>CAUYUJ010007381.1:0-47182 GCA_963575745.1 Prorocentrum cordatum
GCGGCTGAGGCAGGCTGAGGCTGAGGCTGAGGCAGGCTGAGGCTGAGGCTGAGGCAGGCTGAGGCTGAGGCAGGCTGAGGCTGAGGCCGAGGCAGGCTGAGGCTGAGGTTGAAGCAAGCCGAGGCAGGCTGAGGCTGAGGCTGAAACTGAGGCAGGCTGAGACATCCGTAGGAATCCTTAGGAATCCCTAGGAATCCTTAGCAATCCGTAGACATCCTTAGGAATCCGTAGGCATAGTTAAGCATCCTCAGGAATTCTTAGGAATCCCCAGGAATCCCTAGGAATCAGGATTCCTAAGGATTCCTACGGATTCCTAAGGATGCCGAAGGATGCCTTAGGAATCCCTGGGGTTCCTTAGGATTCCACTGGATCCTAAGGCCGTTGCCACTGCGATTGTCATTGCGAATACGACCGCGACTGCGAGAACAACATAATTCTACAACTGGATTATCACCTGAATCTTAATGGGGAATGCTTCCAGATATGCTTATACACATCGCTGTTAGGTTGCTTTGCCGGGATAATCCAGTCGGTTAGCCGAGAGGTGATTTTTAGACTTGGTTGTGACCTGTGCGTCAGCACTGCGCGAGAGCAAGGCTACAGAAGTGTCTCGGGATGCGGCCAGTTTTGTCGTGGCCCTTTTGCAGTCTTGTATGGTCCGCCCTCGGGTCCCGAGATTGTGGATTCTTGTATTGGACCTGATCTGTCGTGTGGGGAAAATTGTGTGTGTGTGTGTGTGTGTGTGTGTGTGTGTGTGTGTGTGTGTGTGTGTGTGTGTGTGTGTGTGTGTGTGTGTGTGTGCGCGCGCTCCGTTTTATGATGCTACGTATGCAGGCTTGTGTTTCGAGTTGGGATGGCCAGCCTGGATGTCACACTGCCACTCGAAACATTGGTTCAGAAGCTCGTTGTGCCTCCACTACCCTTGCCAAATGACAGCTCTGGATCGTCGATTGATGAATTGGTCTCAGGGCGCCAGTCTACGCTTGGCTTACACGACGACTGAAACAATATTACCTTGTCACAGAGTTCCTCTTGTACCCAGCAGGGGGCTCATTGTGGTCTCGGTTTCTCGTCGTGTGCGTGCGTCGACCGCCCCGACGATCGCAATGTCATCCAGGCGATGTACCCGCCCGCATGTTCTGAAGCAGAACCCAGCTCACCGAGATTGCATGGTGGTCGTGGCAGCCGATCTCAAGACAATGTTTCGAATATCCATGGCCATTTGGTTTCAAGGCATCTGGCTCCAGCTCTCGATCCCCAGAGGTGTGCGCCCCCCCCCCGGCCGCAAACAGCGAGCTCCGAGGCGGCCCGCCTCTTGCAGACGCCATGCTGTCCAGGCAGGCGTGCACCCCCGCTTTCGTGCTCCCGCGGAGCTTCGGCCCCTGCACCGCGGCCGAGAGGAGTATCGAGTGGCAGCGGGACCCAGTCGGGATGCCGCTCCCGCCCCACGAGGAGGAGATCCCGTGGCCCGCACGCCTGGCACAGGTTGGCGCTTGGCGCGAGGCAGGGGTCCCGCTTGGCGCCTGGCGCGAGCAGGGGATCCCGTGGCCCGCGTGCTCACAGCAGGGCAGCGGCGGCGGCGGCGGCTCGGGGCCCCCGTCTCGGACGATCGGTTCGCCGACGCGGACGCAGCGGCGCCGGATGCAGCGGCGGCTCAAGAAGGCCGTCGACGGGCAGATGGCGTCTGGGGAGTCGCACGGCACGCGGACTGCAGGCATGCCTCCAGGAATCTTCGTCCAGCCTGCGTTGGCCTCCAACGGTGACGCATGGCGATGCCCTGTGCGGGTGTTCCTGTGACGGTGGAGCCGGGTGGGGAGGCGTGGTCTCGCCTGCTGCTGATCAGCAGCGCTTCCGTGGAAGGCTGTTTTCCAAGGGAGCTTTCTTTCGGGAAGAGTGGCTCTGGAGCAACGGTTTCGGAGACTCTTTCCGTGCGTCTGACCTTTGGCGCAGGCGCCATGGCAGCCTTCCACGGGCAGGGGACCTCGCCGCCGCTGGGCTGCCGTGCGCGGTCCAGGGCCACGCAGGCCGAACGCACTGGCAGCGCCTCCCGACGTGCGCGGCAGCGCCTTGGCCTCGAAGCGACCAGCCGGCTGGGACCCACCGGGCCCCACGGCTCGGTGGTGGCCGGGGAGGAAGGAGGACGAGGAGGAGGAGCCGGAGCAGTAGGAGAGGAGGATCAACGCATATTGAGCACGCATTTTGGTACCCAGCGGTATGCGCACCACTTCGCCACGTTGGTAAGGCATCTGATCGCCCTCCGTTGGAGTAGAGCGCGGGGCCTTTCTGCCCTCTCTCCTCCTCCTGCTCCACCGCGTCCTCGTTCCTGCCTCCAGCGCACTCTGTACATTCCTTTGTCTACGTGTAGACCTCCCCCCATCGCATGTGCGCCCCTTCGTCAGGCTAAGTCGCCGAAAGACTGGTCCAGGCCGCCCAACATGGCCTCAAGATGGCCCAAGGAGCCCCCAAGACGCCCCGGGAGGCCTCCAAGAGGCCCCCCAAAAGAGCCCCAAGACTCAAACATAATTGATTTTCTTTAGGTGTTTCAAGGTTTTTCGCGTTGTCGCTTTTGCGGCTTCCCGACGCTCCAAGACGGCCCAGAAGGCCCTACGGATCGCCCCAAGACGGCCTGCGACGCTACGGAGGTCAATTGTGGATCCGCGTGGCGCGTCAGTGTGCTGGGCCCCCCAGCAGGCCTCAAAAGTGGCGACAGTTTCACAGATCGCAGCCCCCCAGGGATGGCGAGGTCTAATTTGGGTCCGCGCGTGGAGTCACTGTACTGGGCCCCCCAGCAGGCCGAGATCGAAGTGGCGTACAGTTTCACCAGATCGCGCCCCAGGCTGGCGAGGTCTATTTGAATTCTGCGTGTGGCGTCACTGTGTGTGGCCCCAGCAGGCTCGAAATTGGCGACAAGTTTCACAGATCGCAGCCCCCCAGGGATGGAGAGGTCTAATTTGGGTCCGCCTGTGGCGTCACTGTGCTGGGCCCCCCAGCAGGCCTCGAAAGTGGCGACAGTTTCACAGATCGCAACCCCCCAAGGATGGCGAGGTCTAATTTGGGCCGCCCGTGGCGTCACTGTGCTGGGCCCCCCAGCAGGCCTCGAAAGTGGCGACGGTTTCACAGATCGCAGCCCCCCGGGATGGCGAGGTCTAATTATGGGTCGCCGCGTGGCGTCGCTGTGCTGGCCCCCCCGCAGGCTTCGAAAGTTGCCGACTGTATCACAGATGGTGCCCCCCAGGGGATGGCGACGGTCTAATTTTGGTCCGCGCGTGGGTCCTGTACTGGGCCCCCCCCGCAGGCTCGAAAGTGGCGACAGTTTCACAGATCGCAGATCCCCCAGGGGATGGGCGAGGTCTATTTGAAACGGATAACTATTATGGGCGTGTGGCGTCGCTGTGCTGGGCCCCCCAGCAGGCCTCGAAAGTGGCGACAATTTCACAGATCGCAGCCCCCCAGGGATGGCGAGGTCTAATTTGAATCTGCGTGCGCCCTTGGCGTCCACTGTGTATGGGCGTCGTTTGCATACGTTTGGTTTCTGGAAGGGCCACAGATCGAAGCCCCCAGGGATGGGAGGTTACTTTGAACTGCGTGTGGCGTCAACTGTGCTGGGCCCCCAGCAGGCCTCGAAAGTGGCGACCAGTTTCAAAAGATCGCAGCCCCCAGGATGGCGAGGTCTAATTTGATATCTGCGTGTTGCGTCACTGTGCTGGGCCCCCCCGGCCAGTCCTCGAAAGTGGCGACAGTTCACAGATCGCGCCACCGGGATGGCGAGGTCTAATTCGAATTCTGCGTGTGGGCGTCACTGTGCTGGCCCCCCAGCAGGCTAGAAAGTGGCGACAGTTTTAGATCGCAGCCCCCCAGGGATGGATGAGTCTAATTTGAATCTGCGTGTGGGTCACTGGCTGGGGGCCCCCAGCAGGCCTCAAATGTGGCGACTGTTTCACAGATCGCAGCCCCCCAGGGATGGCGAGGTCTAATTTGAGTCCGCGGTGAGTACCCACTGTGCTGGGGCCCCCAGCAGGCCTCGAAAGTGGCGACAGTTTCACAGATCGCAGCCCCCCAGGGATGGCGAGGTACAATTTCAATCCGCCGTGTGTACCCACTGTGCTGGGCCCCCCAGCAGGCCTCGAAAGTGGCGACAGTTTCACAGATCGCAGACCCCCAGGGATGGCGAGGTCTAATTTGAATCTGCGTGTGGCGTCACTGTGCTGGGCTCCCCAGCAGGCCTCGAAAGTGGCGACAGTTTCACAGATCGCAGCACCCCAGGGATGGCGAGGTCTAATTTGAATCTGCGTGTTGCGTCACTGTGCTGGGCCCCCCAGCAGGCCTCGAAAGTGACGCCAGTTTCGCAGATCGCAGCCCCCAGCAGGCAAGACAGGAGGAGGCAAGAGGGAGGCGGGAAGGAAGGAGTGGAGACCACACTGCTCTATTCAAAACGAATACCCAACCAAGGAGGGTTGGGAAATATATATATATATATATATATACTAGAACCATGCGCGCGCTTCGCGCGCGCTTAGGTTCCAGCAAGCGCAGGCTCTTGACAATACCACGGCTGCGCGCATTGACAAAATCACGGCTGCACGAATGCACGTACCGACGAATGGTTTCAGCATGGTTTGAAACATCAACATGAGCCTGGCCCCAGCAGAGAAGGGTCTCTTGGGCGCCGCGGGGGGTTAGTCCAGGGTCTCGTTGGGTGTTTGCGGCCCATCTCACTGTGGAGCTCACGCTGTACAAGATGATTACTCGATCAAGCGAGGCCATATGTATGGGGGGGCGGGCAAGGAGGGACTGAGGGGAGGGGGGCGAGAGAGAAGAGGGAAGATAAAGAATGGAACCGATGCCCCAGCGTCCGCTTGTGGTTCGGACTGATCTCAGCCATCTTGCCCTTCTCTTGGGGCCGTCGTGAGTCCTGGGGCCAAATCAACAGGAGGGCAACGGATGAAGCCGCCACCGTGCCTGTGTTGTGGGTCAGAGGCATATTGGATGCTTGTTGGGGTCTCTTGCGAAGCTTCCAAAGAACATGTTCGAGGCAATTCTGATGCCTCGCGGGGCTCGTCCGTGGCTACTTGCGGACTGTAGGGGCTTCTTTGGGGCCTTCAGTGGGCTTCGTGGGGCCTCTGGAGTGGTTCCTGGGGGGAGGCAATTTTGAAATGTTTCGAAGCCTCCGGGGGGCCGTTTTGGGGCATCTTGGGGCCTCTTTGGGGTCTCTGATGGGGGCATTTTTAAGCCTCTTGGGGCCTCTTGGGGGCCTCTTGGGGGCCTATTGGGGCGGAAATCTCCATTGTCGGTTCGTGTTCCCCCTCTTTGGCACCTCTTGGGGCCGTCTTGAAGCCCTCTTGGGCCGTCTTGGGCGCCTCTTGGACCGTTTGGGCGCCCTCTTGGGCTGTCTTGGGGGGCCTCTCGGGGGCCTTTTGGGCCGTCTTGGGGCGATGTTCGAGGCTTCCTCGGCAATCTTGGAAGGTCAGAAGCCCGAAAACGCGGGCAAGCAAAAAACATTGAAAAACACCATGAAAATCAATGATTGTTGCCTCTTTGGGCTCTCTTGGAAAGCCTCTCGGAGCGCCCCTGGGGTTTCTTGGGGGCCCCTTGGGCCTTGATGGGGCTATCTTGAGAGTCTTGGAGCGCTCTTGGGCCGTCTTGGCGGTTTCTTGCCGTCCCCGGAAGCCGTGGTGGACGCCTCCAGGGGCGCAAAAGAGCCTCCGGACGCCCGGAGGCAAAGTGGGTTACGGGGGGGGGGAAATTCGGGAGGGTGTCCCGGCCCGGGGCCCTGGCCCCCGGCTTCCAAGTATATGATACATACATACATACATACATACATACATACGTACGTACGCACGCACGCACGCACGCACGCACGCACGCACGCACGCACGCACGCACGCACGCACGCACGCACGCACGCACGCACGCACGCACGCACGCACGCACGCACGCACGCACGCAAGCACGCACGCACGCACGCACGCACGCACGCACGCACGCACGCACGCACGCACGCACGCACGCACGCACGCACGCACGCACGCACGCACGCACGCACGCACGCACGCACGCACGTACGTACGTACGTACGTACGTACGTACATACATACAGACAGACATACATACATACATACACACAAGCATACACATACACACATGCACACATGCTAGAGGGGGTCGGCGTAGATGGGGCCGGAGGATCGCACCGCATCGCCAACACATCGGCGATGCATCGCCGATGCATCGGCGACTCCTGCGTGGAACAATTCGGGCTCCACATCGAGCCGCATCGCCGATACATCGACGATACGGCGCGATCCTCCAACCCCATCGACTCAAACCCCAACTGGGATGCCTGGAATACTTTCTGGCAATGGAAACAATTGGTTTTCAAAGTGTCTGATCTTGAAAAACTCTGCGTGGTGACGCCCCCGCTGCCAATGGCTTCCGACGGCCCAGAAAGGCCCAAAAGGCACCAAGATGGCCCCAAGACAGCCCGAGAGGCTCCCAAGAAGGCCCCAGGACTGCCCAAGGGGGCCCCAAGATTGCCGAAGAAGCCTCCAAGAAGGTCCCTAGAGGGTTCCAAGACGGCCCAATAGACATCCACGATTGCCCTGAACCGCCCCAAGAAGGCCCCAAGGCGGCCCAGAAAGGACTGAAAGACGGCCTCCGCAGGCGTCAGACGACAGAAGACGGCCCAAGAGGCCCCGAGAAGCTCCCAAGAGGCCCCCAAGAGGCCCTCAGGAGGCCCCCGAGAGGCCTACTGCCTCCTCCTCCTCCTCCTCCTCCTCCTCCTCCTCCTCCTTCTCCCTTTGCTCCCTCTTCTCATCCTCTCCCTCTTCGGCACCCGACGCTGGGGTTAGTTGGCCAAACACAGCCCTGGAGGACCTCCAGGGCTCTCCGAAACCGCCCCACAGAAGCCCAAGGCAACCCCAGAAACAGGCCGATGACGACGGGGGGTGGTTTGTCCAGAAGAGAAGACGCTCGGTACCACACGCAACGCATCCAGCGCATCCTGCATCTCGGGCCAAGCACGCAACAGCCCCATCCAAACCCCGCACAAGCGTAGGTGGGCCCCTAGACAATCCGGGCAGTGTTCATGAGAGCCGGGAGAAACGTGATAACAAGAGGTGTCGAATGTGACGACTCAGAAGGGCTAGTCCACAAGGGAAGACGAAAGCTGTCACGTGTGACCCATCCTGCGCATCCTACGCCTAGACGGCCGCGTAGAGCCTCCAGGTGCCCTCGAACTACCCCACATGAGCGTAGGTTAAGCCCAATTGAACCTAAGCAAGGCGCAAGAGAAGGGCGAGCGCCCGCAAAGATATTTTAGCCAAACGGCTTCCGGAATATTTTGGCCAAGGGGCTCGGCGTCCGACGCCGCGCAGAGGTCGACAATATGCGGCGGCACGTTTGAAGCGATTTTAGCGTTCTCATTTGTTTGGCTTCCGACGGCCCAGAAAGGTCCAAAAGGCCCCCAAGATGGCCCCAAAACAGCCCAAGAGGCGCCCAAGAAGGCCCCGAGACTGCCCAAGAGGGCCCCAAGATTGCCTAAGAGGCCTCAAAGAAGGTCCCTAGAGGGTTCCAAGACGGCCCAATAGACATTCAAGACTGCCCTGGACCGCCCCAAGAAGGCCCCAAGGCGGCCCAGAGAGGCCTCAAAGACGGCCTCCGCAGGCGTCAGACGACAGAAGACGGCCCAAGAGGCCCCGAGAAGCTCCCAAGAGGCCCCCAAGAGGCCCTCAGGAGGCCCCCGAGAGGCCTACTTCCTCCTCCTCCTCCTCCTCCTCCTCCTCCTCCACCTTTTGCTCCTGCGTCTAATCCTCTCCCTCGTCCTCCCCCAAGTGTTCCCCAGGGGTTTCCACAACGGCTGTGGGAACACATAGCCCAATACCTTGGACAAACTTTGGCCCAACGTTTGGCCACATAAACGTTTCCAATAAGGCAAGGGGGCGGTGGTGATTCGCATTAGGCGTCTTCAATAGAGACAAGAGGTGTCACAAGAGCTGCGCTGGCACGGTGGCGGGGCATGCCGCAGACAGCTGAATCTAAAAACGGTGTTCGTACCCTCTCTGATATCACGAGAGTCCTGAGCCAAATCCAGTAGGTGGGCCTCAGGGGCGCACTTGGGCTGTTTTGGGGCGTCTTCAATAGAGACAAGAGGTGTCACAAGAGCTGCGCTGGCACGGTGGCGGGGCATGCCGCAGACAGTCTGTTTTTGTTGAT
The DNA here is from genome assembly GCA_963575745.1 of Prorocentrum cordatum. Lineage (NCBI taxonomy): Eukaryota > Dinophyceae > Prorocentrales > Prorocentraceae > Prorocentrum > Prorocentrum cordatum. Next base: position 8,212 of record CAUYUJ010007381.1, read on the forward strand.
TTTCTGGCATTTTTTTTTTTTATGATTTGTGTTGGTTTTTTTTATTGTGTTGGTTTTTTTTTTTGATTTTGTGAATATAAACACGGTGTTCGTACCTTCTCTGATATCACGAGAGTCCTGAGCCAAATCCAGTAGGTGGGCCTCAGGGGCGCACTTGGGCTGTTTTGGGCGCGTCTTGGGCCGCCTTGGGGCTCTCTTGGGCCGTCTTGGGGCCCTCTGGGGCGCCTCTCCGGCTGTGTTGGGGTAGTATTGGGGGCTTTCGATGTCGTCAAGAAGTGTACGACAGCGAAAACAATTGATATGGTAAAAATATACGTTTCACGAAGGGAATGGGGCTATTTTTGCAATTTGGAGATCTCCTCGAGCGCGTCTTGGAGGCCTTTTGGGGCGTCTTGGGGGCTTCTGAAGCCGTCTGGAGGCAATGTTGGGCGTCTTGGGTGACCTTTGGGCGTATTAAATCCGTTCTGGTAGCTTTTTGTAAGCCTCAGGGGCGCACCTGGGTTGTTTTAGGCGCCTCGTCGGCCGTCTTGGGGCTCTCTTGGGCTGTCTTGGGGCCCTCTGGGGCGCCACTTAGGTTGTCTTGGGGCGGTCTTGGGAGCCTCTGATGTGGTCAAGAACTATACGACAGCGAAAACAATTGAGGTAGTACAAAATATACGTTTTGCGAAGGGAATGGGGCTATTTTGCCCTTTTGGAGATCTCTTCGGGCGCGTCTTGGAGGCCTTTTGGGGGTCTTGGCGGCTTCTGAAGCCGTCTGGGGCGATGTTGGGCGTCTTGGTGCGACCATTGGGCGTCTCGGGTCGCGTTTGGAACGTCCCGAGTCCTTTCTGGTAGCCTTTTGTGGGCCTCAGGGCCGCACTTGGGCTGTTCTGGGCGCCTCTTGGGCCGTCTTGCGGCTCTCTTGGGCTGTCTTGGGGCCCTCTGGGGCGCCTCTTGGGCTGGCTTGGGGCTGTCTTGGGGGCCTCCGGCGTCGTCATGAACTGTACGGCAGCGACAACTATTGATGTAGTAAAAATATACGTTTTACGAAGGGAACGGGGCTGTTTTTGCCTTTGGGAGATCTCTTCGGGCGCGGCTTGGACGCCTTTTGGGGCGTCTTGGGGGCTTCTGAAGCCGTCCGGAGGCAATGCTGGGCGTCTTAGAGCGACCTTTGGGTGTCTCGGGTCTCTCTTGGAGCGTCTTGGGGCTCTCCTGGCGCTTTCTAATGGCATTCTGTGGGCCTCCGGCGCCTCCAGAGCCCCCGGTCCCCACATTTGTGGTCGTGGTCCCGGCCCCGGCCCCCGGACCAGGTGCGCCGTTTGAATATATTTTAATTTTAGATTATATTTATTATTTATATATATATCATCTATACAAATGTATGCATATAGTGGCACGGCCTCAGTGGGAGGAGGCGATGCAGAAGAGGAGGGCCCGTGGAGGTGAAGAGGAAGGGCGGAGGAGGGGGGTGGCAGGTGGAGGAGGGGAGGAGGATGGGAGGAGGAGGAGGAGGAGGAGGAGGAGGATACAGGACCGTGCGTTTCCTCGCCTCCGCCCCGCGCCAATGTAAGCTCTGAGGCCGAGGTTCCCATGCAAATTTTGAGACTTCGGTGCCCATGTACAGGTCGAGGCCGAGGTGCACACGTATGTTTTAAAGGCCCAATCATTGCTTGCATTGAAGGGGTCATCGCGGATGTTGCTAGAGTTGGCGAGAGCGCCTCGCCGATTTTGGTGGCACGCTGGGTTCCCGGTTACGGGTTCCCGGGTTCCTGGTCATTGGTTCCGGGCCGATGGTTCACTACCGATCTCACTGTCGAGTTCATTGCGGATCTCATTGGTTCCCAGGTTCCCAGGTTCCCGGTTCGGAGTTCCCGGGTTCCTGATCATTGGTTTTGGGCCGATCGTAATTATCGATATGTTTGCCGATATCACTGTCGATGTCATTACGGATCTCATTCAAAGTTCCCCAATCAGTGCTTGCACTGAAGGTGTCCTCGCGGATGTTGAAGGATTTGGCGAAAGTGCCCTGGTGATTTTTGTCGCACGCTGGGTTCCTGGGTTCCCGGGTTTCCTGCTCCAGGTTCCCAGGTTCCCGGTTCCGGGCCGATTTCGGTGGGCGGCGAGGTTCCCGGGCTCCCCGGGTTCCTGGTCGATTTTCTTATCGATCGGTTCTACCATCGATCTCATTACCAATTTCTCGATCGCTCTCACCATCGATCTCACAGTCGATCTCACCAGCAATTTCATAAGTGATCTCACTAGAGATCGCATGAGCGATCTCGCGATCCATCTCACTACGATCTCATTGAATCGATTTCGTTTTCGGTCTCACGATCGACCTTACAATCGTCCCCACTATCGATTACACTATCGATCTCATGATCGATATCACAATCGATCTCAATATCCATAGTCTCAACTTTCATATCATCCACTGATTGGGCTTTCTCAGGTTAATGTTTTAAAAAGCCGAGGTGCCCCAATACGCTTGCCAGGAACCCCCGAGGCAGTTCGATACCGAAGAGGACGCGACTAGACTCCGAGTATCCATGGGGACGGGGATCGACCTGATTTTGAGCGCGCGCGATGCGCGCGCGAGGGTTTTGCATCCGTGCACGAGGCCCGGGCGCCGGGGGCCCGGGCCACGGGGGGGCATGGGAGGACCGGGGTTCCCCAGGCCGCTCCCAGAGCACCCCTGAGCGGCCCTGGAGCTCCCAGACTGCCCCAGAGAGCTCCCAGAAACCTTCGGGGACTTCGACAAGCCCCGCCAAGACAGCCCAGATGGTCCCAACGTGGCCCAAGACTGCAAATACACACCCCAAGAGGCTTCCAAGAGGCCTCAAGAGAGCTCCGAGAAGAGCCCGAAGAGGCCCAAATCATTGATTTTCCATAGTTTAGATTTTTTTTTTCGGGTTCTCGCGCTTCCGACCTTCCGACGCTCCAGGACGGCCGATGATGCACCCAAAACCGCCCCAAGACCCTCGAAGAGGCCCCAAAAGAGCCCAAAGACGGCACCAGGAATTTTGAAAAGTGCCCAAAATGAGCCACAGAGCGCGAGCAGGAGGCGCCAAACCGCTCCAAAGCGGCCCAGATGGCCCCAACGTGGCCTCAGATGAGCCCAGTACGGCAAATACACAGCCCAAGAGGCCTTCAAAAGGCCTTCAAGAGGCCTCAAGAAAGCTCCGGGAAGCATTCCGAGAGAGCCCGAAGAGGCCCGAGTCATGGATGCTCATGTATGTTTTTCCCAACCATCCTGTGGTGTTGGGTCCTCGTTTTGAAGAAACGGTCCCCGCGTCTCCTCCTCTTCTCCTCCTCCTCCTCCTCCTCTCCTCCTCCTCCTCCTCCTCCTCCTCCTCCTCCTCCTCCTCCTCCTCCTCCTCCCACCATCATCATCGTCATCACCATTTTCGGCACACCCCTCACACGTTTCGTGGCCCCATAGGGAGCCCCACCGAAGGTCCCAGTGGGTGTGCCCGCATGCGTCCCGCACACCCATTTCGGCACACCCCTCACACGTTTCGTGGCCCCATAGGGGGCTCCACCGAAGGTCCCAGTGGGTGTGCCCGCATGCGTCCCGCACACTCATTTCGGCACACCCCTCACACGTTTCGTGGCCCCATAGGGAGCTCCACCGAAGGTCCCAGTGGGTGTGCCCGCATGCGTCCCGCACACCCATTTTGGCACACCCTTCACACTATTCGTGGCCCCATTGGGAACTCCACCGAAGGTCCCAGTGGGTGTGCCCGCATGCGTCCCGCACACCCATTTCGGCACACCCCTCACACGTTTCGTGGCCCCATAGGGAGCTCCACCGAAGGTCCCAGTGGGTGTGCCCGCATGCGTCCCGCACACCCATTTCGGCACACCCCTCACACGTTTCGTGGCCCCATAGGGAGCTCCACCGAAGGTCCCAGTGGGTGTGCCAGCATGCGTCCCGCACACCCATTTCGGCACACCCCTCACACGTTTCGTGGCCCCATAGGGAGCTCCACCGAAGGCCCCAGTGGCTGCGTTCGCATGCCTCCCCACCACCCATTTCGGCACACCCCTCACACGTTTCGTGGCCCCATAGGGAGCTCCACCGAATATCCCAATGGGTGTGCCAGCATGCGTCCCGCACACCCATTTCGGTACACCCCTCACACGTTTCGTGGCCCCATGGGGAGCTCCACCGAAGGTCCCAGTGGGTGTGCCCGCATGCGTCCCGCACACCCATGTCGGCACACCTTTCACACGCTTCGTGGCCCCATAGGGAGCTCCACCGAACGTCCCAGTGGGTGTGCCCGCATGCGTCCCGCGCACCCATTTCGGCACATCCCTCACACTTTTCGTGGCCCCGCAGGGAGCTCCACCGAAGGTCCCAGTGGGTGTGCCCGCTTGCGTCCCGCAAACCCATTTCGGCACACCCCTCACACGTTTCGTGGCTCAAGGCTCCACATCCCCTTACTATACATCCCCTCCACCGTATACCAAGTATTCACGCTTCCCCACTCAACACCATGGACGACGGCACATCCCTCGATCGTGACGCAGTGGCTGCACGGCAAGCTACTTTCGAAGAGAACTTCAACGAGGCCGACGGGCCGCTCACTACAAAAAGTCTTAGATCAATCTTGCAGATGCACCTGAAGCCCATACGGGACGACGTTGAAGCCATAAAGAAGCATGGTATATCCAAGGGGGATCTCGAGAAGACGATGCAGCCTTTAGAATCTAAAGTTGACGACCTCACCGAGAAGGTACACACCTTGGAGAGCTCCATGACCACAGACATCGAGGACATACAGATACGCACGACGAACATGGAGAACGAGCTGAAAGACAAAATGGAATATCTGGAGAAACGCTTTGGCAACGTCTCAACTGGGACTCCACGATCTCTTTCTGGGGCTTCTTATGGCACGGGAGACACATACCACTATCATGGCAAACGCGCGGTAACAGCAGTCATCGGCAACCTGGAGAATTTCGACACCAGCACGTCTGCTTGCACATATATTCGAGAACAGCTATTCTTGATGAAAGGGCCGATCCCCACGAACGTCTAGGCCAAGGGGGAATTCAACAACATATTGTTTGCAGAGTTTGGCATCATGCTCGACCGCGACACAGCTGTAGCCTTAATTCGTAGTGGGAACTTACGGCGTGCAGACAAAACCGTATGGTCAACGCCAGACAGAGAGGCATCCGACCGGGCAGCCAGGAAGTTTGTATTCGGATAAAAATATCTTCTGAATGTCTCAAGAATTAATTTGCAGAATCCATACACCATCCAGGTGTCAGATCAATCGCCATATGAAGTACGTGTTGGAGGACAGCTTGCTCTCACAGTGACTGTTGGGGACATGTGTGTGGAAAAAAATTGGTGTAACGCCTGGAAAAATTGGTCCGACTTACAAAACCATCCAAAGCTGGCGGAATTGACGACAACAGGCGACAATATTTTACAGAGGGCTTCAGCCGGGATGAAAGGCGGAGCCAAAGGAAAATCCAAAGGCAAATCGTCGAAATAGGGTTCACGGCGGACACTGGGACCCATTGCCTCTACGGAAGTTTCTACCACCAGTGCCGGAGCCGAGCAGCAACATGTCATCGTTCCGGACGTGGAGATCACGGACAAAGAGACCGACATATCCACCACTCTGGTTCCAGTCCCTCCCGCTCCTCCTGAACCTCTTCCTGTACTTCCTCTTCGCTACGACGGGCCCTCCCATGATGAGGATCATGGAGCTGAACGCCTGGAGTGCTATCACATCTTCGACTGCTGCCTGAACCGTCTTGGGAATGTCACGGACGTGGGCAAAGATACCACTGCCAGGAGCTGTCCGGCAACCGTCCCTCCCACACCACAGGCCTCCCCCTCTCCAGACCCGACCCTTGTGCCGATTTGTTTCACCCCCGACCCCCGGCGTTTCTGAAGAGACCGGAGTACGTTTTACCCCACAAGGGGATCTCGACGACCCTATTCGTACTTTTCTGCCAGCCTTGCAGGACCAGTTCGGACCCCCAGCGCAGGAGACCACACAACCACAGCTGCTACAAAACGTAGTTGCGCGACTTCTTCTTCCACTCGAAGGTGCCGACATCCCACTTCACCTCCACTTACTCGCCTTCAGCTGCCACCAGCGCGGCACTCCGACTTCCACCCTCCAACATCCGACCTTACACCTCACCTCCACCTATCGACTTCCAGCCTCCAACATCCGACTCTCCACTTCCACCTCGACCATTCGCCCTTCAGCGTCCACCAGCACAACATTTCGGCTCCGGGCTTCCAGCATCCGGCTTTCCACTTCTACCCCAATTTGTCGACTTACATCGTCCACCAGCACAACAATTCGACCTCCATCCTCCAGCATCCGACCTTCTACCTCCACCTCCACCGAAATATCATGAGCATGCTGAGGTACATCGAACAGGCCATCAACACCAGATGACGTCTTCTCCGGCTCCGGCTCGGCCTTCCGACCTCCAGCCTTCAGCATCTGCCTCTCCGTGTCCACCTCCGACTATCGAATCCCAACCTTCATCGACTATCGAATCGCAACCTACATCGACAAAGGCTTCGGATGACATGATGTGGCGGTTGCGGTCGGAACAACATCTACACTTGCACCAACAGCGATTTCAAGGCAGCATTGGCGGCGGACGTGGACGACGCAGCGCTGCCGAGGGTGACGTACCACTGGGCCTGTGACAGACGCAGTCTCCCCAGCAGCACCCGACAGTGGGCACACAGCATCCGACAGCGACAACTACAACACATACACCCCGGCGACCTTTCCAACCCTGACGTCCACCCACCCAACACTCCGACCTCCAGCCTCCAGCATCCGACCGTCCACTTCCGCCTCCACCCATAGACATCCAACCTCCACCAACTCAGCACTCCGTTATCCAGCTTCCACCATCCGACCTTGCACCTTCACCTCAACCTATCGACCTCCAGCCTCCAACATCCGACTCTTCACTTCACCTCGACCACTCGCCCTTCAGCGTCCACCAGCACAACATTTCGGCTCCGGACCTCCAGCATCCGACTTTCCACTTCTACCCCAATTTGTCGACTTACACCGTCCACCAGCACAACAATTCGACCTCCGTCCTCCAGCATCCGACCTTCCACCTACACCTCCACCGAAATATCATGAGCATGCCGAGGTACATCGAACAGGCCCTCAACACCAGATGACGTCTTCTCCGGCTCCGGCTCAGCCTTCCGACCTCCAGCCTTCAGCATCTGCCTCTCCGTGTCCACCTCCGACTATCGAACCCCAACCTTCATCGTCTATCGAATCGCAACCTACATTGACAAAGACTTCGGATGACATGATGTGGCGGTTGCGGTCGGAACAGCATCTACACTTGCACCAACAGCGACTTCAAGGCAGCATTGGCAGCGGACGTGGACGATGCAGCACTGCCGAGGGTGGCGCACCAACGGGCCTGCGACAGACGCACTCTTCCCAGCAGCACCCGACAGCGGGCACACAGCATCCGACAGCGACCACTACCACAAATACACCCCGTCCACCTTTCACACCCCGACGTCCACCCACCCAACACTCCGACCTCCAGCCTCCAGCATCCGACCTTCCCCCTCCACCTCCACCCATAGACATCCAACCTCCACCAACTCAGCGCTCCGACATCCAGCTTCCACCATCCGCCCTTGCACCTCCACCTCAACCTATCGACCTCGCGCCTCCAGCAGCTCAACAGCCCGACCACCAGCCTCCAACATCCGACTGTCCACTTCCACCTCGATCTATCGACCTCCAACCTCCACTGGCCCAGCATCCAGACATCCAATTCCCAGCATCCGACTGCCCCCTTCCACCTCAACCCGACAATACATACCTCCAACCAGCAGTCACAACAACCACCGCAACCCCATAACACAGTAATATTACGATTGTACATCAAATGCCCGGAACCTCACTAACGACGCAGCGGATGACTTATTTGTGCAAGAGCCCTCAGACGTGTTGTAGCACTCAACGAAACATGGAGGACAGAAAAACGGGAACATTTGGTCACGGAGCCTGGCGAACACATCTTTGCAGCTTCAGGACACGACTCTCCAACTCGTGGGGTTGCTTTCCTTGTTCGCAAGCAGCACGCACGACGCATGCGAATATTCAAAGCTGTGAACGAACGAATTGCACACATTGACGTTGACATCGGGAATCACTCACTCCGGATCATCACATCTTACTTTCCACATGGGGGTTACGGTGACCAGCACGTGCATACCGTGTACGACGTGCTCGCAGAGATCCACACCGATGCCCAACAGCAGAAGTTGACGACCGTGCTCACGGGAGACTTCAATGCACAAGTCGGCAGAAAGTACGACGACGGCGACGACGGCAATGCCAGCGACGTGGACCAGCACACTCTCGGAAGGTACGGTCTGGACATGTGCAACCAGCGTGGGATCTGGCTAGGATCGTGGGCCTGCGCACGGAAACTCATCATCGCGAACACCGTCTTCTGCAAGCACCCGCATAATATTTTCACGCGCGCACGCACTGGCGCCAGACACACACAAATACAGATAGACTATATATTGGTGGACCGGAAGGCCCGGCACCTGGTGCTCGACGCATTCGCTACGATTTGCCCTGACCTCGGCTCCGACCACCAGGCCGTGCACCTCCGACTAGCACTGGGCGGCCCGACATGCCAACCACGACGACGAAAGCGACGACCACGACGCAACCGTATTCACCAGCCGCTGCAACCTAACGACCCGGATTTCCAGCAGCACTTAAAGAAACACTTGGCGTGCAACGACCCGACAAGCAGCATTCAGGACGCTTGCGCACGCACCGAAGAGGCGCTTGAAGCAGCTTGCAAAGATCATCAACAGCAGAGGGAGGACCAACACATGCATGAACCGCAACAACAAGAGACTGCCTGTGTCGACGACGAAGCCCGACGATACCTACAAGCACTCATCACACAACGCCGGAACACGCCGCACAGCGACACAGACACGAGGACAACTCTCAGCAGACGTATTCTGCGACAGCACCAGGCCATTAAGAGAGCTCAGCGGCAGGTGGGGCTGAACGAGATCATAACTAAGTTCTGGAGTCTCAACAACATATCCGGCATCAAATCCAGCAAGAAGAAGGACCTCGTGCCAGCCAGGACGACGGCAGACGGTGTCCACGAGACAGACCGACATGGGATTGCTGACGTCTTCGCCGACTTCCACGAGAAGCTGCGCCGGCGCCCCCCCGAAGCTCATTTGCCAGCGCAGGAGAGTGCAACCTCCCACACCACTAGCAACACGACGACTCACATGTCACAGAGTATTCCACTTTTCACCGACGACGAACTACACCAGGCAGTGAAGCAACTGAGAAACGGCAGGTGTAAAGATACGGCAGGTCTTACCGCGGAGCTTCTGAAAGCAGGAGGGCGCACCATCGAACAGCATTTGTTGTAGCTCTTTAACGACATCTTGGCGCCAGAGCAGACGCCGCCAGAGCAATGGAGACGGACCACAATCTGCGTCATACACAAGTCTGGGGACCCACAACTACCCAACAACTACAGACCAATTGCCATTATACCGTTGCTGTACAAGCTAATGGCCCGACTGCTTTGCAACAGACTCGAGGCGCACGTCGACTCACAACAATCACCTGACCAAGCTGGCTTCCGACAAGGCTTCTGCACGGAAGGATCACTCATTCACCGCAACGATGCTACTCGAACAATCCAACGAATGGCAAATGAATCTATGGGCGGCAGCGATAGACTTCAAGAAGGCGTTCGATTGCGTATATCACCACTGCCTTTGGGAAGCTCTCCGCGATCAAGGTGCGCCTACACCCTGCATCACCCTGCTCCAGAAATTCTACAATAGACAGACGTCAACAGCAGAGGATTCAGTATTACACGGGGCGTCAAACAAGGCGGCCCTCTAAGTTCTCACTTGTTCAACGCGCTGCTCGAGCACGTGCCCTGGAAACTCAAGCCAGTCTGGACACGAAAGGGCTTTGGCATTAAAGTGGGACATACCAAACCGACGCTTCTAACCAACTTGCGCTTTGCAGACGACGTCCTACTACTCGCACCCAACCTGAGACAACTGAAGTGTACTCTTCGTGATCTCAAACAAACGGCGTCAAAATGTGGGCTCGAGATACACCCAGAGAAGACGGAAATCCGCACGAACGTAAGCCGGCGACAGGGGCGAACGATTACTCACGTTGACATCGACGGCGACAGTCGAAATCCTCAGCGACGAACAGAGCACGAAGTACCTCGGCCGGAAGCTTACATTCCACGACTACTACCCCACCGAGCTCGCCAACAGAATTGCAATGGGATGGCGCAAATTCAACCAATTGCGCGACGAACTAACGAGCAAACGGTACCCGCTCCACAGCAGGCTCCGGCTATTCAGCGGCGCCGTAACACCGACAGTTATGCACGGCTGCGCTTCGTGGGCTCTTACCAAAGACCTGCTCCTGACATTGCGACGTGCACAACGACTTTTGCTACGACTCATTGTGAACGCTGCGAGGCGACGGGAGAGCACCCAACTGAACGCAGCAACCGACGACGACGCCCAGTCCAACCCTGCCCACACCGACGATGACACCAGCGACAGCACGATCGACACAGGAAGGGAATTCGAGTTCGACGACGTCGAAGACGATACAGGACTCGAGCCATGGGAGGAGTTCATTCGCAGAGCCACACACACACACGGCTACAGATCTCGCTGCCCGCTCTCACGTGGACGAGTGGATAACAGTATACTACAGACGAGAATGGCGGTGGGCAAAGCGAGTGGCAACCCGCTCGAACCTTAGATGGACAAGGCTCGCGGCAGCGTGGGAGCCGGAAGTCCACGACAATCGAATAGCGCAGCGCAGACATGGACGACAATGCAAGCGGTGGTGCGACGACATATCACAGTTTATACAAATTACCACTGGGAGTATTACTAAACATTGGTTAGATTATGCTTGTGACCAGAATTTATGGGACAGCTGGGAAGACGCCTTCCTCCACCACATGCAATGACCGGGCTCCGGCCCACCCGCGCTGCTCTTAGGGGGCCCGCCTGCCGTCCGGCGGATTCAGCGCGCTCCCGCTCCCGCTCCTCACACGCTTCGTGGCCCCATAGGGAGCTCCACCGAAGGTCCGAGTGGGTGTGCCCGCATTCGTCCCGCACACCCATTTCGGCACACCTTTCACGCGTTTCGTGGCCCCATAGGGAGCTCCACCGAAGGTCCCCGTGGCGCAGTCCGCATGCGTCTCCCCCACCCAGTACACCTCCGTCGGAGGCCGTCGGAGTTCCGCGCTTCGCTCGCCCGTCGTCGCTCTGCCCAGCGGCGAGAGCCTTGCCCGCTATCAGCCAGCCAGCTAGCTCTCTTTGCTGCGCGCAGCGGACGACCCGCGCGCGTCGCTGGGACCCTTCCGGGGCGACCTGCGCGCGTCGCTGGGACTCCGCGCTGCGCTGCGCCCGCAGCCTTGGACTTTTGAGTGTGCGGGCAAAGAGGGAGTAAAAGAAGGGGAGGAAGCGGGCGCGATCCTCGCGGTGGCGTCGCGGCTCGCGGGCGATGCCGTCGGGGGGGCCCGGGGAAGTTCCTTGTGGCGGCCACGCCCAGCGTCGCGAGTATTCAGAGGCAGTTTTCTCAAACTATTGGCATTCATTTACAAGTGCACCATGCTTTATCATACTCGCTTTCATGCACGTAGACTCGCTCGCACGCAGATTCATTCACAGTCAGACGCACTCGCGCTCAGATTCATCCGCGCTTAGTCTCCCTACGTTTTCAGATCAATCGTTTTGATTCGCGTTGTGTACCGCGCCACTCATTTCGGCACACCTAGCACGGTTCGTTGCCTCATAAGGATCACCACCAAAAAAAAAATCACAATTGCGGTACTCACACCTGCATATGGTTGGGTCCTTCGTCAGGCTATTTTTTCTGCCGGGAAAGCGGTTTTAGCAGCCACGGATTTGCCAGCCTTCGCCCAGCTTCTGGGGCTCGAAGGAGGAGTGCGTCAGAGAAGGCAGAGGAGGTGAGGCATGAGCGAAAAAACGCTGGAGGAACGGAGGGTTGGAGGAGGAGGAGGAGGAGGAGGAGGAGGAGGAGGAGGAGGAGGAGGAGGAGGAGGAGGGGAGGAGGAGGAGGAGGAGAGAGGAGGACGAGGAGGAGGACGAGGAGGAGAGGGAGGAGGCGGAGGAGGACGAGGAGGGGGCGGGGGAGAGTCAGAACTGGAGTCGAAGTCGCAGGAGTGTGATTTGGAGGAGGAGGGAAGAGGAAGGAGGAGAATAATCAAAGTCGGAGTCTGAGCCCAATGAAGAGGAGGAGGAGGAGGAGGAGGAGGAGGCGGAGGAGGAAGAGGAGGAGGAGGAGGAGGAGGAAGAGGAGGAACGAAAAGGGTGAGGATGAGGAGGATGAGCTGGAGAAACTTGGGGAGGACGAGGGGGGGGGAAGCAGAGAAGGAGGATGAGAAGGAGGAGGAGGACCAGAGTAAGCCCAAGATGTATCAACCGATGCTGCAATACTCGCATCCCGTCCCAAGTCCCCTCCTGATGAGTCCATACACAGATTCCTTTCCACTGCGGGCGCCCCCCCCTTGAATGACGAGCGGCGAGTTGGTCCACCAGTCAGACGAAGGACGCCCAGGGTAGCCCCAGTTTGAGAAGCACATGCCCTCCATCCGTCTAAGCGCTGCAGGATGTCAAAGTCGTGTACGTATGCTCCGCGGAAATCCCACGCGAGAGCCCTTTCAGGAGGCCCCTCCTGCGGCGACGAGGACGATGCGCATGTGGATGATATTGCTGCTGGTGGCGTCGGCGAGCCTTGGAGCGTTCGGGTAGGGATTGTAGCGCCTGGGAGCGTCTGGGAGCGATTTGGGAAGCCAGTTGAGCATTTAGGTTCAACATTGGAAGTCGGCGAGGGGTGCGCGAAACGTACATAATGATTGTACATGTGCTACGGATGTATTGTTCCCGCTCCGCCTGTGTTGGGTCCACAGTCTGGCCTCCTCATTCTTTTTGTAGTTCACCCGGCGGCCCCCCCTGGTGTCTTCCACGAGTTAATAGCTGGCCCACCTCAGCTGGGAGACATTTAAAGAAAGTGGGACTGTGGAAAGGTCACCACAATAATTGGTGTGTGGAGCACCTGCCTAGCACGCTGCACACCGATTTTACAATCAAGAGAATGCCATTTAAACAACTACTTGTAGCGTGTGACAATATGTTTTTTCGGGGGTGGAACACTAAAACTGAGTGACTGGAACGGGCACGTACTTACCTTCCCTCTCCTCCCTTTTCCGCAGCCGTTGGGGTTCGGGCTTTTCCTTGTTCCTCCCTCCCGCCCTATTCAGCCCCCTGGCGGAACCAGGGTGGAGCGCCTGCAAAGCACGCTGGACACCGATTTTGCCACCGAGAAGATGAATGCCCTCCCGTCTTGCCTTTCAGTGATTACGGTGGCGCGTGACAGTTTAAGCTCTTAGGATGACTTTGCGTGGCGCTAAGGCGAACACCACATTTTGAAAAGGAGCTAACCTCCATCTTCGAAGCTGTTGCAAGTTTTAAAGACGAGTGTGCGCCGTGCTAAAGCGAGAGGCACATTTTGAAGACCACCTCGGTTCCATCATTCAAACATGTTGCACATTTCAAGCTTCAGGATCAGATTTAGCGAGGAAGTCTCAGACGAAACGCCCAGTTCGACCTACGGACACGTCCGGTTGGGCGACAGGGATGACTTGCTTGTAAGGAAGAGAATAGGAGGGAGGTGGATGATGATGGGCAGGGAGGATGCGGAGGAGGAGGATAGGAGGAGTGAGCGCTGGAGGGGGAGGGCGAGGAGGAGAAGACTCGAGAAGATTGCTTGTTTGAGGAGGTCAAATTATGATGCTAGCCATTCCCTGAAGGCCAAGTGACCCTGATCCCCAAATTGTTTGCAATGGAAGCCGTCTGTTTCGCTGCTGCTGCGAAGGTTTGGGGCGTGGCCTGCTACGGGGGTGTCGGGGTCGCCTTATTCTGCGCGCGTGCGCCCGCTGGGATTATTCGGGCGATATTCATCAACCCGTGGCATTGCGGCTGTTTGCCTTCATGCGGTGTTTTGCGAAATACGCTGCGGAATCATTATGTGGGCGTTGGTGTTAAGTCGGCCGCATTGTTGGATGCGCCGCCACGTGAACAGCAGCGCCAGGCCCTTGTGTGCGCGGCAGAAGCGTGCTTTCGGTGTCGCCAGCCCGTCAGACGGTCGGGTCACTGACGTTGCGTGCGGGGTAGATTAGCGCGAGTACGTGGCAGTGCGATGTTGGTTTCGTTCGGCTGGGTCGGACGGCGCGGGCGGTGTCGCGCGTGTCTATCTGCGTAGTTCTTGGTGCGCGCTGCATGGTTGCGCGATTCAGCGGGTTCATATGAGCTGGAACGGTGCGCGCAGCTTGTTGCAATATCGATTTTAAGATGGATATCGAGTGTCATTAAGTTTGTCGTTTAGCAGTAGGCATCGTGGTTGGCGGCGGCGTGGACAAATGGCGGCCCATTTGGAAAATAACGACAACAGAAGGCAAACGTTCTGAGGGGGGCGCCGCAAGAGCAGTTATATGTAACATCTAGCGCCAGCAGTTGGCAATGCTAACAGGAAAGCAACCGTTGGTATTCCAATCAGTAGCTGTCCCCGCGGAAAGCTCGGCGCCAACAAATACCCGTTTCATGACAAGGGGAGGTTGGAATAGTAAGACGATCAGCTCGCTCGCCTTTTTGTTCCTTCAGCCGTGCCCCAACGCCATGATCATCACAGTCTGCATCAGCTTTCCCGCACCAGTCCTTATCGGCCGTTGACGGCGGCAACTGTGACAACGCTCGGGGCGGAAAAGGCACTGCGACAGAGGAAACCGCGACGACGTCCGCGACTGGTGGAAACCCCGGCAGCACTTGCCAGTCCTTTGCCCTAACTGGCCAGACTGGAGCAGGAGGAGGAGGACGACGACGATGACGAAGAGTTCGTCATCGTATCCTTCACCCCTCTCATCCGCCTCATTTCCTCCTCTTCCTCCAGATTATGGCTCCTCCGTGCTCCTCTTCCATGTTCTTCCTCCTCCTCCTCCTCCTCCTCCTCTTCTGTTAATCCCTTGCGCGGGAGAGGGTGAAACATATACCATTACGGGGACAAGTGGGGCCAGGAAAGGACATCCAACCGCGTCCCGCCGGTGACCCAAGCCTCACCGCGACAACCCGCACCGCAACACTTGCAGAGAAGAGTGGAGGGGGCGGCGGCGGGGCCAGGGCGTGTGCCCTCAGGTCGTGCCCCCAGCTGCTGCGCCCGTGCGTTGCCCCCCAACTCCCACCCCACAGGATCGCCCCCGTGTGCTGCCCCCGGGCGCTGCCCCCGGGCGCTGCCCCCTCCTCCAACGCATGCCCCTACTCCTCGCTCCTCTGTCCTCGTCCTGCCGTCCTCTCTCCCGCCCCCCCCGCGCCCGCTCGCAGCCTCGCCCCGCCCCCGCCCCCGTGCCCACGTTCGCTCCGAAGGAGGCGAGGAGTGGCGGGCCGAAACGGCCGGGGGGGGGGAAAGGCGAGGGACGGGGGGCGGCGGGGCAGTGGAGACGAGGCGGCGTGGGAGGAATGTCGCTGGAAGGGCGAGCGGAGGCTCCGCGGTCTTCGCCAGGCGCTCCGCGGCGCCCCCCCGCGGCGGGCGGGGGCGGGGCCCGCCGCGCCCGCGAGGGTCGCCAGGGCCCCGGGCCGCGTCGGCAGCTCGGGGCCCGAGCTTCCAGCGGTGCCACCGAAGCCCCTTGGGGCGCCGCCGGAGTTCCAAAGTGGGGCCGCCCAAAGTCCGCAGGGGCGCCGCCAACGAGATCCCCAGAGGGGCCCGCCCGCAGCTGCTGGGGGGGGGGGGGCACTCAGATGTCCAGGCGGGGCCGCCCAGATTCCAGAAGGCACCCGCGCAGAAATCCCCAAGGGCGCCGCTCAATCTTTGTGGCTGCCCAGGTTCGGAGACGCCGAAAGCCGAAATCTCGCAGCGCCAGCGCCCATCGTCCGCATGGTTTTCTACCCCGCCCAATCGTTCAACAGACAGTCAGAAACGGCCAGGCGAACTTGGATGTTGTTCGACCCCTCACACACTCTTGCCGGCTGGGAGATCCCCGCCGCGGGCGGCCGCAGCGTGGCTGGCGGGCCCAGCGATCCAGAGAGAGGAATTGCGGCACGCGGCTGGGTCGGCGGATCGACCATGACTCCATCGACTAGCACGGAGAGCTGGCGTGGGTGCCAGCGGCACGCGGCTGCAAGGCGTCCCGATTCTGGAAGGCGGACGTCGACGCTCGAGCAGTGGCGAAGCGTCCTGGCTCGCCTATAGGCCCACCCAAGAATGTTCTAAGAACCTTTAGTGGTCTGCACGAAATGCTCTTAGAACATTTCTGGCTGAGACTGTCTTGTTCGAACGCATCGAGTTCATATTCTAAGAACACTGCTTCTGCTCTTGGACCGTTTTGGGTGCTAAGAACATGTCGCGGTAGGCCTACAGGAATACCGGGACGGCCGGTCCCTGCTCAGGATGCGGGAGGCCTTAACCTTGCCGGGCTTGCCGGGATGCGGGGTAGCCTTGCCCGACCTTTATGGGGCTGCGCGTGGCGTGCCGTGCGACGTATTGCCACGTGCAGTGCGTTGGGGGCGCGTGGTCGATCGGGGCTTTCACTCTGCTCAGCGTCGGCGAAGCAATGAGTTGCACTCCGCCAGTCGAGGTGTGTTCTTGCCGGATACGCGCGGCTGCTGTTGTGGACTCGTGTTTCGGGGTCCGCGTTGGCAAGCGCATTGGAAGCTGGATCGATGCGTATATCGTGATCTCGATGGATGGTGATCTACCGATCGATGTGTACAGTCAACCCGCATAGTAAGGATGGACAACCTTCCCGAGGGTACACTTGCATCCTTGCCTCCTCGGTCCATCCTTCGCCGCTTTAGCTGGCCGCGCCCCTCTCGAAAAGCTTCGAAATGGGCGTCCAAGGCCCTTGCATCCTTATCGCGCATCCTTACTATACTGGTTGAGTGTAACGTAGGTTGGTCGAGAGCGATATCGTTGTGCTGCAAGAGACGACGCAGACTCGGCGCCAACCGCGGACTGAGAGCTGCATTCGTCCCCCGAAGCCTCCCCACCGCCGGAAGGGCGAGGGGCCTCCCCCTCGCCCCCTGCGCGCGGGGAGGGGCACGGGGGGGAGGGGGAGGAGAGGAGAAGGGGGGAGGGGGGAGGACAAGCTAGGTGCGCTCGCGTCATATCTGACGTCCTACCCCTCCCTCCCATCCCTTACCATGGCGCTGATTTTCTCTATCTGCGGACGCGTGTCGTAGCGGACCTGTGGCTCCGCGCGCGCGTGCGTAGTGGGTGGTGGTGCACGTGCGTGCGTGCGTGCGTGTGTGCGTGGTTGTCGTGGTGGTGGTGGTGGTGGTGGTGGTGGTGGTGGTGGTGGTGGTGGTGGTGGTGGTGGTGGTGGTGGTGGTGGTGATGGTGGTGGTGGTGGTGCTGGTGGTGGTGGTGCTGGCTGGTGGTGGTGGTGTTGGTACTGCGGTGGTGTGGTGGTGGTGGTGGTGCTGCTGGTGGTGGTGGTGTTGGTACTGGTGCTGGTGCTGGTGGTGGTTGTGGTGGTGGTGGTGGTGGTGGTGGTGGTGGTGGTGGTGGTGTTGGTGGTGGTGGTGGTGGTGGTGTTGGTGGTGGTGGCGGTGGTGGTGGTGGTGGTGGCGGTGCGGCGCGGTGGTGGCGGGCGTATGGGCGCGCGAGAAAAAGGCCCGCGCTGGGGCGAGAACGCCATCCTGAACGACGGAGGCCAAGCACCGATCCGAAAATGAGGCCCACGCTGCAGCGGGAGCACGATTCGGAACGATTTGGGAGCAGAAATGAGGCCGGCGCCTCAACGAGAGCAGCATTTTAGGAAAAAATGACGCCGGCGCCTCAGCGAGAGTCGTTTCCCGGGATTTCCCGGGCATCCTGTGTGTTAAAAAACAGTACGCGGAGGGTGCGCGGCCATCACCCGGACGCCATCAGGGGAAGGATTCGGGAGCAGAAATGAGGCCGGCACCTCAACGAGAGCAGCAGCATTTTGGGAAAAAATGACGCCGGCGCGAGAGCAGCATTTTGGGAAAAAATGACGCCAGCGCCTCAGCGAGAGTCGTTTCCCGGGATTTCCCGGGCATCCTGTTATTTCTTTGGTGCCTCTTTTTTTTTTTTTTTTTATAGTAAGGTTTTTGTTTAAAAAAACAGTGCGCGGAGGGTGCGCGCCATCACCCGGACGCATCAGGGGAAGAGGGAGAGTATATTCATTATTGAGTAATTGTGGAGGGGGGGGAGTGGGGGAAGGGGGGAGGGGGAGGGGGCAGGGGGGAGGGGACGGGGGGGGCAGCACACGGGGGCGGGGTACTTGGGGCATAGTGGGCAACGCGTGGGGCCAATGCGTGGTGGGGGCTGCGTGGGGCAGCGCCCGGGGGCAGCACAGCACGGGGGCAGCACCGGGGCGGGGGCGATCCTGTGGGGTGGGAGTGGGGGGGCAACGCACGGGCGCTAGCAGCTGGGGGGAACGGACTGAGGGGCACACGCCCTGGACCCGCCGTGCCCCCTTCACTTGTTCTCTGCAAGTGTTGCGGTGAGGGTTGTCGCGGTGAGCTTGGTCACCGGCGGACGCGGTTGGATTACTTTACTTCCTTATTGTTTGTTGTTTCGCGTGTTGGGCCTGGACCCCACCGCTCTTTGTCCCGAATGGTATATGTTCACCCTCTCCCGCGCAAGGGATTAAGAAGAAGAGGAGGAGGAGGAGGAGGAGGAGGCGGAGACGGAAAAAGCACACGGGGGCGGTACTTGGGGGCAACGCGTGGGGCCAATGCGTGGTGGGGGCTGCGTGGGGGCAGCGCCCGGGGGCAGCACACGGGGGCAGCACACGGGGGCGATCCTGTGGGGTGGGAGTTGGGGGGCAACGCACGGGCGCAGCAGCTGGGGGCACGACCTGAGGGCACACGCCCTGGCCCCGCCGCCGCCCCCTTCACTCTTCTCTGCAAGTGTTGCGGTGCGGGTTGTCGCGGTGAGGCTTGGGTCACCGGCGGGACGCGGTTGGATGTCCTTTCCTGGCCCCACTTGTCCCCGTAATGGTATATGTTTCACCCTCTCCCGCGCAAGGGATTAAAAGAAGAAGAGGAGGAGGAGGAGGAGGAGGAGGAGGAGGCGGAACCGGCGTCGGAGGTTGAGCAGGAGGAGTCTGAGGAGGATGTGGACGATGGAAGAGTTGGAGAAAAGACAGGGAGCAGGAGGAGGAGGAGGAGGAGGAGGAGGCGGGGGGGAGGAGGAGGGCCGAGCATGAGGAAGGAGAAAAAGAGGGATGATAGAGGATGAAGGAAGGAGGAATCGACATCGGTGCAGGAGCTGGTGCGGGATGACGGGCAGGAGCAAGAGCGGGAGAAGGACGAGCGACGAGCGTGAGGAGACGCCGTCGGGCGCGGCGATCCGATTTCGCTTTGAATCGGGATCGGGAGGAGGAGGCGGAGGAGGCGGAGGAGGAGGAGGAGGAGGCGGAGGAGGCGGACGAGGAGGAGACGGCGGCGGAGGCGGAGGAGGCGGAGGAAGCGGAGGAGGAGGAGGAGGAGGAGGAGGAGGAGGAGGCGGAGGAGGCGGAGGAGGAGGAGGAGGCGGAGGAGGCGGAGGAGGCGGAGGAGGCGGAGGAGGCGGCGGAGGCGGAGGAGGAGGAGGCGGAGAAGGAGGAGGAGGAGGTCTGGGATTGGTTGGCGATCCTGTCTGTTCCCGATCCGATCCCGCGTCGCGATCCGATTCCGCTCTGGCCCGGCGGGCTCGCGGCCCCTCGGAGCGGCCTGCCGAGGTCTTCGTGCTGTTCGTCATGGTCAGCGCCCGCGCCTACGGGCTCGAGCCGCTGGACTGCCCGCGGGCGGCGGCGGCGGGCCTGATCGTGTGCGGCGGCGTCCTGCAGGCCAGGAGGAGTGCCAAAACGGGCCACCACGAATCAGCATCAGCATCAGCATCATCATCATCATCATCATCATCATCATCATCAGCAGCAGCAGCAGCAGCAGCAGCAGCAGCATCAGCATCAGCATCAGCATCAGCATCAGCATCCTCATCCTCATCCTCATCCTCATCCTCAGCAGCAGCAGCAGCAGCAGCAGCAGCAGCATCATCATCATCATCATCATCATCATCATCATCATCATCATCATCATCATCATCATCATCATCCTCATCAACATCAACATCAACATTATCGTGCCAGAACGGGCCACAACGAATCATCAAGGCCCAGGGAGGGAGGCAGATGTCAGAGGAG
This sequence comes from Prorocentrum cordatum, assembly GCA_963575745.1. Classification (NCBI taxonomy): domain Eukaryota; class Dinophyceae; order Prorocentrales; family Prorocentraceae; genus Prorocentrum; species Prorocentrum cordatum. Next base: position 28,498 of record CAUYUJ010007381.1, read on the forward strand.
CAGGAGGTCATGATACCTTGCCCAACGGAAAGAGATTCTGGGGAGGCCTGTCCAAGGGGGGTTGTCCGATGGGGTTGTCTGGATCCCCGCTGGGTTGTCCAAGGGGGTGTCCGGGCTATGTGGTCTTGTCATCGGTAACCAGGGTAGTCCGGGTTGTTTGGGGGGGGCGTCCGGGGGGGGGGTGGGGATTTGTTGTTTGGAGTTTGTCTCCATTGGACATAGTGGTGATACGTTCCAGGATCTCCAAGGCCTGCTGCATCCCCCATATAGTACCATGACATCACTCTCGCCCTCAGATGGTGCGGGCCTTCTCAGAAGGCTCAGAAGGTCTCCGGCCTTCGGCCCTCTGAGCAGCTTTCCAAGCCTGTCTCCGAAGCCACAGACGGCTCGGCCATGAAGGTCACACGACGTGGCCGATCTTGCCGTTCTGCTGCTGCGACCAGCCCGTGCCCGAGTGCTGTAGCGGGGATCACCCCCAGCACCTCCTGGGCGGGCGATGGGAAGGCGCGTCGGAAGGGGGGAGGGGGGCTAAATTTGCTGCATGCAGTTCGCTGGTTTTGGTCCGCCGCCAGGCGCATGCCTCGATGCATGGCCGCAGGAGGCAGCGGGAAAACCATTTTGGCGTGCGGCGGATTGGATGCCCCCCGCGGGCCCCAAGAGTATACACCACCACCACCACCTCCTTTCTTCCTCCCTCCTCTTCCACATCTTTCACTCCTCTTCCTCCCCCCTTTCCTGGGAGGGGGAGGGGTGAGGGGTGAGGGAGAGATGGTGGGGGTGGTGTATATTTTGGAGCCCCGTACCCCTCTTTGCCATTCCCCCGTTCGTCCACGGCGACCCCTTCGCCTCCCAGAGGACGGGTGCTAGAGCAGGGGTGTTGATTCCCTCGCGTTGCTACAAGGTTTTTATGGGGGCGATCGGCCCAAGACGGCTAGGAGACGATGGGGCGCAGGCTGTGCAACCAGAGGTGGGGGGGTCGGGGGCTGTGAGCCTCCCGAAGCCCCGGAGGGGGTCGCCGTCCAGGGAAGGGATCGCCGCCAGACGGGGGAGGTCAAGTGATCGTGTTCTTATTTATCCATTGTTTTGCCGATCGGCGCGGGCCCTCGGACCCCCCCTCCCCCCCCGTGGAATAGATCCTGGCTGCTTTTGGCGCCTGTTTCAGGCATGTGGAGCCTCCTCCATAAGACGCACTGCCGCAAGCAGTCGCATGAAGCAGAGGCCCGGACCCCCCCCCCCTTCTCCCCCCTCCCCCCCTTGCGCCCAAGGTCGAGGCGCCGAGTAAGAACACGCCTGCCAAGACACGCGGACGACACTGGAGACCTGCGAGCGACCCCGCCGCGCACCCCCCCCCCTCTGCCGACGGAAAAGCCTACAACGCCACCCCACCCACGGCCCTCACATTGCGCCACGGACATCGGGCGCCGTAGCGTATACCACGCAAAAGCCCACGCCAGATCTCCTGGGATACGCTTAGCCCTGTGGGGCCGTAGGTGGGGCGGTGTCGTTTGTGTTCTGGTCCATTCTGGCGGCACCCCGGCAGGGCTTGAGCGTGGAGCAGAGGGTAGCGGGCACGGGGGCGCAGGAGCTGCAGCTACAGCGCCGCGCTGCCCCTGGCGCCCACCCCGCGGGCCAGAGGGGGCCTGACTTAAGAGCCTCGAGAAGCCTGCAAGAGCGCAGGAGTCACGAGGCGGTCGGGGATGGCAGGATCACGCCTGCCGGAGGTGCTAGCTCCAGCTCCGCACTTCGTTTCTCTTACAAGCCGGGGGGGGGGCCTTACCCCCGGGCCCCCGAGGGCAGGGAAACCGCCGCGGTTGGAAGCAGGGTGGCCCGAGGAAACCCCCAGAGGCCCCCAGAAGGCGCCCAGGAGGTCTCCAGAAGGCCCCAAGAAGCCCTGAAGCACTTTCGTGAGGCCCCCAGACGTCCTCCAAGGAGGAGCCCCCGCAAAAAGAGCTTGGGAGGATGGGGAAGAATTCGCGGCTCGGGGTGCAAAGGGCGCCTTTTGGACTCGAATCCCTCTCTCCCTCTCTCTCTCTCCCTCTCTCTCTTCTCCATATTTCTCCTATATTTTTGCAAGCCGGGTGGGTGGGATCCCCCCCCCAAACCAGACCTCCAGGACTCCAGGATCTGGGATTTCCGGGCCCCCCGGACACCGTTGCCGAAGGTCCCCCGGCTCGTCCCGGACCTCATCTCAGGGCGCTCAGCCGGGTCTTGCCCGCAGACCCCGAGCGATCAGGCGATCAGAGAGGCCGAAAAGAGACCCAAGAAAGCACAAGAGCGCTCCAAGAAGGACCCAGATGGCTTCCAGAGGCCTCCAAGACGGCCCAGGAAGCCCTCAACAGGACTCCCAGAATGAAAAATCGGTTCATTCCCTCAGGGAAACGTAATTTTCAGCATATTCGCTGTTCGGTTAGCAGCGTCCAAAACAGCCCAAACGGCTTCCGGTATCGCCCCAAGACTGTCCAAAGAAGCCCCAAATTGGCCAAAAAGTAGCCCGACAGGCCCTCACAAGGCTCCCAAGAGAAGCCCAAGAAGGCCATGGGAGGCCCCCGAAAAGGCCATGGGAGGCCACCAGGAGGGCCCACGTAGCCCCCGTAAGGTCTCTTGAGGGCCCAAGCTCCCCAACACGGCCCAAGATGGCCCCTGGACGGCTCGAGAGGGCCCCAAGCTGGCCTACCACGGGCTCCAACAATGCCCACAGGGCGTGCTCCACCAAACTGACCCGAATCCCGGGTTCGCAACCACATTTCTGGGAAATTTGTTGCGAACCCAGGATTCGGTGCATTCCCCAATAATTACTTATTTTCGCGTGCCCCGTTGCGACCCGTTGCAACATGACATCCTCGGCTTGGCATTGCTTTGTGCTTTGCGGCATTGCTTGACATTGCGTTGGTTTGCTTGGCATTCATTCGCATGGCTTTCCTTCGCATTGCGCACTGGGGCACCTGAGCCACGCGCCGGCCAATGTGCGGGCCTGCGAAGGCCTTTTGTCGTTATGCACGGCCAGATATTTCTGCAAGCGTGTACGTACACATGACCACCCCCGACGGCGCCATCTTTTTCCTGATCCTCCTCTGTGTCCTACTCCTCCTCGAACGACCAACATATGCAAAACCTGAAGGAGCAAGGTGCATGGCGCGAAGCGCCAATGCAGTCTTGTATATAATATCAACAAATAGGCCGGGTCCCGAGGCGTCCTCCACCTCGCTCACATTTGGTGTACATTGCCGGTACCGCGCTTCCCGGCCTCCCCGGGAGCTCCCAACATGCCCAAAGACAGCCCAAGACGACCCCAAGAAGCCCCCAGATCGTAAAAGAAAGGCCCAAGACGCTCCCAAGCAACCCAGGATAGCTTTCAGGCGGCTCTCCAGGTTCCCAGGAGGCCTCCAAGAGACCTCAAGAGAGCGCCGAGAGACCTCCCGAGAGCGCCCAGAGAACCTAAAATCGTTAATTTCCATTGTTTTGTTTTCACGGTTTTTGGCACCATCTCATGCTTCCAAGGCTCCAAGACGGCCGAAGAGGCCCCCAAGACCGCCCAAGAGGCCCCCAAGAAGGTCCCAAAACGGGCTAAGACGGCCCCAAGACTGCCAAAGAGGCGCCCCGGAGAGCTCCAGACCACCCCAGAACAGGCCCAAGATGAGCCCAAGAGCGGGAGCAGGAGGCCGCCAGAGACCTCCGAGAGAACTTCGGGACCCCCCAGAGGCCTCCCACACACCCCAGACCCCTGAAAGGCCCCCCAAAAAGTGCCGACGAGGCCCCCAAAACAGCCCAAGAGAGCTTCGAGAGCCGTCCCGAGAGAGCCCGAAGAGGGTAAAAACGTTGATGTTCAGTGATTTTTGTCGAGCTTCCCCGACGAGGCCCCCCAAACAGCCCAAGAGAGCTTCGAGAGCTGTCCCGAGAGAGCCCCGAGAGGGTAAAATCGTTGCTTTCCAGTGGTTTTAGTCGACGCTTTTCGCCTTCTCAAGTTTTCCCGCTTCCAACGCTCCAAGACCGAGGAATTTGGGGAACAAAAAGGGAATTCCAGAGATTCCTTTTTTTGTCAAGTTGGGGCTCCTACTCCCTATCCTCTTCCTCGAGCCCCAGAAGACTTCGGGGTCACATGCAAACATGGTTCGGGAATACTGTTGAACTCTCTGATGCTGTCTTGGCACTCTGTTGGATCCTCTTCGTGTCCTCTTGGCTGCCCCTGTAGCCATGGTAGACATCGAGATCCCATGATCCCATGAGTAGAAGCAGTGGAATTTTAGAATTGTTTTTTTTTCAAACTCACCCCCTGTTTATGTTTGCCCGAAGACCCCGAGAGGCATCCCAACAGACCGTGGCCTGCATGCAGACAACGTCTAACCCACAGCCCAGGCACTACAACTTGAAAAAAGGAAATCCCACCATTCCGTTTTTTCCAAGTTCGCCCCCTTGTCTATTTTTGTACAACAGACCACAATTAAGGCCCCAGAAAAGAACCCAGGAAGCCTTCGAGGGCCCCACATCGTTGAATACCTAACGGCAATTAATGATTCATTGGCTGACGCCGCACCGCCGACCCCTTGGGGCGGCAGTAAGAGTGAACGACGGAGTTTGCGGAACGATTTCTGGGGAATTTGGGGATTTAGATTTCTTGGGATTTCGTCAGGGGCGGTTGGCGGGCCTCTCGGGGGCATCGTGGGAGCCTCTTGGGGGTCTATTGGCGTCTTCTCGGGTTTTTTCGTGGCCGAGGGCTCGAAATGTTCACTCGGGTTCCCCCTCTGGGCCGCCTCTATGGGGCCGTCCTGGAGCCCTCCTGGGTCGTTTTGGAAGCTTCTGGGGCCGTCTTGGGCCGTCTTGGAGCCATCTTGGGGGCCTCTTTGGCTATCTTGGGTCGATCTTAAAGGCTTCTTGGGTCGTTGTGGGCCTCGTGAAGGCTCAAGAGGCGAATGTGCTACAAATATACGTTTTCCCTCGGGAATCAGACGATGTTTGCTTCTGGAGGGCCTCTTGGGACGCCTCTTGGTGACTTCTTGGGGCGTCTTGGGGGCCACTGGGACAGTCTGGAGGCGATCCCGGGCGTCTTGGAGCGATCTTTCGGCGACTCGTAGCCCTTGTGGACCGTCCGGGAGGCCTTTTGGGGCCCTCTTGGCCTGTTTGGGGGCCCCCTGAGGCTCCAAGGGTGCGGCCGACACCTTTGCCCACTATCCCCCCCCCCAAACCGGTCGGACCGGGCTCCCAGGGGAGGGGTTTGGGGAGGGGGAAGCATCTCACACGCCGTGACCCCAAGGGGTCGGCGGATTTTTGCGTTTTCGTAGTTCCCCTTCTATACGATTCCGAGGCTTGCGCAGGGCCTCCAGGAGAGTCTCTAGATGCAAGAAACGATAAGGATGATATTCCATGTGTTCGCCCATCAAGCCTAGCTAGAACTTGAGCGCGCGCGAAGCGCGCGCGCTGGTTCTAGTATATGTGTATATTTATACACATATACATATACATGTGTATACATATATACACATATATATACATGTACAGATAATCCCTCCTTCTCTCTCTCTCTCTTTCTCTCTTTCTCTCTCTCTCTCTTTCTCTCTCTCTCTCTCTTTCTCGTTTCTCTCTCTCTTCCTTCATCCAAACTGCGCCGATGGTTTTTGTTCGCATGTGTCGGGGATCCTTCGGAATAGTTTCATGGCAAAGAAACGTCAGTAGGGAACCCTTCTCAAAGAACCTTCGTAGTCATGAGTCCTGAGTACAGGATCTTTACTGAGGACCCCTTAGTAGGGATCCTGAGTGAAGAATGTGCGATAAGAAACCCTTTTTCTGGAGTTTTCAAGAAGGGGTCATTGTTCTGGAATCCTCCGTAAGGAGATGTTAGTCAAGAGTCCTTACTGTGGAAGCTTTCGTAAGAAATCCTTCGTAAGGAGTCTTCGCTGAGGAATTATATGATTAAACGCTCGCTAGTAAGGAATCAGCAGCAAGTAATCCTGAGGACATGAGTTACAACTAAGGATTGCTTATATGACAGCCTTCGTAATGAATCCTCAGTGAAGAATCCTCAGTACGGAACCCTTAGAATGGAACCCTTCTTCAAGAACCTTGGTTTCAGGGAATCCTTAATTAGGATTTCATGGTACGGAAGCCTTAGTAATGAATCCTTTTGGTAAGGAGTCCATACTCTGGAGTTCTTATTAAGAAATCCTCCGTGGGATCCGCAGTAAGGAATTCTTAGTCGGGAATCCTTACGCCGGATTCCTTAGTATCGAATCCTCTGTCGGGCTTCCCTTCGAAAGGATCACCAGGGATGCCTTATTCAGGAACCCCCCGTAAGGAACCTAAAGTAGGGAACCCTTCGTAAAGATTTCCTACAGCCGTTTTCTTTTCCAGCTTTGAAGTGTCAGGCCCATGTGGATGCCCTCAGGGCATGGCATCACCATCTCCGACCAGATTCCCTCGTGGCACGCTTCGGGTGCGTGTTGAGGCCATGGTGAGGCCATGTGGAGGCACTCAGGACAGGACCACAACATCCCCCCGCCGTGATTCCCGCGAAACAGGCTCAGGTTTCGTTCGCGTTGGTGCCGCGCTGAAGCCGCGTTGACGCCCTCAGGCATGGGCTTCAACAGCCCCCCGACGTGACATCCCCAAATCATGCTTGGATTCTGGGGCCCATGTTCAGGCCATGTTGAGGCCCCCAGGCCAGGGCCCATTCTCTCCCTGACGTTAGATTCACACAACGGGCAGAAATAACAGTGCCCATAGTGAGGCCATGGCGAGGCCACGTTAAAACCCTGTCGTCAGGGCCTGAACATCCTACGAAAGAGTTCCCGCAAACTATGCTTGGATTATGGGGCCATGTGGAAGCCCTGCCGTCAGGGCTTCCGCATCTCCTCGTGGACTCATGTGCGGCATGCTTGGATTCGGGGTCCATGTTGAAGCTGCGTTGAAGCCCTGGGGCTTCGCCATCTTCCTATTTTCCGCATCTCCTCGTGGACTCATGTGCGGCATGCTTGGATTTGGGGTCCATGTTGAAGCTGCGTTGAAGCCCTGGGGCTTCGCCACCTTCCTATTTGGAAATCCGCAAAATGCACTTGGATTCTGGGGCCACGTTAAGCCGTGTTGAAGCCCTGCAATCAAGGCATCGACGCCTCCTCGATCGGAAATTCGCATAGTGTGTTTGGAATCTGGGGCCGTGTTGAAGGCATGTTGAAGCCCTGCCGTCAGGGCTTCAACACCCCCCCGATTGGAAATCTGCATAGTTTGTTTGGAATCTGGGGCCATGTTGAAGCCGTGTTGAAGCCATGTTGGAGCCCTGCCGCCAAGGCTTCAGCATCCCGCCGACTGGAAATCAGCATGGCATGTTTGGATTCTTGGGCCATGTTGAAGCCGTTTTGCCTGCCGTCAGGGGTTCAATATCCCCACGATTGGGAATCCACATGGCATGCTTGGATCCCAGGGCCATTTTGAAACTACGTTGAAACCCTGCCGCCAGGGCTTCAACATCCCCCCGGCTGGAAATCAGCATAGCTTGCTTCGATGATCGGGCCGCGTTGAAGCCACGTTGAAGCCTCCACGACAGGGCTTCAACATCCTCCCGACGGGAAATCCGCAGAGTATGCTGGGATTCTACGGTCACGCCGAAGCCGCGTTGAAGCCCTGCCGCCAGGCCTTCAACATCCCCCCGATTGGAAATCCGCATGCGCGCTTGTAATTTTCGAGCCGCGTTCAAGCTCTGCCGATTTGGGTTGCGATGATATATGACGGGTGCGCATGCGGGCCTCGGCGCGCACCGTGCAGGGTGACCCGGGGGGGGGGGGGGCTTGGCGGACATGGCCTGTTGCGACGCGCCAGCATTACAGCCCGGTCCTCCTCCCGAAGTCGGACCGCCCGCGGGGCGGCGCGGCGGGCAAAATTTGGTTCTTATTCCCCCCGGTTGATGCCGGACCCCCGCGGGTTGGCGGACAGACGTCATTTCTCGCGTGGGCGCCGTGTCAGCCTTGCAACTAGAAGCGAAGGCGGTCGCCGCCATTGTTCTTCAACTTTCTAAGGGGCCTCGGCATGGACCTGCAGAGGCCGTGGGCGTCGTGGAACTCGTTGATGCATTTTTCGCAACGTTTGATGCCTTTGTTGATGCTGCGCCAGTTCTTGCGCAGATCTGCCGTCTTGCGCAGTGGGTGCGATTGGAAATGCTTCCGAACTCACGTGGCCGCTGTCTCGCGCGCGAACAGGTCAGCAAGGTCCGACGGTTGCCGCGAGGCGCCCTCTCCCGCGAACGGCTTCAGTTGTTCTTCTGCAGCGCGTCGTTTGCGCGCGTCGACGACGGCGCCGGCGCTGACGCGATGTAATCCGGGCCCGCGATCTGAGGGCGCGCGCTTGGGGGCCTTGTTTGTTGGCGCCGCGCGCGTTGCGCAAGACCTGGGGAGCGTCCTAACAAATTTCGCCGCCCGCGCCTCCTCTGCCCCTGGCCCGCGCCCGCGGGCGCGAGGCGGAGTTTCCGCGGGCGACCTCCCCGGACCGCCGAGATTCCCGTCGCCCCATTGCTGTTTTTTGTTTGCAAATCGCGCTGCGCAAAGATTCCTAGAATGCTGCTTCGACTTCTTCGTTATCCATAGTTGTCCTTTGCCCTTCTTGCCCTGTTTCTGATGGGGCGCCGCCTGGCGGCTTCAGGCATGATCGCCCAGCGAGGGTCTATCCGCGCGCAGTTCCTTGCATGCCGCGCGGGCGCGTGGCCCAGATACAGCATCATCTTAGCCCCCCGTGTCATTAGCCGGCAACTGGTAGCCCCGCGGATCGCCAAGGTCGCTGTCGTTGCGCAGTGCGCGGAAGATAATCAACGTGCATCTCTGCGCAAAAGGCTCGGGCGTCTTTGGGCTGATGGCCGCAGCCCCAGCTCGGCGGATCACGCGTTGCGCTGTCGGCCCGCGGTCTTCGCGTCTCCATGCCATGGCGGCCTCCGCCGCGCAGTTGGGTCTCGGCCCTCGGCTTCTCTGCGCGCGCCGGCGGCTTCCCCCGGGGGGGGGGGCCGCTGCCAGCTCGTGCTCAAGGCGCCCGCGGATGAAGATTTGCGATGCCGTAAGGCGGCGACGGCGCGGCCGCCGGACAGCCCGCAGCGCGCGATCCCACTGAGAGTCGGGAGTTGAATCAGGAGAACGGCCGAAGGGAGCCTCGGTGGGAGATCCTGATTCAGGAGTCCCTGGTGGGCAGCCCTAAGTAGGGAATCGTAAGTGAGGATTTCTGGGCGAGGAGTCCTTGGTAAGTGATCCTGAGTAAGGGACCCTGCGCAAGGAATCCTCAGTAGCGGTCCTTAGCGCGGAAAACGTGGAAGAAACGTTGTTGCGGAATCTTGAGTTGGGGATCATGTGTAATGCGCGCTGATTGCGGAATCCCTGCTGGGCATGGCTTCGCGAGGAATCGTTCGCGAGGGATCATCAGTCAGGAGTCATGAGCCAACGGGTCTTAGTAAGGAGCCAGTCGTCAGGATTCCTTACCAATGAATCCTGAGTGTGGAGGCTTTAGCCAGGAATCCTAAGTACGGAGCCCTTTCTACGGATTCCATAGCATGGAATCATTGGTGCAGAACCACCCTTTGCAGAAGTCCTCAATCAGGAGTTCATAGTAAGAAATCTTGAGTCTACATGAAGTCCTTCATCTCACAGACAGTCAGGTACATTCCGTGCGATTTGCTTGGACTGGAAGAGCGACTCAATCAACGCGCGACCAGGGCCCGAACCTCAAGAAAGCACCGACGAGAAAGTTCTAGAAGGATCCGCTTGAGGACAGGTCCAGAAGGAGCCGTCTGAGTAGTGCTCGTGAAGGACCGCTTGAGTAGAATTCTAGAAGGCACTTTCCCCTCCTGTCGCGCCTGCTCCGCGCCCCTGCGCAAGTCGTACTCGGAGTCCTTCCTTGCCCTTTTTATGAATGTTATACTAGGGTACGGTGGTCCGATAGGATCCGTGCCAAACGCGTTATTCTCCCACCATTCGGACCCGTCCAGAACCCAGCGGACCCGTGGCGGATCCGCCCACGGATCCGACGCCAGAGGCGTGGTTGACACTCCGGAACGGGGGCCCTCGTCAACGTCGGTTGGTGCCCCCTATTCGTTTTCGGGCGCCCGACGCTGCACCCATCGCCCGCGGCCTACAGCCGCACCCTTTTTCCCCAGGCTGCCGAGGCCGACGGCCCAACGGCGGCCCTCGTCAACACCTGCTGGGGCCCCTGCATTTGTTTTCGGGCGCCCGACGCTGCGCCCATCGCCCGCGACTTGCCGCCAAGCCTTTTCCCCCCAGGTTACCTGGGCCGACGGCGCTTGGCCTGGCTGGAAAGATAGTACTTCGTGCGATTTGAGACGTCGGACCGAACTTTCAAATCGCACCAATTGACCTGATTGTATGTAAGAAGAAATCCTTAGTATGGAGTCCTGCATAGTGAATTTCTAGTGCGGACCATTTAGTGCGGAATCGCTATTGAAGAACACTTTCTAAGAAACCCTTCATCATGATTTCACCGTAAGGAATGAAAGAGCGCGCTCGTGGCACACTCACTAAAAGGGGGCCCCAGCTTCGAGCCTCCCCCCCCCCTCCATTGGAAAGGTGGGGGGGGGTCTGGAGCTCCCCCCCCCTGTCGCTTCCATGTTTTAGCTGGGGGGGGCCCCTCCTGCTGTCCTTTTCGCCCTCCCTCCCTCCCTCTCTCCGTGTCGCCCTCCCTCCCTCCCTCTCTTTTTGTTCGCCCCCCCTTCCTCCCCCCTACCCCCTCCCTCTCTCCTTTTCGCGTTCCATCCCTCCCTCCCTTCTCCCGACCTGCCTATGCGGCGGCAGGCCAGTCGATGTTCAATGTTCCACGTCCCTATTCCCATCCCTCCTCCCATGGCCCTGTCTGCCCTCGGTGGAGCAGCAGGAGGAGCGCGGCTCCAGCACGCCCACGGCGCGCTGCTGATGATGGCCGCCATGATGCTCGGGTCGCAACGGTGGGCGCTCATCCAGATGGTGGTGCAAAGGTCAGCCCGCAGAAGGCATTTGTACGCCATCGTCCTTGGCCATGAGACGGTGTACGGTAGGTCCGCGCCGCGTTGATGCGGCAGCGGCCTTGGCGCGGGCGTTCAAGATTGAACGCCGCTAGGGGCCAAGAGTCGGCTTGTCTCGAGCGTCTCGAGCGATCTGCGCCGTCGGAAAGCCCCGACTGCTCGGGGTTGAACGATCCGCGCGGTGTGAGACACCAACGCGCTCGTTGCCCTCCTGGTCTTGGCCAGGAGGGCGTGTGTCTGCATACCACGGCAGAGCACAGTGGCCCTGGCCCGGACGCGCTGGGCGGTGTGCGAGTGCACCCCTGTCTCTGCCTCGGCTACACGCAAGAGTGACCTCTCGCCAGAGTGACCGTGGGCGCGGGCCTTTGGGAGCCGCGCAATTGGGGGGCGATACATGGGGGGGCAGCGAGGACTGCCGAAAGGATGCCGTTTAGGGCCCCTACAGGGGCCCTTTCGGGCCCAGAAGGGGGCCCCCTAGGGCCCGAGAAGGGCATTTTTCTTTTCCCCCATTCATCACCCCCCTTGATTCGCGCCCAAGCCCAATGGGGTCCCTCGATCGCTGAGGCGCGAAGCGGCAGCAGCGGCTTGCACGCTTGGGTTTGGCCCCCCCGCATCCCCCGTGAAGCCACGCACCAAAGGTGACTCTCCCCAGGGTCGCTCTTGCGTGTAGCCGGTTGCCTCAGGTCGCCCCCCTCCTCGGCCCTGGGGCAGCTGACCAAGCTGCAGCTGGCATCGCGCATGCTGCCCGTGGCCGGGTTCGTATGCCTGATTCTCGCCGCCGCCTTCGAGCCGCTGGCCTTCTCGTGGGAGGCCCTGGGGCAGCCGATCTTGCGGCTGAGCGTCCCGGGCAGCGGGCGGCCCAAAACTCGAACCTAATTCCACCAGACTCCTCCCAGGGTAAGTAGTGCCCAACATCGCTTGCGCGGGAGGCACAGACAGTGCCCCTGGAAGGAGAAGCTAGGCAGTACGCGGTAATGAGCCGCTTCGCGCGATCCCCCTTCATCATCCTCCACCCCTCGGCGTCAGTGTGGAACGGGTGGTCTCAGAAATCAGGGCCACAAACCGTTTGGACCCGACGTTTCGCGCGCAGTACCTTCCAATATCAAGGCTTTGGGTGGAGGGGGAATTATTCAATTGATAGTTATAGTTCTTGCGCTTTCGTTCGCCACTACCACGATGCCTGGCCAGGGCCGTCCTGGGCACGATGCACGGTGCGTCCTGGCCATGGTTGGGAGGGTTTTTGGACCACGGGCATGGTGGCAGTGGTGGCGCATAAAGATCATAGGTGCCCTCTGCGGAGGGGCAGGGCCATGGGGTGGGTGGGGCTGGGGGATCGGGCAGTGCCCAGGAATGGCCGCGTGCATCGTGCTGCTCACCGTCGCCGAGCTGGGCGTGGTCCAGCGGACGTCGGCCGTGGCAGTGCAGGTGCTGGCGACGCTGCACCAGATCCCCGTAGCTTTTGTTGGGGCCGTGGTGTTCCACGAGACCGTGAGCCCGCTCAGCGCTGCCGGATTCGGCATGTGCGTGGTGGCCGCGCTCGTGTACGCGCTGGCCCGCCGCGCGGAGGCGAAGAGCATGCAGGCCGGGGGCGCGCAGCTCGCCAGCGAGGAGCACGACGGCGCAGACGTGCCCCCGCTCGGGGAGCTGGAGATGCGGGACGAGCGCTGGCGCTCGCTGGGCGGCGGCTCCCGCAAGAGGGTGGTTCGGGAGCCTCGAGATGGGGGTCAGTGCAAGCGGGGGTCAGCCAGAGCGCCCGACCTTGCAGGATCCTGCAGGGCCAGGGGCGTATTGACCCGGGCTTGGGTGCATCCTGCAGGATCCTTCGCGTTGACCCGGGTTTGGGTGCAGGATCTTGCAGGATCTTGCATGATCTTGCAGGATTCTGCAGGGCCTGACTAACCCGGGTCTGGATTGGCCCGCTGACTAACCCGGGTCTGGATTGGCCCGGGTCAGAAGGTCCCCGAGTGGTTGCCCCGTGGTGCCAACCGCACGCCCACTCCCGAGAGCTTGCCGGCCCTGCGCGGGCCGATCGTGCGACCCAGAGCAGAGGATCAAAACCTTGGTGTATTCTCCTGTCGGAGGTCGAGGCTCCACTCTGGAGCGAGAACCCCCGGGAGGCAGGCCGAGCCCTCGTCCTGAAGGCTGTGTGCCCTCTGGGGGCGTCGGGCAGGGCCCAGGGCAGTCGCGAGGAGGAGCGTGCTCCGCGCGCTCGGGGCGCTCGCCCGAGGGCGCCCCGGGGGCGCGCTGGGGCGGCCGCTTCGCCCGATGCGTCCGAGGGGGCTCGCTGCAGCTCTGCGAGGCTCCCCGGCGTCCGTCCTCGTCCGAGTTGGCCCTCGTCCCGCGCCGGTCGACCCCGGCGTCGCGCCTGCGCTCCCTCTCGGGGGTGCAGGGGTGCGGGGGAGGGGCTCCTGTTGAAGGAAGGATGGGAGGAGGAGGAGGAGGAGGAGAGGGAGGAGGAGGAGGAGGAGGAGGAGGTCTGCGATGCTCTCGCTCAACGGCGGATTGTGCTCGGTCGTTCTTCTCCCCCGCGCCTCGACCCTGGTGCTCTGGTACTTTGAGGCTTTGCCGATGCGGTATCGGCATTCGCCACGCCCACCGTGAGGCAAACGAAACTTTGTTCGTCAGCGGCGAGGCGGCGAGCTCCGCTCCAGTGAAAAGCCAGAGAGGGGCACAAACTAGCGAATTGGCTGGCGGGCAGAGGGGGGGGGACGGCCGAGGGGAAGAGGGGACGCTCAGACGTCGAAGAGTTAGGCGATGAGCAGCCGGTGGGCAGCAGCAGCCAGGCGCGCAGGGCCAGAGCGCGGTGGGCGGCAAAGAGGCGAACGGATCACACGAACCTTTTCGGTGCGCGCGTGCTCTCTCAGTGCTGAAGTTGGGGGCGGGGGGTGCAGCTCCTGAATCCCGCTTGTCGCCCAAGCGGTGCGAACAGTTCCCGTTCAACCGCAGGGGGGACGGGTGGGCGGGGGGCTTTCGCACCCCAGCCAGAGACTGGAAGGCCTCGAACACCTTCGGCGAAGGTTGGATAAGGTCGGGAGGAACACGGAGCTTCCAACGTGAGGGTCGAACGTCCATCTTGGAGGCTTGTGAGCCCCCCTGGACTGCGGCCCATCGTGTGCAGTCTGTCGCTCTGCGTCCAGCCGTGGCGGCGAGAACCCCCAGAAACGCTAACAACTATCGGAATGAAGGGCAGAGCGTCTGCTTCTGCCGGCGCCGAAGAGGGGGGGGTCCTCGCGTAACCCCCTCTGCCGAAGTAGTTCACGGCACTCTATATAACGCCTCTGCGCGCTGGCAAACGACGACGTTGAGGAGGAGGAGGAGGAGGAGGAGGAGGAGGAGGAGGAAGACGACAACGACGACGACGACGACGGACGACCGACGACGGCGACAAACACGACCATCACGACGACGCTGACGCTAATAACGACGACGACGCTAACAACGACGACACTGACATTGACACTGACACTGACGACGACGACGACGATGAGGACGATCCTTGTCGTATGAGTTAACGACGACGACGCGTTTTCGTTTCCAGCGATTCGCGGTGACTTCCCAAGTCGGGCTTGTCCCTCCCTCTACGGGAGAAATGTGCAAACATAGTACATCTTATGTTTGACTATGTGTGTTTTGTTGTAGGTTTGTTTTTCTTCCAAAATCCGCCTGTAGGAGGATATGCACGACTTAAATAGATAGTCGGGGGTTCGCAGAGGGGGGGAATCCCAAGGTGGAGGTAGGCGGCGGCGAGCGAGGGGGTGAAATGGTTGGGGAGACGTAAGGCTGGAGTTCGACGGTTCGGTTTGCGTAGGGTGTTTGCAGCAGAAACTCGCGCCAAGTTTCAGATTGGGTCTCGTCATTTTCACATTGGCCCTGTCAGGGCAACTCGAGTCCCCCGAACCCGAGTTTTACGTCTCCTCTCCTCCTCCTCCTCCTCCTCCTCCTCCTCCTCCTCCTCCTCCTCCTCCTCCTCCTCCTGAAGGAGAGGGCCTTCTCAGAGGGCGGCGGGACTTCTCAGAAGTCCTCGCGCCTGTTGATGAGTTTTCTGCGCCTTCGGGGGAGGCTGAGAGAACTTCTCAGGAGGCCGTGGGACTTCCGAGCCTTCTGAGAAGGCACGCCCCTTCCCACCCTCCCCCCCCAGGGCTCGCCGCCTGGTTGGGCACATCCAGCTGGACCACACACGTCCTGCCTGTGCGGGCCGTTTCCGTTCAGCAGTTTCCTCCAGCCCCACCTCTGCCCCTACAGTGGGGACCCATGCCAAGGAACACCCTGCTTGCCTCCAGGGTGTCCTGGGTTTCTTGGGTTTTCGATGGTTTTGCGATGGAGAGCGCGACGTTCCCACGCCAAGAATCCATGGACGTCATGGGGTCTCAGGGTTGGGTTTCTTGTGGAAGGTTTCTTGTGGTCGGGCCTCCACTGTACCTGTGGCGCAAAATCGTGCTGGACGTCGCCTCCATTAGAAGAGTGAGCCGCGTCGTCTGTCTATCTGTCTAATACCGTATGTCGTGCACCTTTTTTCTGTCTCCGCTGTGCCCCCCCCACCTCTTCTGCACCCCCCCCCGAGATGGGCGTGCAGCGTTGGCGCCCCGGCCAGGTGGGCCACTCGTGGAGCGCCGTGGACGGCGCGGACGGCGAGAGCGTGCTGCTCGGCGCCGCGCGCGCCCTCCAGCAGCTCCGGCCTGGGCGCGACCAAGACGAGGAGGGCGTGGCGAATAGGTCGCCGCGGATCAGCCACGCGCAGAGGGGGGGCCGGGCAAGCCAGGCACGCTCGCGTCATGTCCGACGTCCTACCCCTGCCTCCCATCCCTTCCCATGGCGTAGAGATCCTCCCTATTCGCACAGTCGGATGTCGAGCAGGGCAACGGCAGAGCGTAGCATGCCATAGCATGGCGTGGCAGGGCAGGAGGGCCTTTTAGAAGCACCCCTGCTCCTTAGAGGGCGCGCGCCTTCCCTATGCAGTCGAGGCTGATCCGTAGGTCAACCCTGCCAAGGCGGGGGTACCCTTGGGTCCTGCGTTTCGCGACCCATGCCCTCTGCATTCCTGTGGCAGCGTGGCCCTCGGAAGTGCTTTCTGCCCTCGTTGTGTGCCCCCTCCAATCAACCCCGGCTGTACGTGTAGGGCCGGCGCCTTCTAAGGAGCAGCCTCCTCCTGAGATGCCTTCCCCCTCCCCCCGAGAGGAGGAGGAGGAGGAGGAAGAGGGGGAGGAGGAGGAGAAAGGGGAGGAGGAGGAGGAGGAGGAGGAGGAGGAGGAGGAGGAGGAGGAGGAGGAGAGTAGGAGAGGAGGAGGAGGAGGAGGGAGGAGGAGGAGGAGGAGGAGGAGGAAGAGGAGGAGGAAGGAGGAGGAGGAGGAGGAGGAGGAGGAGGAGGAGGAGGCGGAGGCGGAGGCGGTGGCGGTGGCGGTGGCGGTGGCGGAGGAGGAGGAGGAGGAGGAGGAGGAGGGAGGAGAAGGAGGAGGAGGAATATTAGAAAGACAGTCAATGATAACAATACTAGTAATAAGAATAGTAACACTAATACTAGTAATAAGAATACGAATAGTACGAATAATCATACTACTAATCATAATAGTAATACTAATAATGATACTAATGATAATAAGCGTACTATGAAGTATACGAATCATCTTAATAGTGTAATAAGAATGCGATTAATGATGATAAGAAGAAGAGTAATATCGTTAATATTACGAATTCTGAGAATAAGAAGACACACTTTTACAAATCATGTAACCAATCCCTGGGTGGGTCCCCGGCCGATTGAAAATTGAAATAGTCAATCGGCGACCTCAGTATTTGGGTTCAAAACCTCGGAATTGAATTCGGCCGCCGCCACTTCAATATTGGAGTTGGAAGCCCCAAATTGAAATATTGAAAAAGCTGGATTCCAGTATTGAAATATTGAAATATTGGAATTTCAATATCAATATTGAGCAATATTGGGTTTCAAACCCAATTTTGGGGGTCGACCTCCAATATTGAATGTACGAGGCCGTAGGCTGGGCCAGAGGAGAAAAGGGAAAAGCTCGCACTTCCCAGGGGAGAGACAACGGGCAGAGTGGGGGAGGGGGAGGATGTGGGGGAGGAGGAGGAGGAGGCCGTAGCATGAAAAGCACGCCCCGCCCAAAACAGTCCCCCGAGGCGTTTGGTGACCGTTTTGGGCCCGCCCGCCCAGAACAGTCACCAAGAGCCTTGGGTGAGTGTTTTGGGCGGGGCGGAGCCCCGCGGGCGGGACATTAAAGCACGACGCAGCTCTCGCGGTAGCAGGCGTTTGCTCTAGCGGGCCGGTCGGGTCGGGCGGGCGGGACCTGAAAGGTTGACGCAGCTCTCGAGGTAGCACGCGCTTGCCCTGGCAGACCCGTCGGGTCGGGCGGGCGGGACATTAAAGCACGACGCAGGTCTCGAGGTAGCGCGCGCTTGCTCTAGCGGCCTGGTCGGGTCGGGCGGGCGGGACCTGAAAGGTTGACGCAACTCTCTAAGTAGTACGCGCTTGCCCTAGCGGGCCGGTCGGGTCGGGCGGGCGGGACATTAAAGCACGACGCAGCTCTCGAGGTAGAGTGCGCTTGCCCTAGCGGGCCGGTCGGGTCGGGCGGGAGGGGCGTTAAAGGTTGACGCAGCTTTCGAAGTAGCACACGCTTGCCCTGGCGGGCCGGTCGGGTCGGGCGAGCGCCGGGTCGGGCGGGCGGGACTTTAAAGTCGGACGCGTCTGGCGAGGTAGAACGATCTTGCCTTTGTGGACCGGTCGGGTCGGGCGGGCGGGACATTAAAGTCTTCTCTCATACTTCCCCGCGCGCTCTCCTCCTGCAGCCTCTCGTTCTCTTTGCGGTTCCGCTTCCGCTGCCATGCCGGCTCAGTCTGTCTCAGGTAGTCCTTCGCGTCGGACGTAGCATAGGGTGGGCTCGTGAGCTCGGCGGGCTCGGCCGCGCCGACCGCGGCCAACGACCGAGCTGTCCGAATATGGGCGGGAGGGCCCCGAGAGAATCTCCTCCAGCTTCGATTGCACGTCCCGCGCGGCGTCGGCGAGCTGCTCAGCGTGGGGGGCGACGCTGACCAAGAGGGCGCTGGCGAGCCCCGAATCGCACGTCTGCTGCAGGCCCTGCCACCGCACGTACTGCCACGCATTGCGGTGACTCCGCGAGCGGCGGAGGGCCGCGGTAGCCGCGTGGAGACGGCGTTTCATTGCGATCGCCCCCTCCCGCGCTCACGAAGCGCCTCTCGGACACCGGCGTCCGCGTCATCAAGCGCTCCGGGCAACGCCTGAAGCGTCAGCTCGGCGCCAAGCTGAAGCTGCTGAAGCGCGCCCGCCTCGGCGGCGCATGAGCTGCTCCGAGCCGCTGCCCGCGGCCGCGGCCGTGAGTTGCCCGGGCAAGCGCCGAG
Source organism: Prorocentrum cordatum (assembly GCA_963575745.1). NCBI lineage: Eukaryota > Dinophyceae > Prorocentrales > Prorocentraceae > Prorocentrum > Prorocentrum cordatum. The sequence continues at coordinate 46,841 of CAUYUJ010007381.1, forward strand.
GGGCGCGTCCGTTGAGGCACGCGGGCACGCCGTCGCCCCGGGGTCAGCCTGGCGCAGACGGCCGGCCGCGGGCCGCCTCGGCGCGCCCGTCCGAGCACCTGCGAGGCGAGGGTGCCAGATGCCGCCGCGCGGGGGGGCGAGCGCGGCGCCGGTGGCGCTCCGAACAGGACGGGCCCCGAGGAAACCTTCCGGCGGCCGCGGGTCGGCCGAGGAAGCGGGCTGGAGCGCGTTCGTTTGCGACGGGGCGCGACGGGGCAAAACCGGCAGGAGAAAAAGGGCAGGGGGAGGGGCGGGGGAGGGGGGTGTGCTGGAGGACAGGGGGAGGGAGGAGGAGGAGGAGGA
>CAUYUJ010007382.1:0-17500 GCA_963575745.1 Prorocentrum cordatum
CAGCCGCCCGCCGTGGTGGAGATCGTGGACGGCATCGACATCGCCGCCCTCGCGGCTCAGCAGGTCCGCGACGCCCGAGCCCGCGCCCCAGCGCTGCAGTGATGGCGGGCAGCTTCCACGTGCTGCGCTACTGCGTCGGTGGCGCGCCCCTTCGGCACGAGCGCCTCGTGCTTGGCGTCAACGGGGGCCTCGCCTACATCCTCACTCCCGATTTCGACGACTACGACGAGCCCATCGTCGTCGGCCCCGACGTGCGAGCGGCCCTGCAGCTCGCGGGCCAGGGCGACACGCCGCCAGCCCTGGCGGGCGTCGCGGTGCACCGCTTCCGCCGCCTTCCGACGGCCGCGGAGCTGTGGGCGGCTGTCGCTCGCTCGGTGGCCGCGGGCTACCCGAGACCCCCCGACCCTCTGCCGCTGGCGCTCGCGGCGGGCAACGTGGCAGGCGCCCCGCCTGGTCCCTTCCCGCTGGCGGACCCTGCGGCTGTGGCCGCCCTGCCGCCTGCGGCCCTGCCGCCACCTCCTGGCGGGGAAGGGGCGGCGCCGCCTGCGGGGGCTGCGGCCCCGCTGGCGCTACCCCCCGCGGCAGCGGCCGCTGCGGCGGCCCCTCTCGGCGTCGCCCCTGGCGTCGCTGCGCTGGCCGCCGCGTTGGGGGCCGTCCCGCCTGGGCCCGCGGGGGCCTTGCCGCTGGTGCCAGCACCCGCAGTGGCGGCTGCGCTTCCCGCCGCCGCCCCTGCGGCGCCCGCCCCCGTCGGCGACTTCAGGGCCCCCCCGATGCTGCTCAACCCGCGGGGCGAGCGCGAGAGGAGGTTCGGCGAGACCGTCAACGCCCTCTCGGAGACGCCCGTGCACGGCTGGCCTGTGCAAGGGCCGAGGACCCTCCTCTGGTGCCTGTCCTTCATGTCGACGATGGCGGGCACGCCCACGGCGTGGCACCAGAGGCGGCTCACGTCGATGGCGTTGCCCGACGAGGGCGAGCACGCAAAGCTCCACGAGACTCTCTGCCGCGTCTTGGACCTCGCCGTCGTGCGCGACCAGCTGCAGATCGCCGAGATGGCATCGTTCGAGATCGTCGCTCGCCAGCTCCAGCTCCTGGAGGAGCGGGCGCACGAGACGCGATCGGCACCTCCGAGCGGCGCAGCCCCCAAGTCCAAGGCCGCGGCCAGAGGCGGCGCCGCAGCTGGGGCCTCCAGCTCGCCTGAGACTAGCTACTTCCTCGGCGCAGGCGTCTCCAAGGCCAATCTCTGCATCTCGCCGGAGTTGCTGGAGTACATCGCAGACCAGACGAGGGCGGAGGCCGCCATCAGCAAAGAGCGCCGCAAGGCTCGCGAGGAGCGGGCCTTGCGGGCGCCATGACGCCTGAGAACTTCAGGCCTGGCTGTGGGGCGCGCCACAGTGGCGCCAGTCAGGCTCATTGCCCCCTCGCTGCACAAGCCCCTCGGCAGCGAGACGTTTTTCCCCTCCACCCTATTCCTGTGGAGCGAAGATCGGGCACTTCATCAATGGGCGGGTCGGCCCGCAGACGGGCCGCCAGGGGTGCTGCCTGGCGTGAGTGGTACAACGACGCGGTGTCCACTCTCAACGACATGTACCACTGCGACCCGAACGATGTGATCAGCCCGCCTCCTGGTCTTCCTCCGCGCGCTCGTAGTGACGCTGAGGAGTATCTTGCTCAACAGTATCGCGATTTTGAACTACCTCCTGGATATTCCGAATCTCCTCTGAGATGCGAGGCAGCCCTCGCAGAGTTGCTCGCATCGGCGCCTGGGTACTCTGGAGAGTCTCGGGTAAGACCCTACAACAAGGAGCTCGTCTCCTGGCCGAAGCACGTGGCGCCTGTCCCGACGGCCGACCTCGTGTCTGAAGCTGATCTTTCTATGTTGTCAGGGTGGAGGCATCAGATGCTACGTGACCCTGCTGATGCAGCTGCTCTCAGGAAGGACTCGGGACTGGGTTCGCCCTATGTGGATCCACGTCTTCGATTTCGGCCTCGGGAGTATGCTGATTTTCTGCTACGCCTGGACCAGGCTGGCATGCTTGAGTGGGAGGTCGCCGAACGTCGGGCTGCCTACTCTACTGGCTTTTTCTTCGTCGAGAAGTCCAACGGCGTCAACCTGCGGCTCGTCTTCGACACGCGGGTGGCCAACATGTCCTTCTCGGCCCCTCCTTCTACGAGATTGCCGACTCCGTCGGCATGGAGCGCACTCGAGGCCGACCGCGACTTCTACGTGGCCCAGGGCGACATACAGTGCGCATTTTACCATATGAAGTTACCGCCACATCTGCATCGATATTTTTCCCTGCCCGTCGTCCAGAATCGATACTTGGGCTTCAAGCGGCTCAACGGCGCGAACATCGGGACGAACGCCTTCCTGCAGCCGTTCGTCTCCGTCATGCCGATGGGCTGGTCGTGGGCCCTCCACTTCTGCCAGTCCGCCCTGACCACGGCCATCCTCGACTCGGGAATCGACGAGAGCTCCATGCTGGTGGACGGCGCTGCCATCCCTCCGCTGCGGAAGGACTCCGACTTCATCGGCGCGGGCTACGTAGACAACTTTGCCACCGTGTCCCTCGACCCTGATGTGGCCACGACGGCCTGCCAGGCCATACGTGACGTGCTCGTGTCGAGGGGTCTGCCCGTCGACGAGTTCGCCCCCGCCGCCAAGCGCGTGGTCTTCACTGGCTTGGACATCCTCGGCGACGTCGGCATCGTCCGGTGTAAGATCGACAGGCTCTGCCGGTTGCGTCAAGCCCTGCTTGGTCATTTAGACGTGGCTTTGCATCGCCTCTGGCCTTGTCAGCAGTAGTGGGTCACTGTACTTGGGGTATGATCACCAATAGACCCATGCTGTCGATCTTCAACTCGGTCTACCGCTTCATGGGCCTGGACTCCCGAGTGGCCGTGCCGCTGTGGCCGTCGGTCATCGCCGAGCTGCGCGCGGCAGCCGCCCTCATGCCGCTATGGTGGGCCGACGTCAGAGCAGAGTGGTCGGCGACTACCTTCTGCAGCGACGCCTCCCCCTACGGCATCGGGGTCTGCCGCAAGACCGTCGACCAGGAGGTCGCCGCGGCCGCTGGGCGCTTGTCTGAGAGATGGCGCTATCGGTTCTCCGACGCCGTGCACGCCCGTGCGCACGCGCTCGGGATCGAGCCTCGCACTGCGTTAGAAGCTGCCGTGGACAAAAACTGCCTCAAATAATGCCGCCTCAGTCCGAGGCCTCCTAAGGTCCCTGGGGGCCCTCCGTCTACGGCATCATCGTTACATCAACCAGCTGACGCTGCTTCCCTCGACGGCTTCGACGAAGTTCCCGACTCGATCACGGCTTTCGACGGCTGGGCCACGATACACAGTTCGCGCCACTCGAGGTTCGGCTTGGACATTATGCGATACGAGGCGGAGGCTCTCGGGTTTGCGATGCGACACTCGGCTCGGTCTGGACGGCTTCGTCATCATCGCATCTTGTTCACCGTTGACAATTTGGCTCTAGCACTTGCCGCTGGCAAGGGCCGTTCTGGCGCCCGAGGCCTTCGCGACCCTCTACGCCGTCTATGCGCCCTGTCGGCGGCCTCGGGCATCCGCCACGCCATTCGGTGGATCCCCAGCGAGAGCAATGCCGTGGACTCGCCGTCCAGGACAGGCTTCTTCGTCGGGCCGACCTTCGAGGAGCACCAAGCGAATGCATCCCGAACTTCGACGGCAGCGGACCACGACACTGGCGGAGCAGAGGACCAGGACCCATCCTGGGCCAGTGCTGCTCGCCCGAGGGGCCCTGTCCCTGTCGGTGCTGGAGTCGGCCGCCGTGTCGGACACGACCATGGCCAACTACTGGGGCGCCGCCAAGAAGTTCGAGGAGTGGTGCCGCTGGACGTCCCAGACGTTCGCCACGGCAGAGGAGGTCGATGTCATCCTAGTTACCTACTTCGTGCACCTCTTTCTGGACGGCTTCGACAGTGCCACGGGCCGTGTACTCATGGCCGCTCTGAAGCACTACCTGCCCGCGATCCTCGCTGGCAGGGCTCCGTGCCCACGGGCGGCTCGCGCCTTGACAGGCTGGCGGAAGCTCGTTCCCCCACAGATGCGACTCCCTCTACCTCGAGCGGCGATGGCGTCCATCGTGGGCGTCCTGATATCGTGGAAGCTCTTCGGCATGGCTGTGTTCATCAGGCTGATGTTCGACACCTACCTGAGGCCAAGCGAGGCATACCGCCTCACGGCGGGGAGCGTGATACGACCTCGACCCGACGGCGCCCTGGGATACGGCCACTGGGCCCTGATCGTCAACGACGCCTGCCTCGACCGCCCTGGCAAGACAGGCGAGATGGACGAGAGCGTGATTGTCGACAACCCGACCACCTGGCCGCTCCTGGAGGCCCCGGTACACGACAAGGGCCCGATCGACGGCCTTTGGACCTTCGCCCCCGACGAGGTGCGGAGCATGTTCCGTCGAGCGGCAGCTGCCCTCGGTCTGGAGACCGAGTTGACTCTCTACTCGCTTCGTCATGGGGGTGCGTCCGACGACCTGCTGTCGCTCAGGCGCACGAGGAAGGAGGTCAAGGACCGCGGCCGCTGGAGGACGGACCAGAGCCTCCTCCGCTACGCGAAGCGGGCCCGCATGCAGCAGCGGATCGCCGACCTAGGCCAGAACATCGTCGAATTCGGCGAGCAGGTGGACAGGCAGATGAACGACCTCATCCTCCAGACCACGGCCTCGGGCGTCTTCCCGCCGCAGGTGCCACTGGCCGTGACGCCGACGCCGCCTGCTGTCAGGCCGCCGCCCCCACAGATCACTGCACGGTGGGCCTTCGCCTGACGCGCCTGTGGCGCTCTGCCAGGCGGGCTTCTACGAGAAGCAGGCACTGCCCTGCGCTGGTGCTCGGCAGCGACGGTGGCGCGGCCCGCGCCCTGCAGCGGTTGGGCTTCGGCGTCGTGCACCTCGACACGAGTCGCCACGCAGGCGACGACATCACCGATCCCACAGTGATGCGGCGCGTTTTAGGCTGGATTCGTTCTAGCTGCCTCTCGTGCGTGCGGGTTGAACCCGACACCGCCACCTGGCTTCGTCAGTCGCCTGCTGTGCGTTCTAAGCTGTATCCTCGCGGCCTCCCGACCTTGACCAACTTTAAAGCTCGATCTGTTTGCATCGCCAACCTTTTTCAGGATCAGTACTTGCGCGTCCTGTCTGAAAGCTGTGATAAGAAAGTGCCCGCCATATTGTGCCATCCCGACGCGTCCTTTATATGGGACGGCCGTGCGTGCACCACTCTTGTGAACCAGAGTTCATCTTCGACAGTTTTCGACTCCTGCATGTACTCTGGCCGTGTCAAAAACAGATTTCGACATGTAAGCTGGAGCGTGAAAGATATTGATCGGCTATCCCTGACCTGTTCACCTGTTGCCTCGCCGTGCCGTCGCACTCGGAAGCGACATCTCGGCGAGCTAGGCATCCCATCGTTAGACCGTCAGGTGCGCAGCGCTGCGCGCCACCCTCCTGCCTGTGTCCTACGATTCGCGTGTGAAATGATGGCCAACAGTGTCGATAGCCTACGATACATCTCCCGACTATCTAGATGTGTGTGAGAATTCATTTAAGTATTGCGGCTTTCAGCCAGTGTCTTGGACTAGCCATAATACCTGGTGCTGGCCCCTGCGGCATCAGAGTTCGTGTCCTCGCCTGGCGCCCTCTTGCACAAAAAGAATCATCTGGCCACGGAGTCGTCCACATTATGCTGCCCGCGGCTATTTGTGGCTCTCTTTCGGGCCGCGCTTCCATTCTCCAGTCTCTCCCTCCCCCCCTTTTCTCCCCACTCAAGAATGTTTATTTGGCCTGGTGCTGGCCCCTGCGGCATCAGAGTTCGCGTCCTCGCCTGGCGCCCTCTTGCACAAAAAGAATCGTCTGGCCACGGAGTCGTCCACATCATCATCATCATCATCATCATCATCATCATCATCATCATCATAATCATCATATGTGAGTTCATGAGCGTGTGAGTGAGTGAGTGAGTGAGTGCTGATGAGTCAGTCAGTGAGTGAGTGAGTGAGTGAGCTAGTGAGTGAGTGAGTGAGTGAGTGAGTGAGCGCGCGAAGACAGAAGAGGAGAGGGGGTGAGGTGAGGAGGTTCCTACGCGGGGTGTCCAGAGAAAACAAACAAGAACCCCACTTTGGATGTGGGGAATAAACTTTTGGCGCTCCGCGCGGATTTCTTGAGTCCGCGCTTGGGCCCCCCCAGCGGCGCCTCCAGCGCCGCCCCTGGCGCGCTCCGCGCGCCAGGGAGGGGGATCCAGCGCGAGTCCAAGAAATCCGCTCGGAGCGCCAAAAGTTTCCGCTTATGTGGCTGTTTCTTCCTCTTCTGCTCTTGCGGATCATACCTCAGGCCCCCGCACGAGTCCGGAGTTCGCCTCCGTCCCAGCTCTGGGCCAGGGAAGCAGGGCGTGAGCTTGCCGGGGTCGGCGAGGCGAGGCGGCCGCTTGCCCCCGCACGCCGCTCTCGCGCCCAGGGCGCAGCCGCTTGGTCGGCGAAAAAGCGCGTGTCCGTCCACCGCCCGCCCGCTCCCACATCCCCTCCGTTTCGGGGGAGGAGAAGGTACCCATACCTCTTCCCCCTCGCCCGTTGTTCCGGGCCTCCTCGGAGGCCCTCGTCGCCACCGCCGGATTCGCCTCGAAGCCCTGGTCAGAACGCGCCCTGGGAGGGGTCAGGGGGGGTAGCAGTATTGGTCCCTGTTGGTTTCCCCATTCCTGCCCATTCCTGCCGTCCACCATGCACCGACCCCAGATTCATCGAGAATAAAAGAACCCCTAACCTTCATAAAACACGATCAAGACTTGGCCTCACCCATGTCCCCGTCTTTGCATCAGGGATGATAATTCTGGGCGGTTTGGTTCGATACAGTGGGGGCGCGCATCAAGAAACCATATGTTTTTCATCAGGGCATCCTGGGTTTCTTCGCTCCTCGCGCTGCGCGGTGACTTCCCGCAGCCGTTGAAGGAGCTGCTGCGTTCAGGGTGCTCGAGGTTTCCCTTGAGTTGCACCTCGCGGGCGGGTTTTCAGGGATGGGTTTCTTGCGAGGGTTTCTTGCGGCCGCGCCCGCACTGCATATCTGCGAAAAGGCACCCTATCCCTGATGTTTTTAGCCCTCCTAGCTTAGGTTCTCTCCCAAAAGTTTAGAGGTCCTTTTTTGGTGAATCACGGTGGGCGCTGCATGGCGCTGCGTGCGCCAGGCGACCTAACTGCGGCGTTCCAGAGAGTGCCTTGCCTTCGAGGGTCGAAGGAGCAGCCACCACAAAATAGACATCGGCAAGGTCAGCAACTCCAAGGCAGGTGAAATACTTTCGATTGGTAAAAATAATTTCGATATGGGCATTATAATAGTAGTGGTACCTCCTCCGCGGCGGAACGTCGGCGAAGGCGGCGGAAGTAAGATCGTCGCGGCTCCGCCCGCGGAAGCCAGCGGAAGTTCGGCGGAAGCCGGCGGAAGCAAAAGTCGACCTCCCAAGAGATGACAGCATTTTTGGGTTCCCGGTTCCTGGACTCGGACATGTGGGTGCGCTTGCGAGGGAAAGCTTCGCCGCCAGGAATGAAGCCCGGGTCTTCCGCGTGGCAGGCGGAAAGACGAACCGCTGTGCTACAGGGGACCTTGCGATGAAAAAGAACGTGGGCGAGTTGGCCATGGGACGGGGGGGCCAGTGGCAGCGCTCGTCCCGCGAAGCGCAGCGCCGGGCAGGCACCAACCGCGTCGCAGACCAGAGTCTGCTGAGTTGGGTCGCGCCGGGGTCGGAGGGCCATGCATCAAGCAGTGGCAAAGCTTCCTGGCTCGCCTATAGGCCCACCATAGAATGTTCGAAGAACTTTTTGTGCTCTGCGCGAATGTTCTGAAAGCATGTCTGGTCGAGACTGTCTTGGGTTAGCGCGTCGGGCTGATGTTCTAAGAGCATTATTTTTGTTATTCGAACATTTCTGGGTTCTACGCAGATCTCGTGGTAGGCCTATAGAAATGCCGGGACGGTCGGTCCCTGCTCAATTCCACCTATCCCCGCATTGGTGCGGTTTTGCTTCGTGCCCCTCTTGCGGCGGTCCACAAAGGTCTCGTCACGAATGCACCGCGCTCAGAGAGGTGGGGGGGGGTCCGCATCGCAGAGCCAGGATTCCACAGGATTCTTTAGGAAGGGCCCCCCCTCCCCCCTGCCCCCTGCTCTTCCTCCGTCGGTGTCATCCTCACCATCTTGCTCCTCCTTCTGCTCCTCCTCCTGCTCCTCCTCCTCCTCCTCCTCGTCCTCCTCCTCCTCCTGCTCCTCCTCCTCCTCCTCCTGCTCCTCCTCCTGCTCCTCCTCCCGCTGTTCCTCCTCCTCCTCCTCCTCCTCCTCCCTCAAGCCATTTCGGCCCGAGCATTTTGTTCGGGCATTCCCAGTACCTTCGCGTGGTGCTTGAGGGAGCTCGGCAGCTGATTGCCCCACATTCAGTTTCTGAGATCGAAAGCTGGGAATTTCTGTACTGAATCATGAGGACTGACTATCTGTAGCAGCTCGTTCTGCGTCGCGTGGCTCGGCGCGGAGCAGGAGTACCAGCGCCGCGAGTGCTGGATCAGCCACTTCTGGGGTCAGTGCGTCTACTGGTCGTTCAGCATCTTCGGGTTTCAGTACGGGTACTGAGCCTTCTGGTGATAGATCACTCTGGTTGTTCTTTGGTAACATCAGCTGCATGGGGGACAAGTCGCGGGGACACGTTCAACATTTGCAGCAGGCCAAGTTCGACATTATCTCTTATTGTGAAACTCATGTCTTGGGCAAGGGCATCACCACTTGGCGGAAGAAGGCGAGGGGCAGTTCTCTCAAGCTTCTCACCAACAGCACCAGGCCCAAGGCGAAATGGTTCCAGTCGCAGGAGTCCGACAAGTCTTGTGAGGGGGGTGAGTTTCTTTTCGCTCGCAATCATCTCCCTGCGCAGGTTTTAGATGAGGCCAAATCGGCCTCAGGGTTGAGGGCTGAGCGAGGGTCAGCTTTCGACGGATTTCTTCCGACGTTAGTGCATTGCAAAGGGTTTTCAGTTGTGTACATCACGTTTTATGGTCATTCGTCCATAGGCTTTCGTGATCAGAATGTAGCTCGTTTCCGTAAGTTAGCCAGCCTCGTCTCTGTGCTCCAGTTGCCCTGGATTATCGCTGCTGATTGGAATTTCACCCCAGCTGCCCTTGAAAAGACAGGTTTTCTTGAGCGCACAGGGGGGCAGGTTTTAACTAGTTTTATCGAATTCACTTGTACCCCAGGGGGAGACCACAAGCCCTCGCACTTAGACTATTTAGTCGTCTGCCCTGCGGCTCGTTCGTACATGCGTAGCGTGCAAGCTGTGTGTGACGTGCCCTGGCGACCTCACGTCGGGTTGCGAATCGAACTTGTGGGGTCGGGAGCTCAACTTTTCACCCGGCTACTCGAGCTTGCTCCCAGGCCCCCCCTGGTCCAGAGGCCTCAGAAGCAGGCCGCAGAGGGATCCAAATCGTCTCTCAATAAGCAGAAGCAAGCTGTGGCTAGGCAGTGCGCGCTCGAAAAACGGAATAGTAAGATTGCCTCCCGGTTCGGCGAAGCTTTGAGCACGGATTTGCATGCAGGTCAGAGGGAAGGAGAGGAGGAGGCGCCAGGTGCCGAGGATACAGGCCTCGACGTCACCGAGGAAGCCCCCGACTCCGACTGGGACGGCTTCTCCGAGTACGACCCGTGGGCCGACGAGCCCAGTTTCGGAGTTGCTGCACCGCCCCCTTGCCATGCCTGCTCCCGTGTCTGCTCCAGTCGAGGCAGTCTCTCAGTCAGTTAATTCGGACCCCGTAGCGAACCCCGAGGTTAATGCCCCTGCGACAGACGCCCAGGAGGAGCCGTCCCAGTCTCAGTCGGCGAGCTCAGGGCCCCCCGAGGTCGATTTCCATATTTCCGAAGAAACTTGGATGAGCGCCAGGAGAAATATCGGGTTCTCTCCGAACTCGTCCTGTCTCCCTGCTGATGCTGTTGCTCGTTCCGTAGCATTTCGGCTCGGAGCTCAAGCTTCGCTTTTCATCAGCACACTCTACTGTAGTTGGGTGCGGACTGTGGAAGAAGCGGTGCACGCTCACCACGGTTTGCCAGCGCCCACCCTTTCACGGGGACACGCGCCGAGCTTCAGACTGTGTGCAGTTCAACAGTCTAAGCCTCAGAGGACAGCAGCGCTGCGGGACAAGGTCAGTGGCTGGTGGACGCGGCGGTCGACAGTTGTCACCAGCTATCAGCAGCATAAGCGACGAGGCAACGGCGGTAAGAAATTGGAGACTCTACGGCAGGCAGTTCGTGACCAACTTGCTCGAGTCCCCGCAGATTGTCACACGCTCCTTCGGTCACGGGATCATTTCAAGTGGGGTGAGTGGAAGACTTTTCTGACTTCACTGGAAGCGCAGTCGGACTTATCACTCACCGCAGGAGTTGGGTCTGTAAATTGCATCGCCAAGAGGAGTCAACATCGAGCTATCAATAAGTCTCTGGCGCAGTTTCGGGAGTGGAGTGAGACAGCTCCTGCTGTCAAAGCTTTGCACCGCAGTATTCGTCAGACGCCATTGGGACCTGAAGAGTTCGAGGCTGGCCAGCGCACCATTGTTCATCCCAGCGAGATCCTCGCGAAGAAGACGGAACAGTGGGAGGAGCTCTGGGGCCCTGCTGGACAGGGCTTAGACACACTGGATCAGCTTTTCACCGATATTCGCGAACGTATCCAAAGTGCACCACTTCCAGCGCTGGAGATCGAGAACATACGGGCTGCTTTGCGGCGTATGAAAGCATCTTCAGCCATGGGAGTGGACCGTTTATGCAGTATTGACGTGGACCGATTACCCGATGTGGCGATAGCGGAGTTCGCCTCTCTGTTAGCACTTTGTGAATGGTATCAGGCTTGGCCGCATCAAGTTCTATTAACTATAGGCACGCTGCTCCCTAAAAAGAGCAGCGGCGATCGAGTCATAGGCTTACTCTCTTTTTTCGCTCGGGCCTGGTCTCAGGCACGAGAGGATCACGCGAAGTTGTGGCACGATCAATGTGAAGCTCATTGGGACGCGGCCATTCGTGGGAACGCTGCGGTGAGGGAGGTTTTCCTCAAAGCTGTTGATGAGGAACTTGCCGCACGTCTGGGGTCACAGCACGGACATGGACTTGTTGACGTGGCTTCCTTTTACGATAGTGTAGGATGGTTCGCCATCGGCAGTGCAGCATTGCGATTAGACTTTCCACCTGAAGTATTGGGCTTAGAACTTCAACAATGCATGGCTGTTCGATGTGTTCGACAGGACGGGGCCTACGGGCCGCCTTTCTGCCCCACCAGATCCATTGTTCAGGGTCTGAGGGCAGGCACCAGGTTTGGGAAATGCGCAACGCATTTTATCATGTTTAAAATCACCACGGCACATATAAATATGAGTCATCGTTTATGGGTGGGTGATCTTAGTCAATCATGTAAAGGGTCGCGTATCGGCATGATGAAGCAGCTCACATCGTGTCTTCTCACCACGTGCCGTACCTTCGTCGAAGCTGGATTGAAGATATCACCCAAAAGTGTTGTTGTGTGTAGTAATGTTCAAGATGCTCGCACAATTGTCCGTCGGCTAAAGAGTTTCGGATTTACCATGAAGTTCGCACCGCAGGCAGCTTATCTTGGAGGGGACGTCTCGGGTGGAAAACGGCACGGCAGGGCTACGCGCACTAGTCGGGCACAGAAGCACCGTCAGATGTCTCGTAAGATCACAGCGTTTGCGCGGACTGTTCGGAAATACAAGTTGACATCGCGTCTCGAATTGCAGGGAGCACAGCCGGCTGGACTTTATGCTCACCAACTCCATGGAGTTTGGGGTGGGCAAATGGTTCATGTTCGTCGCCAGCTGGCAAACGCTTGTGCTCCTCGTCTTACAGGGCGCTGTTTGACCACTGTATTGGACTTGTGTTCCGCCAATCGGGACCCCGCCTACAAGCTCCCAGTCAGTACCCTTCGTATGTGGATAGCGTCGTGGGCTCCGGAGGTAAGTATTCGGGCAGGCGTGCAGAGAACGTGGGCGTCCATGGTCCAGGAATTTCGGAACATGCCTGTTGCTCGTCGCTGTCGGCACATTCGAGGACCTCAAGGGGCTGTTATCAACTATCTTTTAAATGCAGGTTGGCATCCAGATACCCCCTCGTCGTGGAGTATTCCTGATAATACTAGCAGCTGGGACTTTAAGCTGGAAGCGCTCACAGGGCATTTGGCTGTTGACGTTCCCGAGGCCTTTTTCGCGGAGTTCCAGGATACCGTGCAACTGCAACTCTGGAGGGATGCTTCGGAACACTTTGGAGGCTCGCAGGATGGCGTCGACAATTATTCGCATCGGAAACTCCTAGGGCAACTTGAGCAAGCACCAGGAGGACGTAGGCTCGCAGGACTTCTCTTAGCAGCAGCAGCAGGAGCGTCGTGGCCTCGCCTTCGTCGTCAGACTAGGTGTAAGCAGTCGATTTCCACTGAATGCCCACGGTGACGGCAAGCGTGAGCACCCGATATATGAGATGAGCGATGAGTTCAGTCATCAAGCTTACACGTGCAGGGATGCTGAAGAGTGTTTTTGGACGCGTGGTTTGATTCCCAGTAGCTGGACTGCGACACCTCCCCCTTGTAGTAATGAGAGCTGGACCAGCACAGATAATGAGTTTGTGAGTTTTGGACACGGGACCGCTGCTAACCCCGTGTTCATTTTCGGAGACGCCAGCGGAGGCAAGGAGACGCACCACCCTCACCTTCGCAGAGTTGGTCTCGGACTTGCCGCGTACCATCAGCTAGATTCCTCCATGGACCTCACGGTGGGGATTTGGGGGCCCCTCCCAGGATCCCGCCAGACCGTCGCCAGAGGGGAGTTGTATTCGCTGTGGGTCGCTTTGCGCGAGAGTCAGGGGCATATAGTGCACGTGACAGATAATTCGACAGTTTTTGATGGTTGGTATAGCCAGAGGTGGAAGCAACCCGTAGGCAGTGACGCGGACTTGTGGTGGAGAATAGGGGAGCTCATGCGCACTAGGTGTAGTACATGTTGTACTGTATTATTTGTGCACTCGCATCAGAATGCTGAGCAGGTTCAGGCCTCTCGGCATCCCCTTCTCATCCTCGGCAATAGTGTTGCTGACACGTTTGCGGGCCTCGGAGCAGACCAGGTTCGCCTTCCTGAGTCGGTGCGCGCGCGTATTTCGCAGGTTGAGCACAAAGCGTTTGTTGTGCGTATGCGTATATTGCACAGTACGCTCGAAGCAGTGCAAGCTGAGGAGTTGATTGCCAAGCAAGAGGGCTCTAGACGAAAGCGTCGCAGCTCTCAGATTGTGCGTCCTCCCTCAGCCAGTGTTTGCGCTTCGTTTGCTTCCCAGCACTGTCTCAGAGAAGATGGCCGTAGCTGTTCCCGCTGTTTGGGGTCGACCTCACTCGCGACGAGAAGCGAGTGGCTGAGCTCACCATGTTTCGACTTAATCAATGTCAATAGTGTAATTCGTCAGCCTCCTCCTGGGCGCAGGGTGCACATCTCGGGGGGGTACGCTCACGAAAGCCACTGTTTGAAGTTTCACTCGGGGCTGGGTTTCTGGTTTTGTTCGTCCTGCGGAGCTTTTGCCGCTGAGCAATTGGTTTCCCTGGGCAAGGTTTGTGACCCGAAACTTGGTTTAACCCGTACTCGGAAAGAGTACCTTGATCGTATCAGCAGGGGTGTCTGGCCGAAGGTCTACAGCAAGACTGAACTGGCCAAGCGAGCTCCCAAGCAACCACAGTGAGTTGCCTTTAACCGTAACCGACACGGTCGCCATACCCGTAACCCCGTAACTCCTCCTCCTCCTCCTCCTCCTCCTCCTCGTCCTCGTCCTCCTCCTCTTCCCTCCTTCCCTCCCTCCCTCCTTTCCTCTTCCGTCCCTCCCTCTCTTCTTCCCTCCTTCCCTCTCCCTCCTTTCCTCGCGCTCCCTCCTCTCTCCGCCTCTCATCCCTACTTCCCTCTCAATCCCTCCGCCCTCCCTCCCTCCTCTCTCCTCCCTCCCTCCTCCCTCCGCCCCTCCCTCCACTACTTCCACTCACTCCACTCCCTCCACTCCTTCCACTCCCTCCCTCCCTCCCTCCCTCCCTCCTCCCTCCCTCCCTCCCTCCCTCCCTCCCTCCCTCCTCTCTCCTCCCTCCTCCCTCCTCCCTGCTGCTCCTCCTCCTCGAGCACCTCTCTGCCGTTGGCCCCCGCCTCCGCCGCCAGGAGCTGTTGAAGGCCGCGGGCATGCCGGCGTCCCTCGACGCCGAGGCGCGCGGCGGCCGGCTGCAGTCGCCGCGGACAGCGGGGGTTGCCGAAGGGGGAGGGGATGTGGGAGGACCGGGGGAGGGCTCGAGCAGTGGCGAAGCGTCCTGGCTTGCCTATATGCCCACCAAAGAATGTTCTAAGAACCTGTTGTGGTCTGCGCGGAGTGTGTCTTAGAACATTGCTTTTGTTCTTAAAACATTGTTTGGTTCTACGACGGTGTTGTGGTAGGCCTGTAGGAATGCTGGGACGGTCGGCCTTTGCTCAAAGGACGGTGGAAGGCGATGGGATCCGAAAAGAAAAAATCATAACACGAACATTCATTTTCGGAGCTCCGCGCGGATTTCTTGGCTCGGCGCTGGAGCCCCTTGGCGGCGTCTCTGGCGCTGCCCCTGGCGCGCTCCGCGCGCCAGGGACAGGGCCCAGCAGCGGTCCAAGAAGACCGCGCGGGCCTCCGAAGTTGATGTCTATGCCGTTGTTGACTCGTCTGCGGAAGTGGGGAGTGGGAAGCGGGCGGTGGGAGGAGGAGGAGGAGGAAGAGGAGGAGGAGGAGGAGGAGGAGGAGGAGGAGGAGGCGGGGAGAGGTCAGGGAGCTGGGCAGTCAAAGGCCAGACTGGCAGATTGGATTGGGCTTCTGCGCCCAGTCTGGCATCGGTCTCCTGCGAGTTCCAATCCGGCGCCAGCCCAGCGCGGCCCAATCTGATGTTGATTTTCTCAATCTGACTATCTTGCCCGTCGCGTTTATGGTGAATGCGGAAGGAGTGGAGGAGGGAGGCGTTCTGGTTCCAGGGTTCCGTTGCAGAACATGGCCCGTCTGGCGCAGTGTCGATCAACGGCCATTCTGCCGTGGGCGTGAAAAGTGTGAGATGCATTCCCCGAGGAGGCTTCGTAGTAAAGCACAGCGTATGCACCAAACCTGCCGCACGAACAGGACAGGGAACGGGGCCTCACCAGCCCGAGATGGGACCGAGGTCCAACGTGAACTTCGCCGTGCAGAAGCGGACTGCTTGCAACACCATTCGGCGTCAGCAGTGCCCCTCCCGAGATTACGTATGCAGTGTGAATGCGGCCAAACGATCGCGACACCGATGCGCGCTTCCAGCTGCAGAAAATGCCATGTTCGGAACTTCGCAGGTCCCGGGAGCTGCCACGTGCAAAAGCAATATAGGCTTCCGCTCCACGCCTGCCCCCTGCGTGCTCTCAGGGTGGGCACATGCAGAGGTGTTCTGCACTGCGCGGTTCCCGGGTGGACAGTCGCCTGCATGTGCACGTGGCATTTCTCGCCCACAATTGTCGCAGGCCCTAAGGCCCTAATGCCCGGAGGAGGAGGAGGAGGAGGAGGAGGAGGAGGAGGAGGGTCAGGGTGGAGGTGGGCTGCGATGGCTCGATGGCTCGGGCTCGCCCACAATTGTCGAGGGCTCGGGCCTGGCAGCTGCCCACGACGTTGAAGCTTCTTGCTCTGCCATTGCTGCTCAGCGGGGGAGGAGGCAGGACCGGGCCGAGGAGGAAAAAGAGAGGGAGGCGATGCCGTTGTCCGAGATGTTTATCGTTGAGCGGTTCAACGCGAGGAGAGGAGGAGGATGGGGAGGAGGAAGAGGAGGAGGAGGAGGAGGAGGGGGAAGAGGAGGAAGAGGAGGAGGAGGGTAGGAGGGTAGAAAGAGGAGGAGGAGGAGAAGGAGGAGGAGGAGGAGGAGGAGGAGTAGGAGGAGGGTAGGAGGGTAGGAGGGTAGAAGGAGGAGGAGGAGGAGGAGGAGGAGGAGCAGGAGAAGAAGAAGGGGCGAGTCGACCCCACTTGTCCCATCCCCTCCCGAAGTCCCGCTCCTTCTAACTCCTCCTTCCCGTCACCGTTTCCTCTGGTCGCGAAGCAGCTTGCCTCGCACCTGCTCCATGAGCCTCCATCCCTCTCCCGCCCCGACACCTTCTTCCCCATCCCCATCCGTGTACCGCGTCCGCGCACTTTCCACCCTCCACACCGTTCCTCCCTCCACTCCATCCCCCTCTGCCCCTTCCCGCGCCTCCCCGCGCCCCTCTCGCCTCTCTCGTTCCATGCCTCGCCTCAGGTGTTCTTCGCGGCTCCGCGGGCGCTGCACGCGATCGCGGCTGACCTGCACGAGGCCGCGCTGGGGACCTGGCGTGGACGACATGGGGAGGGCCAGCGACGCTGGAGGGGGCTCGAGCGGTAGGGCAAGCTGCGCTGAAGAGGGCAGCCACGTCGAACAGGCACACAAGGTGGGATTAGATGCTGCCCAGCCTGGCCAGCATTTGCGACGGGTCCACAGAAGTGTCTCCAGGTAGAGTCATAGCACGTGTCACGTTGGTGAGAACTCCTTTTTCTCCTACTCATCCTCATCATCCCCCCCTCCCCTTGCTCCATCCATTATCCTCCCTCCTCCCCGGTCCTCGATCCTCCGATCCTCCTCCTCCTTCCTCGGACTGACCTTGCGGAGTATGTGTGGCGCTCAGTGTGGCCAAGCGACCGCACTAGCGTTGGCGGTGAAATTATGCAAACAGCAGTCGATACCCAGAGCCCAGGCGCACAAGAGGAGGCGCAAAGAGGAACGCAGGCCAGAAGGGGTTGGAGGAGGAGGGGGACGTATGAGGATTGAGGGTGGAGGAGAAGGAGGAGGATGAGCAGCAGCAGCAGCAGGACAAGCAGGAGGAGAGAGAGAGGGGGAGGGAGAGGGAAGTGGGGACAGGAGGAAGGGGTAGTGATGCTGCTGCTGCTGCTGCTGCTGCTGCTGCTGATGATGATGATGATGATGGTGATGGTGATGGTGATGGTGATGGTGATGGTGATGGTGATGATGCTGATGATGATGATGGTGGTGGTGATGGTGATGGTGATGGTGATGGTGATGGTGATGGTGATGGTGATTGTGATGGTGTTGTTGGTGATGAGTATGATGATGCTTATGATGCTGCTGCTGATGATGGTGATGGTGATGATGATGATGACGACGATGATGATGATGATGATGCTGATGATGATGATGATGATGATGATGATGGTGATGGTGATGGTGATGGTGGTGGTGGTGGTGGTGATGGTTATCGTGATGGTGATGGTGATGGTGATGGTGATGGTGGTGATGATGATGATGCTGCTGATGCTGATGCTGATGCTGATGCTGCTGATGCTGATGCTGATGCTGCTGCTGCTGCTGCTGATGATGTTGCTGATGATGATGATGATGATGATGATGATGATGATGATGATGATGATGATGGTGA
>CAUYUJ010007382.1:22500-36536 GCA_963575745.1 Prorocentrum cordatum
GTAGCTACCTTCGAGGAACTCAGTAGACCAGTGTCGGCACAGCCACAGACGCGGTACCCCAAGGTATCATCGGATGAGACACCACACACACATGGTCCGAGTCGCAGCTCGTCCGCGCGCAACCGCCGTGGAGCCCCAGGCCCATACGGCGAAAGCAGGTCGAGCCCGCGCACTGCCTCTCAGAGGCCATGCACTCCCCGCGACAGGGGACACAGGGAAGCTGACGCTCCCCACCTCTCCATCTCAGACGACCAGCTGGCGGAGACGTCCGCCGCAGGTGACATAGCTGAGCTCAGAGACCAGGTTGAAACCTTCGTGTCCAGCCAATACTCTGGACTACTACAGAGCGTTCAGACGAACGCCACCGATACTGCAGCCATACGTCGCGATCTTGACGGCGCCTTAGGGATCATCGATTCCAGGATCGCCGAAGATCGACGCATCATAGGAGAACTGCAGCGCCAGGTTGATCGTGAGATGTCACACCCAGGTGAACGAACGGCGATGGTCGAGAACCTGCGCAACTATCTCGCGCAGATGGAGCAACAACTTGTGATCGTACGCGACACAGGCATTTCTGCGGTCAGGATTTTACATGATGAGATCCACGACCAGCTCCGTAACCGACCAACTCCAACCGAGGCCACAGACCTCGGCGACGTTCAGTCTCAGATCAATGATCTTCGATCTTACCTAGACCACACTACGGCGACGCTTCGTACCGAAGCACACACAAACTCGTCGAACCTGATCGACATGTTGCAGCGTACTGAGAGAGTCATCACTCAAAGGCTTGATGCGACCAACGCTGTCGTGCAGCCACTCGCTAACCGGATCTCTGACATAGAGCAGCGTTTTCCTGGTGTACAGGACGCCCTGGCAGAGTTGCGTGTCGGACGAGCCCAGACTGGCCAGCTGGATTCTCCTCCCACGGTTTACGATTTCGCCCGCCTCACTGACAGGTTGCAGGAGGTTGAGAAGGCGGCGGACCACACGCAGTTAGAGCTCTCCCAGGTTATTCATGAAAGAGATACTGAGAAGGTACGTGTTGAGAGTTATCTCGCACGTCTGGAAAGCGAGGTGGAGGCGCAAAGCGCCCGTCTCCGAGCATGCGAGCATCGACTTGATCGGTATCCCCAACGGTCTCGGGATACTGATGAGTATACACGCCAAAAGGTGGGTCAAATACAAGAAGACATGACGAGCTGGACCAATCAGCTGATCGACCACACTAACGACACCAACATTCACCTTCGACCTGCAGCCGACCTGCACAGGCCGACGGCAGCGTCCGCCGAAGCACCACAAGCTTCAGCAGGACAACAACGACGTACATCTCCAGGAGCAGCCTCCGCGGCAGCTTCTGCACAGACACGTCATGTGTCTCCTGTGCGAACAGAACCAACCATCGACGGTGCACCGATACCCTCACAACCAGTTCTGCGGTGTCGGTACATACAACGACGCCTACCAAGGAGTCAGACACCGTCCGAGTACCTGTCTTGCCTAAGATTACGCAGCTGCTGGAGTGGCAGCAAAGAGTGCGAAAGAACTTCGGGGCCGCCTCAGGGCGACCATCCAAAGCATACGCCTTCCTATGCGTGGCAGAACAGCCCGAATGTACATCGAGGATTTACAAGACAGTGGAGACTTTGAGAGCATCGATTGCAAACTCGCAACCGCTCTGAGCGACATCTTATCCTCAGACTTACGCTACCAAATCAGGCTCATCGAGACCAGAGAGCACAAAGCAGGACGCATGCTCAAAGGACGCCAGATATACTGGCATATCCTACAGCCCTACAAAGTGACAGACGTCGACGACGACCTGCACGATTTCGAGCGCCTTAAAGAACTGAGGATGAGAGACGAATATTTGCAACGTTTCATTACCGATTGGGACGCCTTACTCTTGGAATGCCGAGAAGTACCCGATCCAAAGATATTGGAATCGCTATTCCGCACACAGATTCGTAGACATGCATGGATGAAACAAGACATGTACGAGTACCAGCGCATGAAGATGAGCGACCCGAATCGTACCTACGGTTGGGTTCGACAGCGTGTTCTGGACATACTGGAGATTAAACAATTGGAGAAGAATCAAAACAAGCTACGGTACGAACACGAAACACGATCTCAGGTCAACCTGTGCGCTGCATGGAAGAAAGGCAATTGTCGCAATGGTGAACGGTGCAAGGCTTTACATACATATTCCAGGGATTGGAAGAACAACAAATCTTCCAGAACATCAACGGCTGGTGGCAACCCCCGCCGTAGTATGTCCACTCCTGCGAATCACAAGAAGCCAGCATCAAGGCCGTTCTGCTTCGATTTTGCCAAGCGCAACACATGTACCAGAGGTGATAAGTGCAACTACCCGCACGTCGCACAGTGCAAGGATTTCGCACAGAACAAGTGCACAAAAGGCGACAAATGCAAATACGCTCATCTCGCACCTGGTGCAAAGACTCCTGAACGAAGCCCGAGTCGACCGCGGACTTCCAGCCAGGACAGCCGTGGCCGATCGCCATCCCGCGGATCAGGAAGCCAACGGTCTTCACAACGCGGGGGGTTTCGCTACGCAAGCGATTCACGACAGGGACGTGACAACCGACGCCAATACGACCGATCCCGTTCGACATCCAGGAGGTCCCAAGACTCTCGCAGCCAATCGAGAAGTCGTTACGACAGATCTTCGAGATCTACCTCCCGAGGACGAGACAATCGTGGCGGCGGACGCGGCAGTCCACGCGGCCGTGATAGATCATATGGCAGCGACAAAGGACGTGGCAAGCGGTATCCGAGCCGCGGATCGTCCCGTGGTTCACCCAACACTAGAGCACGTTCTCCTGCCAACTTTAGACGTTCACGCCGTTCAGACCGCAGTTACGTCATCCGTTTCAAGACCCTCATGGCCAACACTAAGGCCACAGCGACATCTACCAAGATACATCGTCGGATACGCTTCGACGTACGCAACGTGGACTACTATTTCCATACCATATCTGGCAGAGCCAGACTGGACAGATGGAAAGAGCTGCCGAATGAGGGTGACATCGTCAAAGTACCAGATCCATTACCACAAAAATGGTGGGATGATAGTGCAGAGGCCTTACGAGAATGTCAAAAAGAGGCACAACTATGGTACGACGAACTGTACGACTACCGACACAACAAAGAGTCGGTGGCCACACCAACTGCGATCCGAAAGCATGACGACACTGTCAAGCAGTCATCAAAGACTGCCCAGACGACAACAACGACAAAGCAAGTCGACACTCCACGTTCGACTGCAGCATTGACAAGGTCTTGGGTTCTCGACAGTGGCTCTGCTCATCATATTCAGGGAAAACATGAACTTACGCAGACCGAGTCGGATCGCATATCTATTCGCGAAGAGCATATTCTGGAAACTGCAAATGGTGATCGTACCGTCAACGAGCACTACGACATACGGCTACCCGAGGTTGGACTGCATAGTTCAGCCCTTGCTTTACCAGACTGCCCATCATTACTATCAGTTGGAAAATTGATTGAGGTTGATGGCTTTCGACAGCTTTGGGATCCTGAGCTGGGCTACATGCTTCAGGATCCGGGGGGCCAATGGTATCAGATTCCAGTCAACAATCGAGTGCCAGAGTTACGACTCGACGACTAAACACGGATACCACCACCACGTTTATGCACTTCGTCAGCACCCCGCCGTCGTCAGCGAAAGCGTTCATCCGCCCGCTGTAACGACACTTGTTGGTGCTGCAAAACTACAGAGCAACCAACCACTGCAGACGAGCTACGACCCCACATAGGGACCTGCCCCAAGAGACCACATGTCGGAGAGGGAGGAGGAGCACGGACCATCACGGTCGAAGAACCTCCCGACACAAGAACAGACGAGCCCAACGTGGACACACCACCGACTCGCCTACGTCTCAGACGCAGTGTTCTCCTCCACAATGCGGGGGGTTCGATATAGCTCAAGCAGACAACGACATACCGACAGAGACACCCACACGAACGCATCCAGACAACGATCGAGTTCTACCCAACAGACAAAAGAAACCGATCGACCCGATGCATTACATGACTCACAGCCCAAAACATCCTGACTGTGAGATCTGTTCTCGTACGATGGCACAGAATGCCCCGTGTAGACGACAGCGCAAACCACATCCACCGGCAGACCCCACCGAAGAGGATAACGCCTACGAGGCTTTTGTCCCGAAGAAGTTCGGTGAGGCTCTAACTGCCGACCATATCGCACTGGCCAAAGACGATGCCGCGGACAATCATGGCGACAAATATGCACTCGTTGTCCTTGACAGATATACTGGCATCTTCATGGCCTACCCAGCGCTACACAAAGACGCAGCTACTACAAAGGCATCCTTTCAACAGTTCATCGCCGCGAACGATGAGGTGAAGCATATCTACACAGACAATTCTGGAGAGCTTCAGAAAGCTTGCCGCCAACTGGGATGGAGACACGACACGAGTACGCCACATCGTCCACAGACAAATGGACTGATTGAGCGCGTTGTCAAAATTGTCATTCTTGGTACCAGAGCTGTGTTACATATGTCTGGTCTGGGACACGAATGGTGGAAAGAGGCCATGCAAGCCTTTTGCTGTGGACACAACTTTGTGCATACATCCACGGGCGTCGCTGCCCTCAACGAGGAGCATGCAGAAAAGACAGCTCATGAAATAAGATTTGGCGAAAGCTTTCCTGGGCACTGCATACCATTCGGTGCTCGGATATTTTGGAAATGCCTCAACCCCGAGATTAACAACGAGACTGCAAAATTTAAAGAAAACGCTCGGGAAGGGTTATTCATGGGATACCACTTACACTCTGGTGGACGATGGTCAGGTGACTACCTTGTTTTGGACACGGCTACATACGCCAAGAATCCTGATGGTGAACTGTGTCATGTGCACAGAGTCAAAGACATCATCATCCCTGATGGCAAGTTCACCTACCCCGTGAAAGATGGTACCCTACGACATCATAACCCTGAGGCGCACGACGAGGTGAAGGCATCTACTTCTCGACCCCTGGGTGACAAGCCAATGCCTGATCCTCCACTTTCTTACCCTAAAGAATGGGATGATCCGTCTATGATGACAACGGAAGATAACGCTATTGATATCCAGACATCGGCTTCTGAAGTCGCTGCACCAGCGCCGGAGCCAGACTACTGGGAACAGCGTGGATATTGCATCATCAGACACATTCGTACTCCAAGAAAGAAATTGTTCATCCCGACGGACGACGTCTTGAATATACCAGTACCTGTTGACCAACTCGACGTGACACGAGATTTCAAAACGACTTCTATTTTCGAAGGCGAAAGTAACTTCCGAGATGTTTGGGATGGTGTTAGCGCCAACGACCACAGGGAGCTGAGCGAGCCATGGACAGGCACGATACAGTTCTATGAGCTTCCAAAAATGACGCCAGACGGCAAAATGGTGGTTCGTGGACGCGAGACACGTGTGCAGACTACTACACGTCCTGATCACGTTCTTCCCGAGCATTGGAAAACACTTTCTCGTGGACAACAAAAGAAAGAGATCGATTACGCCAACGACATTAAACGAGCTCGTGAAATTCGTGATCGTGCCGCATTGAGAGTGTGGACAAGACAGGATAAACAGGTCAACAATTTCCGTACTACTACATCAGGCGGACCAACCTCGAATACCGTGGAACGACGGATTACATACGACACTGACAATGGCGACGTCATCCGCGATGAGAATGTCAAAGGCGTGACAAACAAAGAAATACTGTATGCCAAATTACCTGGTGGGCCACGTGACATTACCACGGTACTATACTACCGTCAACTACCACCACAGCACGATGGAGAAGAACGTGCTTTGGTATTTGTGGATAATGAGGGAACCGACTTAGGGATTTTGAACCCGCTCATACGCAAGTTCACCCAGTCGGTAGTAATACCAACCATGCCACGTGAGACCAACTACATGCCGGCACACAGAGATAAAATACCAGATTCGACATGGTCACGCCCAGCATTAGTTACCAGAAACCTGAGTAAGAAAGAAGTTGCCGCATAACCACGTGCACAAGAAGCCCTGCGAAAATAATACGAGAGATTGGAAAAGAAACAAACATGGATGTTGGAGACTGTTGCAGAAAAAGCTGATATTGAGTCACAAGCTATCCGCAATGGAACAAAGGTGCATTTCTTCAATATCTTGGAGTTATCTTCAGTCAAACATGAGGAACTTCCTCCTGATCTACGTAAATTCAAGGGCAGAGTGGTGGTTCAGGGCAACACAGGCAAAGATGAAACTGGTTTGGCCGCCATATTCGCCGACGCCGCTTCCAGTGCTTCGCATATAGAGGCTTCCAAACTTTGCGATGCTACTGCGTTATTACCGCAATATGCGGGAGAGCAAAGTGACGCACCTGGAGCTTACACGCAGGCATTATTATACGGCGACGGACGAATTGATCCAGTTGATACCTGGATTACTATACCTAAATGGCGACAACCGACATCATGGGCAAAATACAATAACCCAGTGTGCCGATTGCGATTGGCACTATACGGACACCCTCTCGCAGGTGTCTTTTGGGAACGAAAATGCCGTACATGCTTGGAAAGCGTCGGTTTCGAGCCTATTTCAGGATGGGAATGTGTATGGAGACACAACAAACTGGGACTGATACTTTCAGTATATGTGGACGATTTTAAATTGGCCGGCCCAGCTCATAATCTACAGACTGGCTGGGATTATATTCGCAAAAGCGGTATCGATTTGGATCCGCCTACTCCGTACTCACAATATTTGGGTTGTGGACAACAAGCATATGATGTACCGCAGAGCATCTTCGACAAAAGAATGTCCACAATACGCCCTATGCTACCTGTACACAATGAGAAAGATTACAATACGGCAAAACACGTTCGTGGCATTCGAAATGACATGCTTGGTTTTACAGATCAGTGCATTGAGCGGTACCTGGAATGCGCCTCCAAGCGCGCCCAGGGAACAGGGTCACGTCGGAAACGATCCGACTCGCCGAGGGCTTCGCGATCCAAATCGCCATCCTCCTCCGGGTCGGTCGCCAGACCTACTAGTGTGCTCAACGCACGGACAAGATCATCCAGCCCAGCAAAATCGGTCGACACAACTTCTACCAATACCATACCCGCCACATACCAGGATCTACCCGACGCAGAGACCCCTGGCATCGAGGACACCTCCTTCACTGAGTCCGACTATTCAGACGAGGGCGTTCTCGGCCAGGACGCGGCAAGTGTACTAATGAAGATCCTGTACTTGGCACGTTGCTGTCGTTTCGATCTTCTACATCCGGAATGTATGTTGGCCAGAGAAATTACCAAATGGAATACTACATGTGACAAACGTCTACATCGGTTGATATGCTACATCAAAACGACGCGTACACATTGCTTACACGGATGGATAGGCGATTTGTCAGACAAGTTATCCATCATGCTGTTCACTGACGCCTCGTTCGCTGATTGCCTTACATCATCCAAATCCACTACTGGTGTTTTTGCTGCGCTTGTTGGACCCAATACGTTCTTTTTCAGTCAACGCTGTATGTAAGAAACAAACGGCTGTTTCACACTCATCAACTGAATCGGAGATTGTTGCTCTCGATTCCGCACTACGACTGGAAGGGTTACCACTACTATAATTCTGGGAAGCCGTGGTGGGAGTTGCCAAAACATGCAAAGAGAAGAATACATGCCTGAGTTGCCATCGACACGTTGACCCGGCGATGTGTCCTACATTGGCAGCCAAAAAGAAGCGTAAACCATCGCCTCGCAAGGCACCCCCTACTCGGGGATCTTCTCCTAGCCGTAGGCAACTACCGCTAAATACGGATTTACCTACGACTCCAAAGAGACGTACGATATCCCATGAAGGTACTGTACTACACGTGGGTCCAGAGCCAGCTCCAGAGATCAGTGCACCCAAAGTACGTCTTATCGTCCTGGAGGATAACCAGGCCGTTATCAAAATTGTCCAAAAGGGACGTACACCAGCACTTCGTCATCTTCATCGTACTCATCGTATCAATCTGGATTGGATATGCGAAACATGCCAAATTGAACATATCGAGCTTAAATATGTAGGAACAAAAGAGCAGATCGCAGATATGATGACCAAACATTTCGAGACCAAGAGAGCAGAACTTTGGAAGGACCTCTTGGAACACTCGCTTATTTTTCCTGTTACTCCGATACAATGTCCGCCGATACGAGGGCCTCGGAGGCCCGACGGTTTACCTCATGAAGCGGAACCTCCTAAATTGAATGGATGCCCAGAACTATGCAAGATATTGCTGACGGAAAAAGAAAGATGGGGCGATGTAGGATCAGAATGCGGATTTCAGTGTGTTGGGCAAGCTAGCCACGAGGGACTAAGTGCATGCATGTACCACATTGGCGTACCAGCCGCAGATATTGCGTCGCGCACACCTCGTTCACGCGCACGTTCACCGCACGGTAGACATCCCCGCCATCCTCCCTCACCTCAACGAGATGCAGAGAGAGTTAGGACATTGATTATTCGTTCACACCGCAGCAATTTTACGACTCGAGCTACAAAGCTTACAAGCATCCTGTTTGCCGCTTTGTTTTTTTTTTTTTTTTTTTTTTTTTTTTTTTTTTTTTTTTTTTTCTTTTTGTTTTTTTTTTTTTTTTTTTTTTTTTTTTTTTCTTTTTTTTTTTTTTTTTTTCTTTTTTTTTTTTTTTTTTTCTTTTTTGTTTGCGACTTTTTTTTTTGTTTTTTTTTTTTTTTTATCTTTTTTTATTTATTTTTTGTCTTACTCTTTTTTTCTTTTTTCTTCTTTTCTTTTTTTTTTGTTTTTTTTTTTTTTTTTTTCTTTTTTTTTTTTTTTTTTTTTTTTTTTTTTTTTCTTTTTTTTTTGCTTTTTTGTCTACTTTTGCGAGGCGAAAAATAAGGTGAGATCGGTTTTCTAATCCCGACCCCTTGTTTTTTTCCTTTTTTTTCCATCCACGAGATGGATCAGGCACAGCCGCTCAACCTCGTCGGCTGGCCCATCGGCTACGACAAGGAGTACGACCCGAACGCCGGGGACGATGACCGCGTGGGCTTCGCGTACCACGCTCAAACTGGTCGTCCTCGTGATCCCGAAGATGGTTACATATGCATACATCAACGGCGTGCCGATCGGAGCGGAGAATTTGATCTTCGCGTGCCCGACGAATCTTCTATCCGTGAACTCGCCCGCTTCGCGTCCGTCGAGGCTAAGAAATGGGCCAACACCGAGAGTGGATCCGTCGGCGGCAACGCCAACTACGAGTAGAACACGTTCACAGTTACGCCGTGGCTATCATTCATGCGTGCAATGTGTATGATTTCCAGCCTTTTCAATCGTAGTCCTTCAGTACAAGACAGTGTTCGTGGACTACATGATCATTTGAATGCGACGATCCCAGGATCAGACCGCAAATGTCCACCATCAAACTTTACTACAATGATACTGAAGACGGAGTGGATGATGATTCGCAACGATTGGTCCAAAATTGGCAGTGCAGTTCTGGGACAATACACCGAGGACAGCGTTACGGATACGCAAAACTATTACAACAATGGTCTGAGTGCACCATCCGATGTATACCAGAATGGACTGGTAACGCCATGCTATGCTCCTAAAATTGATCGCGCAATGGCCAAGCTACCTACTCGTCCACCTGGCATCGCCAGGACATCGGATACATCTGGACACATCGGTCACATCGTCGAAGACAACTTGGTCACCAACACGAGAGCATTTTCCGACCTTACCCAAACAAAGAAATTCCGCCGCAAGCTTACTACATGGTTGACTGCGCGCGGAGGCTTTGGAAGTATCGGATCAAACTCCAAGACGGTGGCAACACTATCCGACCATCCTAATGGTTGGGTGGCGATATTGGATGATCCACAAGAGACAGAGCGCACCTATCGTTGGACACCATACAACGAGGGCAACGACTTCTTCGGCGACGCTGCTGACCACATGGGTTCGAATGATCCGGGCATGACTCCTGGCAATGATGTTGACCCATTCGAGCTGGACCACGCAAAATACAGTGCTTTCTGTGGTGGTCGTTTGGTTTCTACCCTATTGTCAGACAATGGGTGGCACTCCCTCATACAAGAGGACTTGGGACTACTATTACATCATGCATTTGGGCCATCGGGTCATGCGTACAAATGGACCAACTTATACACTGACTCAACATGGATCATGCATCCGAAGAAAGGGACTAAGGGTGCAAACCACAAGAAGTACCCCACTTTCGGCATCGACGAGCTCAACGCTGCCCAGAAGAGAATCGACCTCGCCAAAGCATCAAATACTGCTCTTGTTCCGCTATTCATGCCGTGCCTTAACCGCGCGGAATACATGGGTGGCGCTACTCTTGAGCACCTGTCGACCATGATTCGCGACGACATCATGATGTGGGCATTCTCTTTTGGCAATTACAGGGAATGGTTCAGACAGAATGACACGCCGATTGGTCAAGATTGCGTTCTCTTGACTGAAGCTGGTTATGAAGGCGTACGATACGGAATGGAGGAACTACGCAAGCAACGTTTCGAGAAAGAGGAAAGCCGTATCAACGCTCTTCTCAACAATCAGTTTGAGAACACTCTCGAGCAGCGCAATATGATCAGGAAGATCCGCGAAGCCAGAGGCCTCATGTTTCAAAGCGACAACGTTTCCATCAAGAAGTGGCGCGAGCTGAACGAGACCATCTGGGAATACTGGGCCAATGATTTCCCATCATCCATAAAACAAAGACACTATCACAGGGGACTCAATGCCATGGTAGTATGGAGTGCGAACGACATCGCATGTGCTAATCCTGGACAGAACACATCGACATGCGCCGACATCACAGTCGTGCTCCTACCAACGTACACGAGCTCCAAAAGATGGAATGTGAGGGCGGCGTCCCGACGCTCATGCCCGTGCACGTGCTCGTGGACGTATCACGTTTTGTCGATGTGATGCAGTATTTCCGCTGCCCCACGGTCATGGGACCTGAAAAGCAGCGCAATGGGGCGTACACCCGAACTTTGATCACCACACGAGCGACTTGATCACTATCATGCAGAACCGTGGTATCACTGTTCTCCCATCCGACCATTGGGTGGATACGTACGACAGGGTTACCCCACAGGCTTGGCACGCCAAACAGAACAACCATAACATGGCAATGTTTACAACGCAATTCTGCGACGCAGTATGCTATCGCAATTTTTGCGCATTGATACAGTCTCTTCCTTCTCAGCCATATCCATTCAGGCCGCCATTGCTGACTTCTGTCACGGACAACCAGGCCTACACGCAGGCCAAAGAAATCATGGCAGCCCTCGACTTCAGAGAAAAGTTGACAGACGAATGGAAAAGAGACCTCAACCTCACAACGTTGATGACACAGACGGCAAGCGAGATGGCTCATTGTGCGTGGATGGCGTCACGTGCCGAGGGCACATTGCCGGCATCACTGCCTGCCGAGACGGGCGACACGACTGAGCCGACTCCTGGAAGGTCGACACGGACGCCAGCACCGGACCCTGGCGATCCTGACCAAACCCTTCCTGATAACGATCCATGGGTTATTGCATACAACGACTTATTCCAGTACCTTATGCTGTTGATCAAAGAATACCCTGGGGCTTGGGCATCTTGGCATTCTCTTGAGAAAGATGAACTTCTAGAACCCAAGATCGTCAAAACTGTTGAAGATGCACATGCAGTTACTTGGGTTGTATTCGAGCAATTCGTACATCAGATCAAAGACTTGGATGGAGACGATAATGCGACCAAATCAAGACTCATTGCAGAAGAAAACAGATTGTCTTCTCACCGCATCGGCCCAGCTGCCGAGAACGAGAAGAACATCGAGGCATGCAAAACATTCTTCAAACAGAATGCACTGGATCGAGTTGCTTTGGGTCATGACCCTAATGTTCCTACATCCGTATGGAAGGCAGCTGATGACATAGCACAGCCAGCCCCACCAGGCCCATTGCCTGATCCACTGCAACCTGGACCGCAATCGATAAGAGCGTCGCAACCATCGACTCCGGAGCCCAAAGCAGAACAACAACCAGCAGATCAGCTCCCAAAAGCTGAGGCGGTACCGATCCCTGACGACGGCACCGACCTTGAGGCAATGGAGCTGGAGGCAACTCCTGCCGAGGAGGAGCCTTCTCCACATGAGATGAATATATTGTCATGGCAGGGCAGCTGTGAGCGTTCCATGCACGAGGATACCAGCAAGATCGGGATCTTCGACAACTCATGCACTATTCGCGAGTGGAAGCTACAAGCAGGCGTCAAAGATGACCATCCATACATGTGCCCAATGTTGCGGGGCACGAAAGCGACCAATGGATTTGCCTGCGTGGGAGACCAGGAATGGTACGAGCAGCTACTGCATGATGATAGTGTGATAGCTCATGCGCCTGACATTGCACAATCTGGTTGTTTCCCAGAGTGGAAATGGATACCATTACCACATTACGACGATGTACGTTATGGTCCTGAGCTAATTGATGAAGAATGGCTGGGAACAAACAAATACATGAGCAAAGACATCACGACTATGTTACGCCATGAGATTCACTACAAAAAGTTCTGGATCAACCAATTTCATGACAGACGTATTAATATCTGGGACAAAGCAACAAAGAATGATTGGAAGATCCCAAGCAATTGGAAATCATTTAAAGAAATGGTCGAATGGAAATTCCGAGATCGCAAAGAAAGACACAATGGACCATCCATGGAAGCGGCAGTGGCACACTTCAAGAAAGACGGTGAAAATGAAGGATACACTGATTGGAACGACTACTATCCGATATTCATTATTCGTGCGTTCCAGAAGCATATTGACCCGCAGAAAAACAGAATCGAGATATATGCCAAGCCGATCCCTGAAGGAGGTGACCCCTGTACTTTTGACTGGAACAGCGTCATTGCTATTCGGTGCGTTGGTGGTCACAGTTGTGTCAACCCATCTTCCAAGCCATGGAATATGGGATGGGAGAGTCTACAGTGGACAGATGTCAAGTATCTCCATCATGGCACAGCATCCCGTGCCTGGAAGAACATATTGAAGACAGGGATCATTCCTGGATATGTTGAACCACATTCTCAGAGAGACAGAAATTATAAACCATCGCAGCGATCTCAGGCATTCTTCAGTTCTAGCACATATTTGAACAATGTTCAAAAGAACCCACATACTTCAGTGGAGTCGTACAAGTTCAACAGCTACAAGAACGAAGTCGAGCTGGTGATTAACATGGAAATCGCCACAAAAGCAGGTTGCAGATTTTGGTTGGGTGCTCAGGGCGCTATCATGACTGAGGACGTGGTACCGGCTGCGGCAATTATTGCAATTCGCCGCCTCAGACCACACCACATGCATGGCCAGCAGTTGTGGCCAGACGGCGACCCATGGGACCACCCGCCATTGGCAGCAAGAGAGCCATTGAGCAAGTACGAGATTTGTGCCTGCCTCCCTGGAGAACTTATTGACGACCCACCTGGATTGGCACCTATCGACCCCGACCACGACATGGAGCCTCCAAGGACGACGCCAGCATCAGCACCCTCGGCCAGGCCGGGGGAAACCCCTGCTGGCCGTACATCCGCAGAGGACGCCTTGGATGAGCAAATAGTACGCGCTATGATTCAGGAGACCAATCACAAAGCAGATGATAAAGAATGGCTAATTGCATTGTCACATTGTCGCGAAGCTCTTCGACCAATCACATCAAAGATCATGCAAAAAGATTGGGATCGTCGTCCTGCATTTAACGATGTTCGAATGGGCGACTTCATTGTCATTAAGAATTGGGGTTCTACCAAATGCTTCCACTACGACAACCACTGGCCCAAAGGCAATCACAATACCAAGATTGCCTTGTCCAAGGGACACATATATGGTCCAATCATCCATTTCGGCATCTTCGACAAGTTCTTTGCGGTACAA
>CAUYUJ010007382.1:36636-47173 GCA_963575745.1 Prorocentrum cordatum
CTAGGTTGATACTACGCTTCGCGGTGCTCTTCTACGCCATGCCATGCCGTGCTCTACAATGCATCGCGTACCCTTTCGGGATCATCGCCCTGCTTGACATCCGACTGTGCGAGTAGAGAGAGGATCTGCGCCATGGTAAGGGATGGGAGGGAGGGGTAGGATGTCAGATATGACGCGAGCGCACCTAGCTTGTCCCCTCCCCCTCCCCCTCTCCCTCCCCCAACTCCAACTCCTCCTCCTCCTCCTCCTCCTCCAGAACCTCCCCTCCTCCTTGCTTCCTTTTTCCCCCGATATCGAGATATCCGGGTATCGAGATGTAGAGGTATCGAGTCCCCGTCATGTTTGCGTGGACTTCAGCGTTTTTTTTCCGGCAGTAAGCATGCTTACGGCCGGGAAAAAAAACTGTCCTTTTGATCATCCCTTCCCCTCCCCCCTCTCCCCCCCAACTCCAACTCCAACTCCTTCTCCTCCGGAGCCTCCTCAGGAGCCTCCCCTCCTCCTCGCTCGCCTCCCTTTTGCTTGGGTTCCTCCATACCTTCCTCCTCCTGTTCCCGATGCTTCGAAGAATATCGAGGACCCAGTGGCCCCCCGCTACATGGAAGTCTGCTTAGAGGAGGAGGAGGAGGAGGAGGAGGAGGAGGAGGAGGAGGAGGAGGAGGAGGAGGAGGAGGAGGAGGAGGAGGAGAGGAGGAGGAGGAGTAGGAGGAGGAGGGGGAGGGGGAGGAGGAGGAGGGATAGGAAGGAGGGGCGAGAATAGGAGGAGGAGGAGGAGAAACAGGAGGACGAGGACGAGGACGAGGACGAGGGCGAGAGCGAGGACGAGGACCGATGACGACGACGACGACGACGACGACGACGACGGCGGCGACGACGACGACGACGACGACCAACGAGCAGCGAAAGGAGGATAGGACATAAGACGGTCTTATGCAACCGAACCATCTGTGCGTATGTAGGCATGCGTATGTACTTATACGATGTGAGCATAACATGTATGATCGAAGCGCATGCATGTGCATCCGTGTGTGTGTGCGCGCGTGTATACACATGTATATGTTGAGTACATCTAGTGTGATTGATAGGTAATAAGTTCATATGTTCGTAACCATGTGTTGCTTGATAGTCAGGGGGCAGGCGAGAACCGCGCTTCTAGAGTTTAGGACAAACCTAGTCGGGACAAGCGCCGACGTCGACTTGAACCGTTGAACAGTGGAATGATGACATGAACTAGGGCGCTCGTTTGTAACCGAGCCACATGTACGTACGTACGATTGTCTCCGTGTACAGACAGTGTGTAAATATCGATGTGTATGCTGTACGTGGATACGTGCACTCACAATTCTACGTAGCTCAATGACTATGTGTGCGCATGCATGCTCTAATGCATGCACGACGCAAAGAGATGCGTGGCAACGCCGCGTGTTTTCAACGCTCCTAGACGGCTGAAGGCCCCAAAGATCCCCCCACCAACAGGACCACAAATGCCTCTCGGAGGACCACGAATGGTCTCGCAACATACGCCTAAGAAGTCTCCCAAATAGGCCTCCTGTCCTTGACCCAGGCAGAGTGGCGGGCGTGGTCTACGATCACATGGTGCATGTATAATCGGCTCGGTATTTGCATTGTTCGTCAGCCAGCTCGGTACATAAATGGGTACAACTACGCATGTATATGCCTCTCCTCCTGCTCCTGTTGCTCCTCTCCGTCCTCCTCCTCCTGATCCTCCTTGCCTTCTCCCCGCCCCCTTGCCCAGAGCCCCCCAGACCTTGACAAAGCCGTTGAGGACCCCGCAGCGGATCCGCCGAGCCCCGACGTGGACCCTGCTTGCCATGGGCCTCCTTTCCGTCGTCCTCGTCCTCCTCCTCCTCGTCCTCGTCGCCCTCGTCCTCGCTCTCGCCCTCGTCCTCGTCCTCCTCCTCCTCCTCCTCCTCCTCCTCCTCCTCCTCCTCCTCCTCCTCCTCCTCCTCCTCCCACCATACCACCCAATTTGGCTCAAGGCCATATCGGGAACTCATCCCCCCGACTCAAGTGGCCTGCGCCCGCCGCGCGCGCGCCCTCGGCCAAAGGTGCTCGCCCGAGCAGGCCGTGAGCTATTCTTTCAGTCACTGCCACCTGTGCATGTTGCCAGTGTTCGTGTATTGTACCTCCCCTTTCGGTTCTGACGTTTGGCCGCGAGGGGCCGCTCTGCCAAGGCTAGGCGTGCTGACAAGTCGTCGGAGTCAAACAGCCCGTCCAGGAGGACTTCGCATTCGAGAAGATCCTCACCGACGCCCAGGCGCCCACGCCGAGACCCTGACCGCCTCTCGATCAGCTCATCCCCACCGCCCCGTGATGATAGGAGCAGGAGTGCGGGCGCTTGTTCTGACAATCAGCCTCCTGGTTGGATGAAAGATATGATCGGAGAGGTTCGTGGCATGAATAATAACATAGCAGAATTGGAACAAAGTATGCAGCAAGAAATGCTCACATTCCGTAATGCTCTCACGTTGCAAGACCAGAGTTTACATAATTTGAATGCGAGGATCATTGCAGTCGAGCAAGCACCGACAGCCAGGATCGAGGAGGCCGTTGCGGCGGGCGATCGACACCAAGTTAGAGAACGTGCAGAACCAACTGTACGCACTGAAGGCGGGCTCCGTTTCCCCTTCCAGTGCGGGATCAGCTGACCTGACGATGGATGGTGGTGCTCAGCCTGCATATGCTGGTGGAGGTGGAGGTGGAGGAGGCCCCAGTCGACAGGCTCCCACGGATGCATGCGTGCGCTTCCTTGGTACTTTCCCGAGGCCGCTGTTGAAGAAGGCGAGGGAGAAGCACTACCATGAGACGGTTCTTGCACGCTATGCGCATCTATTGAATGGAGTGACGCCCTTCTTCCACGGCATCTCGCAGAGCTACAAGCTCACCTTCCCGACAACTGTCGCCGCGAAGACTTTCCAGCAGAGATACAACGAAGACGGCGGCCATGACTATGTGGACCATCGTACGCAGAAGACATCATCGATTCGCTGCCGTGCCGACTTGCCAGTGGATGTGAGGATGAGGCAGAGAGCTTTCAATGGCATCTACGAGCCCTTCCTGAATGAGTTGAAGAAGAGCCCCAAGTGGGGCCCGTCATGCCGCCTGGGGGTGAACGGATTCAAAGGAGTTCTATTGGTGCGTGATGATGAGGACATCTGGGAGATCGTCGCAGCCAGGGACAAGTCGAAGTCGGATGTGGAGTTCGTCCCAATCCATGAGGAGCTCGCCGAGCGGGGGATCAGCGCTGAGACGGCGTCCTCCATCATCGAGCGGGTTCGTGCGCAGCTATAGGCTGCACCACAAGGGCATCATCGTAGCGACCTCAGGGACGCAGAACGAGATGGCCTTCGCGAGGCGGAGGGGGCGCTGAGTGAGGCCAGCAGTTCTGTTTTTGCAGCCCCGTTTGGGGGCTCTGCGCCATTGTGTAGCAGCAACAGTTGCAGCAGCGGCAGTCAGTTTTCTCAGCCAGACAGTCAGTCCCCTCTTTCCCCCCTCCCCTCTCGTCCCCTTGCAGTGGATCAACGGCTCAGCATCTGCTCCTGGAACGTTCAGACCCTTCTGGGATCGGTGTTCACGGATCAATTTGTTATTCGGGAGAAGTTCAGGCGCCTGAAGACCCTCCTCGCAAAAAAAAAAAAAAAAAAAAAAAAAAAAAAAAAAAAAAAAAAAAAAAAAAAAAAAAAAAAAAAAAAAAAAAAAAAAAAAAAAAAAAAACGACGTTGTGTGTATTCAGGAATCCCATGGTATTGCAGAGGACCTTGATCAGCTAGAAAAGGATCACAAGTCTCACAAGCCGTTCGGGACCTTCTGTGAGTCAGCTGCCGCTGGAGGCCTACTGTTCTTTGTCTCACGTAAGCTGCTGTCGAGGTTTACTGCTGCACATCTAGATACCATAGTGCCTGGTCGTATTGCTTCGCTCCTTCTCCAGGGACCTCAAGGGTGTTGCCAGATTATGAACGTTCATATTGTTCCTGATTGGGCGGAGTGGGAGGTTCGGGGGATCTTCTCTCGTATTCAACGTGCCCTTCTTCCTTCCGATGTGTCTCTTGGTTTTGTTGTGGGTGATTGGAATTTTATGGCTACGGGGGAATCGAGACTGCATACCGATACTGGCCTGGATGGCCCTGTAGGCTCGCGTCTTGCATCACACTTTCTTGCCTCGCTCGGCCAGCTGGGGGAGGTCATGCAGGAGAGGGATACCCACAGGATTATTCGTGCAACTGGAAGCGAGAGTGGGGCTGGCGAGCAGGTCTCATTTGCTCGCCTTGACCGCATTTACACCACGCTCGCCTCGCAGGACCTGCTGGACCTCTGCCCGAGGACGGGGACCATTTGGCCCATCACTGACCTCCGAGCCCCATCCGACCACTGCCCTGTCTTTCTGTCGCTTGCGGCATGGTCCCCGTCGGGCGCTACGCGTATTCCCAGCTGGGTGTGCAGGCATGCCCAATTCAGTATTAAGCTTCAGGAAATATTGGATCCAGAGGCCCTCTCTACTACACCGGCTGTTCGACTTAATGAGACTAAAGAAGTTATGAGATACGTCTCGCAGCGCGTCAAGGACTGGGTCTTTGAAAAGGGGGCCCGCACGGTGGTAGAAAAACTCGCCTGTATGTTGTGTGTTCTTCGGGGGGCTCGGGGTGGGGACTCTCGTAAGATCTCCAAAGGCCTCAAGGGGTTCCCTGTTCTCTCCAGGTATCTCGATCCTCAGGAGCTGTGGTGGACGGACCGCCAGGGCTTCGACTCGCTTTTTTCGGACCTGATGCGTCAAAACCTTCGTGCTCGCGAAGGCTCTGCTCGTGCGGAGGCGGATGGCGACGTCGGAGGAGCCCGTGCCGCGCAAGCCATTGCTCGAGTCCGCCGTTTCGGCCAGGCCTGGAAGAAATCTGGTCGCCAGATTTTTCTCCAGCTGGTTACGGATGCTGACGGCATGGCCCACAGCGATCCGAATGAGTGCTCCAAGCTGTTGGCGGATCACTGGAGTGCCATATTTAGTGCTCGTGAGGTAGATAACGGGATGATTGAATCACTGGCCGCTGAAGTTTCCCCGATACCCGAAGACCAGCATCAATATGTTTCCGACTCTGGTTCGATCTACCCCGGGATCATCCCCGAGGTTGTCTTCGCGGAAATCCTGGAACAAAAATATGACTCTTGCCCTGGGCCCGGTGGTATCCCATACTCGGCCTGGAAAGCATCTGGAGATATTGGATTGGGATGCCTCTACTCTATTTACCTCGAGCTGGTTGAGCACCAGCGCCTGCCGCCCAACTTTAACGACAGTGCTGCTGCCTTCTTGCCGAAGGGCAATGCGCTGGAGGGGGAGACAGTTGCTCGCACTGCTGAAGAGACACGGCCCCTCTCGCTTTCGAATACGGACAACAAGCTTGTGAGTGCAAGCATTGGTTGGACGCTTTCCAAGGTTGCGGGTGACAAGGTCCTGGGTGCCCAAAAAGGGTTTTTAAAAGGTAGGCAGATGATCGACCACATTATTGAAGTGGACGCGACGATGCTGCTTGCGCACTCCCTCTGCGACTGTCGTCGTGCAGGCACGGCCCTGTTCGACCTGAAAGCGGCCTTCCCCAGCATTAACCACATCTACATATGGTCTATATTACGTGCATCTGGTATTCCTGAATTAATTGTGCTTAGTATTATGGCATTATATGGTAATAGTCGTATGGTTATTTCATTTAACAACTCGGAACCCTGCTATATCCAGCTGTGTCGTGGTATCAAACAAGGTTGCCCGCTTAGTGGTCTCCTCTTTAGCCTCTGCTTCGACCCAGTCGTTCGACGGCTACAGCATGTCTCAGTATGTGCGGCTGTCACTTTTAACGTGTTTGCGGACGACATGGCCGCGTCAGCTACTGATCTTGTGGGTGTGCTCCCGAGAGTGTGCAAGATCCTTGTGCTGAGTGGGTGCGCCACTGGTCTGATGTTGAATTTGACGAAGTGCCAGCTTGTTTTTCCTGATGAGGAAACATGTACCCAAGCCACCCAGCTCTGCAGGGAAGCAGGAATCAGGATTCGGCAATTTGTTGTCTCGAGGTGCGGGTGGTATCTTGGAGTGGGGGTTGGGATCGGAGCGTCTGGAAAGTCGTGGGCCCCTGTTCTTGCCAAGTTGAAGGAAAGGTGTTTGAGGATCAAGTCTATGGGCTTGGGGTTATCGTCTAGCATTGGGGCATATAATGTATATGGTCTTCCTGTAGTTTCTCATGTATCGCAAGTTCATGTTCCTCCTCCGTGTGCACTGAAGGTAGAAGAAGACGGGCTCCAGCTTCTCACATGCTCCCCGAGGCACAGCTTCCCGCCAATGTCCCTCTTCAATTTGCGGTGGCTCGGCCACCAGGTGGA
Organism: Prorocentrum cordatum; assembly: GCA_963575745.1. Taxonomy (NCBI): domain Eukaryota; class Dinophyceae; order Prorocentrales; family Prorocentraceae; genus Prorocentrum; species Prorocentrum cordatum. The sequence continues at coordinate 43,012 of CAUYUJ010007382.1, forward strand.
AGCTCGACGGCTTGAGACATATGCTCGAGCTTGCATGATCCGTGCTGCCGCGAGAAGTACATGTTTTTTTTATTTTACTCCAGGCTCCTTGACATCTGGGCCGAGTCAGATGAGATCTGCGTGGCCTGGAGGTATAAGGTTATGACTCGGCACTCGATCTTCATGCAGATGAAGACTGCGCATGAAGAGTTCTATAGGATACATCCCCAGCCAGGGGATATTTCAGCCAATAAAGTCCAGGCGTATATCCAGAAGCAGTTGAATGTTTCTTGTAGTACGCCACGTATTCCTTCCATCCTCTATCCTCGCATTGCCAAATGGTTCCCCAGATGTCCCATGGAATTTGCTGATCGGGCATTTATTCGACTTCACACTATTGGTTCTAAGCTCCCTGGGTTCGTCGCTACCGCTGTTCTAAAAAGCCTCTTCAATTCCTGGAATACGACCAGACGTTATCGTTGCGGAGCTGTTGGGTGTCGGTTCGGTTGCCATGCAGTAGGAGGGGATGATATATTGCACTATATGGTTTGTCCTATTGCTATCGGTGCCGTTCGTAACAGCTATCGACTTCTTCCTGATGACTATGGAGTGGACCCATTTGCTTCCTTCCTCCCCCACCTTCTCCCTGCTGATAATGAAGCTTTTCTGTCCGCCTGCCTGGCCCTTGACTGTCTGCATTCTGCTTTCCAATCTCTTAGGTCCTCTTGTTCCGCCCCTTCCCCCGCTCGTACCCTAGGCCTGATCCGAGCTCGTGTTCGCACCCAGGTCCGTCGGTCGAAGGTCGCCGAGACCCTGGCTAGGGCGGGCCCTGGTCGGCAGCGGCCATGATGCGCGTGGCCCCCCCCCCAGGCGCGCCCGCGGCGTGCTTCTCTGTGCTCCTCTCGGGGCCGTGGTGGACGGGACCTCTCTCTCCCCCCCTCTGAACGCGGGTCGCTCCTCTAAGAGGACAGCGTTATTTTTTCCAGCCGTAAGAATGGTTACGGCCGGAAAGGAAAAACGCTGAAGTCCACGCAAACATGACGGGGACTCGATATCTCAACATCTCGATACTTCGATATCTCGATATCGGGGGAGAAGGGAAGCAAGGAGGAGGGGAGGTTCCGGAGGAGGAGGAGGAGAAGTTGGAGTTGTGGGAGGGAGAGGGGGAGAGGGAGGGGATGATAAGGAGGGCAGCGTTATTTTTTCCGGCCGTAAGCATGCTTACGGGCAGAAAAAAATTGCCGTTGAAATCCACACAAACATGATGGGGACTCGATATCTCAACATCTCGATGCCTGGATATCTCGATGCCGGGGCATGGGGAGGGGGGGGGGGGGGCAAGGCGCCGTACATCGAGCCCCCCCCCCCCCCCCCCGACCCGAAATCAAAATATCTGATATCGTGTCCCCATGCACGATTTCCACCGATATCGAGATTTCCGTTTTTGATATCGTGTCCCCTGACACGATGTCCCCCGATATCGAGATTTCGTGATATCGTGTCCCCTGACACGATATCCCCCGATATCGAGATATCGGGATATCGTGTCCCCTGACACGATATCCCCCGATATCGTGATATCGAGATATCGGGATATCGTGTCCTCTCGACCCCCACCGGGACGCCTGGCCCCCACGCTGTTTCATTGGGTTTTCGCTACGAGCAGAGCTTCAAAACCGCGCAACAGTTACACGGATGGAGAGCGGCTCGTTTAAAACATGGGCCTCTCGCTAGAACGGTCCTGGGCGACTCTATGAAATTACATGTGTAAATTTCTGAAGGCTTGATGGATGGTCGGTGGTTTCTTTTCAAAACGTTGGTCTCGGTCGAGTGGCAAGTGTATGGGGCGTGCGTCTCTTGAGGGCGCGCTTCCAGCCGTAACAACATGTAAAGACTTATGAGGAGGAGATTCGGGATGGGAGGGTGTACTACAGCATCACTGGCCCACTCTTGGGTTTCCTCTGGCCCTTCTCTTGCTCATCCTCCCCCTCTCCTGCTTCGCATTGTGCGCTCGAGCAGCTCTGCTGGTCGCGGCGGAGAATCGGGGCCGAACAATCCCAGCCCCAACAGCACAGTCACCGAACACAAAAACGCAGACCTGGCCCGAGAGGCCCCCTTGTCTCACGAGCCTGATTCCAGAACGCACCCTGGCTCGTAGAAACCTGGTGCACACCGCCGTCCAGCTCTGCAAGCCTGGTGCGACGAGCACTCGAGCGCCGCAAACTTGGTTCCACACGGCGCGCTCCAAGAAGGGCCCTGCCCTCGAAAGCCGAAGGAGTTGGCCTCTCGCCATCGGCAGAAGGCTGGCGGAGCCTGGCGGAAGTACAGCGAGGCTGCCTCCGCCGGCAGAGGCCAGGCGCCGGCGGAAGTGAAAGTCGGCCTCCCGAGAGACGGCACTGCTGGCCCGGGCGCACCGGAACCCGCAGCGTCCAGCCTCAGAGCTCTCCGAACAGAAGGGAATCGACTGCACGCAAGGAGTGGCCCTGCGCCGGAGTGGCCTTTGGTGCGGACCCACCGGGGGTCCCCCGATCGCCGAACGCGATGCGGTGGCAGCGGCTTGCGCGCCCAGGCTTGGCCTCCCTGCGGCCCCCGAAGGTCGCGCACCAAAGGCCAGGGCCACTCGAGAGACGGCACGGCTTTTTAGGCTCTGGTGCTTCGGAACCCGCAACGTCTGGTCTGAAAGCTCTCCGAGCGGAAGACGGTGGAGGCGAGATCATGGGCCATGATCTCGAGCCATGATTCATGGCTCGAGAGCGTTTGGAACGGGTTGGGATCTCGTGTGGGGGCGTTCCTGTACGAGGATAAATCCGTTCTGGAGCGTTCCGGAACGCTCTCAGAGCGTTCTGGAACGCTCTGAGAAGGCCGCGGCGCCCGAGACATCCACCAGAGCAGCCGCCGGATCTCAGAGATTCTGGATCGACCCTCACCCGGGTCGATCCTCGTCCTGGCTTCGCCTTACGTTCCGGACTGGTTGGGATTTCGTGTGGGGGCGTGCTGGTTCGAGGGAGTGCCCCGCGCACAGGGCCGAGCGAGCATCGCTCGGCAGCGGCGGCCCTTTGCCACCCGAGCGGTTGCCCGAACGCGGAATCGGCAGGCGGCGCCTTGGGGGGGGGGGGGGGGCATGCTCCGTGACTGGCCCCTTGCCTGCCAGCGGGGGAGGGGGCCCAATCAATGTATTCTTGGAGAGAGAGAGAGAGAGAGAGAGAGAGAGAGGAGAGAGAGAGAGAGAGAACAAAAAAGAGTGCGACAGATGAGAGAGAGAGAGACAAAGAGACAAAGAGAAAGAGATGGCTAGAGAGAGAGAGAAGGAGAGGCGAGAAAGAGAGAGAGAGAGAGAGACTATACATATCTATAGATAATGAGAGAAAGAGAGAAATAGAGAGAGATAGAGAAAGAGAGAAACAACATAATAACGATAGGCGAGAGAGAAAGAGAGAAGAAAATCATGAAACGACAACATAAAATATGACCAAACAAAGAGAAATATACAGAGACAGAGAGACAGAGAGACAGAGAGAAACAATGAGAGAGATAAACACCCATACATGTATATATATATATATATACACATATATGTATATATGTATGTTCATATCTGCAGACATAAAAGGCTTCATTGGCGCTTCGCGCCCTGCGCCTTCGAGAGAGAGGTAGATCAATCAAAACAGCGATCGCTATTGGTGGCAGTTTCCGCCGTCACCGTTATCAGATTGCTGCTCCATCTCCTTCCCTCATGTGTCCTCGTCCTCTTCCTCGTTCTCGCCTCCATTGCCCCGCGAACTCCTCCCCGTCCTCCTCAGATTTGTTTTCGGAGGCTCCTCCGAGGCAAGCTTCTGGAGGACCTCGCGAGAGCTTTTGGTGGGTTCCTTGGGCGCCTCTGGAGACGTCCCTGGCGCCTTTTGGCGGTCTCTTCGGGCTTCCTCGGGCCTCCACGCCGCGATCCGTGACCTCGGGTCACGGTCTGAATGCTTCCCGAGGGCGTCTTGGGGCAAGCCCTCTGTGGGCCATCCTTGGGGCTCTCTTGGACTGTCAGGAGCTCTTTTTGGTTCGTCTTGGAGCGGTTTTCGGTGCCTCTCAGGCGTGCGTCTGGCGAGGTTCCCGGGCCGCTGGAGGCCATCTTGAACCGTTTCGGGTGTCTCTTGGGACCGCCGCCAATCCGTTTGCACAGCTTGGCAGGGAGTTC
>CAUYUJ010007383.1:0-2500 GCA_963575745.1 Prorocentrum cordatum
CCAAGAAGGGGAAAACGGCCGAAGGGTAGCGGTATGGGTATCTTTTCCTCCACCGAACCATTCCCAGGTCGAGGATTGACGACGCCTCAGGAGACGCCAGCGCGGCTTGGGTGGCCACATGTGAACCCTGCGCCCCCACGCCCCACGACTTCTCAGGGGGGGCGGGGGTTCACTCGGCTCGGGAGCTCCCGAACGAAGTGAAACCCCACCCCCCCTTTCAAAATCGGGGGGGGCGGGGGTGGGGTCCACATGTGGCCACCGAGCGGTGCGGTGCACACAGGTCGAGGCTTCTGGGCCCCCTTCGGCCTCCGAAGGGTCCTCGCCGGGCCCGTCTGGGCCGTGACAGGAACGCCTCGGGGGCGTATTGACAGCATCAGGGCCGCTCCCCCTTCTCCTCCTCGCCCTCTTGACCGCCGGACAGTTTGCCGATCGGTGTGCCCCCGAGGAGCCTCACGCTGGTGCGGATCGCCTCTGCCTCGCCGCCGACAACACAAAGAGTCCGAGGAGGGATGCCCCTCGGGGCTTTTACACCGCCCCGCCGCGAGAGGCCGCCAGCCCGGAGGGCCTGCGGGCCAGCGCGGCGGGGCTCCGCGGGCCTGGGCCCTCCAGGGACGCGCCGGTCTGCACGTCCGGGCCCCGTGGGCCCCCCAGTCACCCCGGAGGGGGGGGGGGGAAGCAGCCTCAGCAGGGGAGGCGGCAGGAACCAGGAGCAGGAGGAAGAGCGAGAAGGAGGGAGGAAGGAAGAGGAGCAGGAGGAGTAGGAGGAGGAGGAGGAGGAGGAGGAGGACCAGTGTAAATCCAAGACGCATCAACGATGTTGCAGACAACCCTTCCTCCAAGTTCCCTCTTTATAGGTTCCAAGGAGACCTGGTGTTCATGGCGGCAAGTGCGGAAGTTCACTTGAGAATCCTCACTCGCGCCACAATACCATTCCTGGGACTTTAGCGCAGCGAATCATTGTGACGACTGCGCCCTCACAGTCCCAATCCGTACCAGAACACCACTCCTGGGACTCCAACGCCGTGAATACATGTTGCCATGTCTTCCTGGCAATGCCAAATCGTGCAAGAACACCACTCCTGGGACTTAAGCCGTCCATTGAACCTGCTGCGAAGTTTTACAACGAGTGTGGCGGCGCTGACGCGAGAGCCACCCGTTTAAAAAGGACTTGTCCTCCGTCCGTCCTTGGAACTGCTGCGAACTTAAAAAACGAATGTGCGCGGCGCCGAGGCGAGAACCGCATTGTGAACAGGACCATACCCCCATCCTTGAAGCTGTTGCGAACTCTTCAGGTGAATGTGCGCGGCGCTAAAGCGAGAGCCACATTTTGAAGGCGACCTGCACCCCGTGCCAAATGTTGCAAACTTTCCCCCAAAAAGGTGCGCGGCGCTCAGGCGAGAGCATTTTTGTTTTGAGAACGACCCGTTGCTGAAACTGTTGCGAACGTCAAGCTTCAAGGTCAGAACTGGTGAGGACGTCCCAGGCGAAACGCGACACGTCTGGGGGCGTGGCAGGGAAGGACATATTCATGAGGGAAAGCAATGGAGTAGGAGGAGGAGGAGGAGGAGGAGGAGGAGGAGGAGGAGGAGGAGGAGCAGCAGCAGGTCGTTCGGTCGTTTGTTCCTTCTTGTCTCTTTCTCGGCCTCTTGGTGTTTGGCTGCTCCTCCCACCGCTGCGCCGGCGGGAAGGGCTCTCGAGGCACAGCACAGCCCTCGCGGGGACGGAGGCCCGCAGCCCGCAGCTCCAGGGAGACGCCGGGGGAGGAGGAGCAAGAGAGGGCCGCACCCGCAGCGCCGCCGTGCCGCCCCATGGGAGGGCCCGGGCCCGAGCCAAGGGTCAGGTCGGGCATGCCCCCCTACAGTTGGGGCGTTGACCCAAGAAACCCTAAACAAGGAACGAGGCCCTTTGTTCCCATAAGTTAAGCTCCGATGTTCCATGGAAAACCTCAGGAAAACCCAAGGAGCACTGTAAAACAACTAAGGAACACGGAGCACCTCCAAAACGAAAAGGGTTCCTTATTCAGCCCCCCATACAGGCGGATTGCTGGCGAATAAAAGTACCCAGAACATATTCCGAGAGATGCGAGAACTGCTGGGGAAATCGTCCTCCGACTATTTTGGAATCTCCCTCCTGCAGAGGGGCACGCCCGACTCGAGCCGAGAGGTGGACGGCGGGGCCCCGTCGTGGATCACGCGCTGCAGCGGGCGCTGATGCTGGCACGAAGGAGGCTGGCCCTGCTTGCCATCGCTCGGACGCTCATGCCTCGTGCATGCGTCGATGCCGTGCGCGCGCTTTTGTCGCAAGAGGCTCCAAGACGTTCCTCGATGGCTCTCGCACGGGAAGCATGCACACGTCCGAGCGATGCCAAGCCTGAGGGAGACGGGCCCTGGCCACCGCGGGCTGCCGCGTCCTGACTGGGTTGCTGGCGGACCCAAAGGGCTCCCAAGGACCTTCAACCCTAAGGGGCTTCCAGGAGGCCCCCACGAGACCTCTTCGTCCC
>CAUYUJ010007383.1:10000-40612 GCA_963575745.1 Prorocentrum cordatum
GAAGGAAGTAAGGAAGGAAGGAACGAAGGAAGGAAGGAAGGAAGGAAGGAAGGAAGGAAGGAAAGAAGGAAAGAAGGAAAAAGGAGGAGGAGGAGGAGGAGGAGGAGGAGGAGGAGGAGGAGAAGCAGGACCAGGAGGACCGGGAGGGGAAGGAGCGGGGGAAAGAGGGGGAGAGGGGAGGGCGAGGAGCAGGAGGAGGAGCGGTCCGACCTCTCCCTTCTCTGCTGCTCTGCTGCCAGGTAGAGTGGAGGCCCGACCACGAGAAGCCTTCCGCAGGAAAAGCCCAACCCTGAGACCCCAGGAGGGCCCCTGGCTGTTGGCGTGGGGGCGGCGCGCCTGCCACAGCAGAACCAGCGACACCCGAGCAGCCCAGGGCACCCCGGAGGCACGCCGGGCGCTCCTCGGCCTGGGCCCCCGCGTGCAGGAGGGCGCTTCTCGCCAGCGTTCGGACGTCCATTCCCTGTGTTTTTTTCGGTTTCGTGCGTGGCTTTTTCGCCAAAGGATCAAGGATGCTCCTCGATGGCCCTCGCCGAGGGAAAAGTGCACACGTCCGAGCGATGCCAAGCGCCTCCACGACGAGGGCAGCGGAGGGCGGAGATGGCGCGGGGGAGCAGCAGCACCAGGAGAGGCCGCGGAGGGCGGCCCCTCCTCGCCCGAGGGACGGGGGGAGGCGAGGGAGAGGGAGGGAGGGCGGAGGAGAGAGGGGGCGAGGAGGAAGGGCGGGCGGAGGAGAGTGGAGGCGAGGGAGGGAGGGCGAGCGGCGGAGGGGAGCCTGAGAGGAGGCGGGGGGAGGGGAGGGCAGAGGAGGGCAGAGCCGGGAGGCGGGCAGGACGGAGGAGAGGAGAGGCAGGGAGGGAGGGGGGGAACCAGGAAACGGAGGAGGAGGGGGGGGGACCGAGGGAGGGGGAGAGAGGGATGAAGCAGAGAGGGCAAGAGAGAGGGAGAGGGGAGAGGGGGGAAGAGGGAAGACGGCGGTGGCAGGGAGGGAGGAAGGGAGGGAGGGGGGAGGGAGGGGGGAGGGAGAGGGGAAACTGAGGAAGAGCACGAGGATGACGGAAGAGAGTAACGGTAGGAGGACATGTGTCGGCGACTCCGAAGGGTGTGGTTTGCAAAGGGTGTGGCTTGCAACTGGCACCCTGGGCAGTTATCCGACGCGCCCCGAGGAGGCTCGACGAGGACAGTGTTGTGCCCCCCTGGCCCCAACGGTGCCGATCGCAAGCCACACCCAGGCGTAACTGTACGATGTGGAGTCGCCGAGTGAGCTGAGCACCGAGAAGTGGGCGTACTTGTCGTGCCCAGTGTTCTTCGTGGCGGCCTTCTCGACGTAGATCCGCAGGATGTCTCTGTAGTTCGAAAGGAGCACGGAGTCCTGATAATCCTGGTCCTGGGATGGGGCACGCCGCCCCTATTCGAGTAGGGGATCGGCACTGGATTTACCCCAGCACTGATTTCCCGTCGAACCTACAAGCAATTCAATCGGATGTTTAGCAGATCTATGAACATTCCACGCTTCTTTCATAGGTTCGGTGAACAACAATTTGAGGGTGAATCACATTTGCAGTCGATCCACTATTCGACCTCCATCCTATACGTTGCTAGCCCTCTCCTCAGTTCTCGCTCCTCGGAATCACACTCCTTGTCAGCATCATCCTCACCCTCCTCGTCCCGTCCTGCTCGTCGAAGAGCTCCCAGCACGGCATGGAGACAATCCGAACCTTGATAGGCTCTGCAATGACTGGCATGGCTTTCGGATATCCGTCGAACGCCCCCTTCAGCCGAGCGTTGAAATCGGCAGACCACTGCAGCAGGAGCTCCTTCGTCTTCATGACGAGAGCCACGTCCTGGCCGCTGCCGATGAGCACAATGTCCGGCAGGCACGCCAGGCTGGTCTTGTCGTCCGCCCCGTTCTTGCGGTCGTAGCACTCGTGGATCACGTAAGCTCCTCGCTTGACGCCGTCCTGGCCCTCCACATTCGCGCTGGGCTTGTAGGGCACCCCCAGCTCGCCGCGGGACGTCATGATGAACACGGGACGTCGCTTGAGCGGCTTCGGGTCTATGTACTGCTGCTCTGTCTTGCAGTTCTGGTACTGCTCCGCGAAGATCTGGAAGGCGCCCACCGTCTCGGCGACGTTCGCTGGCCGGATGACCAGGAGGTTGGGCATGGCGCGTAGCTGCGGCAGCACCTCGACCGGCTGGTGCGTGGGCCCGTCCTCCCCCAAGTCGATGGAGTCGTGCGTGCCGATGTACAGGACGGGGAACTTCGAGATGCTTGCCATGCGAACCGCTGGGAGGCCGTACTGGTAGAAGATCGTGAAGAACGAGCTGTAGGGGATGAGGAAGGAGCTGGAGGAGATGCCGTTCAAGATCGCCAGCGCAGCATGCTCGCGGACACCGAAGTGGATGTACCGGCCACCGTACGAGGCGCCCTTGTACTTCTCGGCGTAGGAGGGGGGCAAGAAGTGGCCCTGGATGTCGGGAAAGTGGGCGCCGCAGGAGCTGGCCACGTCGGGAGAGCCACCGATCACCGCGGGGTTGTGCTGCGCGAAGCACTTCAACACCTGGGACGCGTAGACCCGACCAGCCTTGTACTTGAAGCCGCTGTCGAACGTCTTCCTACGTTTCATCTTGGGTTCCAAACCCATACCGTTGTCTGGCAGCTCGACAGTGTTGGACAGTTCTCTCAAGTTTGCCTCGATGTCAGCCTTCTCCTTGCTGAGGAGATCCGCGAGAGCACGATCCCACTCGTCGGACACGTAATGGCCGTCCATTCTGGCCTTCAAGTCCTTCACCAAGTCTGGGTCGGAGCTTGCGAAAGTCTGGCAGTACTTCTCTACCATCTTTTCCCACTCCTGGGAATGCGAAGATGCAGTCAAGGAGGACGTCCGAGTAGGAAAAGGAGGGGCGGCGACCACCCCATCTCGGCGAGGAGAATGGAGGGTAACACAACTGGAACATCAGCACCAGCAGCTGGAAAGGAAAGGGGGAGAGGGAGGGCAGCTTGGAAGGAGAGAGAAAGAGGGGAGAGGACCACCCTGATGGTATCTGCTAGCACACTGCGACGGCTCGAGAAAAAGGAGGACGATGACGATGGGGGAAGGGGGATAAAGAATAAAGAGGGGGATGACGAGAGAGAGAGAGAGAAGGGCTGAGCCAGGTAGGGAAAATACGGAACAGCGGTAGCGGCAAAAGCAAGCGCAGCCTCGTGGGGAGGAGAGGCGATGAACAATAACACGTCCGCTTGTAAACAAGAAGTGTCCTTGGAAAATGAGACTCGGCCAGAGAATGGCCTGGGACTTCAGTGATCGCGGAGGCCTTGAAACGGAACGGCACGTGGTCCTGTCCTACGTTCTTTTATCGATCGGGCTTGGATTGTCCTGAAACAGCAAAGATATGCCGATCCAGACATCAAGGCCAAGAACCTTACTCATCCAGAGAGCCCCAGGGCATGTCTCCGCTGGGAGTTGGCTGGGGGGCGGGCAAGATGAGCGCATCGGATGGGTGGCAGGCGCAAACAAGACTGCATCGATGATCCACGGTGATGACGACTACGAAGGTTCACCGCGGCAGGCATGCTGGCAAAACGACGATGACGGTCCAGGAGATGTTGCCGATGGTGCGGCATCCATCCGCAATGCCCAGAACAACGTTCCCCTCCGCTACAGGCGCGTCTTGCCTCCTGTCCCCATATTACGTGGTACGCACATACAGTAGGAGCTCGACCACAAGAAACCTTGCACAAGAAACCCAACCCTGAGACCCCAGGACGTGCATTGATTGTTGGTGATTCCTGGCGTGGGAACGTCACGCTTTCCATAGCAAAACCATCGAAGCCCAGAACACCCAGGGCACCCTGGAGGCGAGCAAGGTGCTTCTTGGCATGGGTTCCCACTGTGCAAATTCAAAGGACTGTCATTGACCCGCGGTATGAACACACAGTGGGAATGGTCGACCCATCTGCCATCACAGGCAGCCTGGCAAAACTGCTGCTCCTCCTCCTCCTCATCCTCATCACCATCATCGCCCCTTCCACCTTAATGATGCATCCTCCTCATCGTCCTGCTAATTCTCCTCAGCCTCCTCAAGATTGGCAACAGCCGGCTCCTCCGCCATGACGTCGCCCTTTGCGCCCGCGTCCCTGAACCTCTTCATGACGGGGCGCGGCACGTAGAACTTCGGAAGGACCGTTGGCTTGGATCCATTCGCACAGGGGTCGCTGGACAGGTGGTCCAGCTCGCTCTGCACCAGGGCGGCAACTCGCTGCTCGACGGCCCCACCGAGCTTGCTGAGGCCAGCGGGCGAGAACCACTTCTGGCGGATGGCCTCCAGCGTGGAGAACTTGCCGCCGTGGGCTTTGGCCGCCCCCTCGATGCCAACCCCCGCGCCACACCCGATGGTCGTCTTCATGACCACGATCGTGGGCTTCTCGGTCTGGGACTTGGCCTCCTGCACCACCTTCTCGTAGACGGTGGCATCGACCTCATCGCCGTTCGGTATGTGCAGGACGTTCCAGCGCATGGCTGCGAATTTGGCGGGGATGTCCTCCGAGAAAGATATGTCTGTGGTGCCGTCGATCGTGACCTTGTTGTCGTCGTAGAAGACGATGAGCTTATGCAGCTTGAGGTGCCCAGCCAACGAGGCGGCCTCGGTCGAAATGCCCTCCATGAGGCAGCCGTCGCCAGCCAGTACGAAAGTGTAGTTGTCGAACAGCGGGAAGTCCTTGCGGTTGAAGCGCGCAGCCAAGTGCGCCTCCGCGATGGCCATGCCTACCGCGTTGGCGAAACCCTGTCCTTGGTGGCCAGAACTGAGCGAGACGGTACACGTCGTTCATTTCTAATCGTGTTCATTTCCAATTGTGCTCGTTTCTAATTGTTCCTGGCCCCCTAGTGGCCAGGAAGAGGCCCAGGATAGAACAATTAGAAATGAAAGGATCTTGGCCCCCCCAAAAATCAAATAACTTTCGAATGATCAAAAATTAACATTGTGTACACAAGAGGATCCCGCTTGCGCCATGCCTCTCCAGGATGACAGTTCCACAGTCCGCCACCGAGCTTGCAGCGCATGGGACCCTTGTCTTGTCGTTGGCTTCACTTGTTCTGGGGCAGTGGTTAGGGCCTCCTCCTCCTCCTCCTCCTCCTCCTCCTCACGCATCCCCTCCTTCTCCCTCCCCTCTTTCCATTGCCGTGCTCGTTCCTCCTCTTTTTCCTCCTCATCCACAAAACCTCCTCCGCCTCCTCCGCCTCCTCTTCCTTTCCTCCTCCTCCTTCTCCTCCTCCTCCTCCTCCTCCTCCTCCTCCTCCTCCTCCTCTCCGCATCTCGCCAGAAACGCTCGGAAGCCGTCGAAAGCATTAGAACATCATCCGAAATCATAGAGAACAACTTCAACAGCTCCAAGGCCTCGTCGTCCCCCTCCCTCCTCCCGAGGTCACGCCCCCCTCGTCCTCCTTATCGGTCTCTTCGTCATCGCCCTTCTCGCGATCCCCACCCTTCCCCCCCTCGTGTTCTCTGTGGTCTGGCTCCAGCCTGCGCGCAGACAGCCCCCTCAAGGTGGTCCCGGCTGGCCTCAAGAGGCACCTCGAGCAGTCCCAGAGCTCAGCTGCCCCCAGCAGGCCCCCCGAGCAGAGCCGGACCAAGGACAGAATACCATTCTTCAAGAACATGAGGCCCTCCGCCGGCCAAACCGAAGAACATTCGAAGGGACCCCTCTCCACGATGCGCAAGAGCAACCAACAGACACGAAGAACACCAAGGCACCCTCCCTGAGCCGACCTCGATCTCACACCTCGGACCGACCATAGTCCCGGGCGGCTTCAAAACCCCAACCCTGGGGCGCGGAGCGCCCCAGGGGCGCCGTCGGAGGCAGCGCCGGGGCGTCGAGGCCGCCCTGGCGCGGGGTGCCTGCTGAGGCCAGCTTGGACTGCTCGGTGGGGCCTGTTGAGGCCAGCTGGGACTATCGCAGGGGAACGAGCCAACGACATGAACATAAAAACTCGAAGTTCCGCTCGAGTTTCTCGCATCGGCGCTGAACCCTCCTCCCTGGCGCGCGGAGCGCGCCAGGGGCGGCGCCGGAGGCGCCGCCAGGGGGCCCCAGCGCCGATCCAAGAAATCCACGCTGACCTCCGAGTTCTCTTGTTTATCTCACTGTTTGTCTGGACGAGGAAAACAATCCCCATCCCAACCGGGGAGAACTTGGCCCCGCTGGAGCGAGGTTGCTTCCCGATTTCTGGAGTCGCTGTCTGTGCGCAGCCCGAAGCCTCAACCAGGTCGCGTCCTAGGGGGCCCGTCGTCACCTCCACGCCACTCGTCATGCGGAACTCTGGGTGGCCCGGGGTGCTGCTGCCCGCCTTGCGGAACTGTTTCAGCGCGTCCATGGTGACCTCTGACGACGCAGAGGACGCCGACAAACATGACACTGACCGCCGACGACGACGACGATCATCCATCCTTCCTCCACCCCTCCTCGTCACCATCTTCCCCCCTAGGCATCATCACATCCCGTGTCTTCCTTCTACCTCCTCCCCACCCTTCGCATCCTCAGCTAATCCTCCCTTTTCCATCTCCTCGTCGTCTATCAAAGAAACCAGTAGGTACCGATACCGCTACTCCCTGGACATCTCCCAGCATGCGCTCTGACAAGAACATCAAGGCGAATCCAGCCGTGGCGACGATGGCTTCCCAAGAGGTCCCACAAGGCGAAAACAAGGGGACGGTAAAGGTACCTGTTCCTCCTCTGAGGGGGGGGGGTAGGAGCCGGAGGCGCACACAAGAGGAGGAGGAGGAGGAGGAGGAGGAGGAGGAGGAGGAGGAGGACGACGACGACGACGACGACGACGACGACGACGACGACGAGGTGGGAGAGGAGGTGGTGGAGACTCTGACTCTGACTCTGGCTCTGACTGGTGGCGAGGCCCACACGTGGGGGCCAAGTCCTGCAAGAGAGAACGACGACGACGACGAGACGACGACACGACCACGACCACGGCGGCGACGACGACAACGAACACAACGACGACGATGACGACGAAACGAGGACGACGACGACGAAACGACGACGGCGACGACGACGACGAGACGACGAGAAAGAGAAAACGACGACGACGAGACGACGCAACGCCGACGAGACGACGACAACGACGACGACGACGAGATGACGACACCGAAGAGATCGGGCTCGCAGGGGCTCTCGAGCCGAGCCCTAGCCCGAGCGGCTCGCTCGGCAGCGTGGGCGAGCCGTCGAGCGACGGGCTCTGGGCGGCCAGGATCAGGAGGAGGTGGGAGGAGGAGAAGGAGGAGGAGGAGGAGGTAGGAGGTAGGAGGTAGGAGGTAGGAGGTAGGAGGAGGAGGAGGAGGAGGAGGAGGAGGAGGAGGAGGAGGAGGAGGAGGAGGAGGAGAGGAGGAGGAGGGAGGAGGAGGAGGGAGGGAGGGGCGGGGGGGAACGCTTTGAACGCTTTGGGCGGCCACAGTCGCAGTTGCTCAGGGGATTAACTTAGAGAGAGCCAGGGATCGACCGACGACCCGCAGTGCGTGGGACGCGGCTGGCGGCGGCCTCGAGGGAGGGCGGGGGGGAAGCGCGAGGAGGGGCAGGAGGAGGAGGCCTGAGCACTTTCTCAGAGTGGAGGGCTCAGGGTGAAATCCAGACGGGCTCCTGCACCTCGAAGGTCAGTCCGTCTTGGGATTCACCTCCGGCAGGCTCAAGCCTCGGAAATCCATCGAAACGGCACTTCAGAGTTCAACCTTTGTCCTCCACCCCAAGAAAATGCTCGGGAGGCAGAGGGGCACGAGGAGGGAACGGACCCAGACATCCGGCCGGTCCATTTCTGTTCGATGCGTCGGCCCCAGAGGCCTGGACCACTTCCCCAGGGCCCGTTGCTACGGTCGTGAGTCGTCATTTGACGGTCCCAGCGTCCCAGCGAGGGCCCCGGGAGGCCGAGAACGGCCCAAAACTGGCCGCTCCAATCTTTGGGGAGCGTCGGATCTCTGGGGAGGAGGACTGCTTGAGCGCTTCTGCGGTGACCTCGTAGGGCCCGCCGAGACCGTTCCCCGTCAGGTGCAGCATGGAGTACAGCAGGGCGGAGGCGTGCCCAGCCGACAGCACGAACCTGTCGCGGTTGATCCAGCGCTTGGTGGGGGAGAACCTGGCAGCGCAGGAGGAGGGAGAATGACGAAGACTCAGAGGAGGAAAAGGCACTGAAACTGCTTCCCTTCTCTCGTTTTCCCCGTTTGGGGCATTCTGGGTGGCCGTCGTCGCCAGCGCTGGGTTCGCCTGGAAATTTCGGTCGGAACGCACCCCGGGAGAATTCCTCTTGCTTTCCCCCAAAGAACGAGGTCGAGGAAATCATGGGGATGAGTAGAACGGGGATGCGGAGGACGGCGACGGGGTCAAGGAGAGGATGGGGATAAGCATGACGAGGAGGCGGAGGACGACGACGGGGTCGAGGAAAGGATGAGGATGAGTATGATGAGAAGGCGGGGGCGACAGGGTCGAGGAAAGGATAAGTATGCGTATGATGAGGAGGCGGAGGACGACGACGATGAGAGCAAGGGAAGATTGGAGAGGCGGGCGATCTGGAGGGAGGACGAGATGGATAGGAGGGCAAGAATGGAAGCGGGCGGAAGACGAACCTCATGATCTTGCCCCACAGCGCGTTCGAGAGCGGGGCACAGCCGAAAGGCGCGCCAAGATGCCCGGAGTTGGCCTTGTCAACCATGTCAGCCGAGAGCAGGCGAATGGTGAAGGCGGACAGCGCGTCCAGAGCGATCTCATCGTCCACCGGAGAAGCGGCCGCCATCTCAACCGGCGTCGATTGTGCTGAGTGGCGTCGAGTCAACGCTCCCTTGAACAATGATCGCGACGATGAGCAGATTCTGCAGTTGATGGCGGTGGTGGAGATGAAGGCGGCGACGATGACGGTGCCGATGATGATGCGCGTGGCAACGTCGGTGATAACGACGGCAGCAGTGGCGATGTGGGAGTAAGAATTGGATCTGAGAGGATCGCACAGTGATGTGAGCAGACTGGGGTTGTTGTGTACTAGACTTAGGTCTGACAATAGCGACTACAGGCAGTCCACACCCATATCGCGCGAAGAAACTCAAACTCTAAAGAACATGGAGAAATCCAAGTCAAAACCTGCGAAAATCTCAAACCCCAAACAACTTCAAACATTATCTAAGCCCAAACCTGCGAAAATCTCGCACCCCCCAAACATGAAACAAAAACACTCTAAGCCAAAACCTGGGAAAATCTCAAACCCACAAAACTTCAACAACAACTTTAAACCGAAACCTGGGAGCATCTCGAACTCTAGAAACGACTTTAGAAACATCTCTAAGCTCTAAGCCGAAGCCAGGGGAAACTAAACCCCAAAAAACGTGACAACGAAACTCTGAAAAAAACCATCTTGAAACAACTATAGAGAACTATACAAGAATTCGAACACAAGCTCTACAACAACTCAGAACGCTTAAATCTTAAATCCTTGAAGCAACCTCTTAATACATTCGGGAGAAACTCCAAACGCCTGACAACTCTAGAAAACAAAAAACACTTTCACAACTCTAAAATAGCTACCACAACTCTTTAAACAACTCGACACAAATCTCTGACCGCCTGACAACCTCTAAACAAACTCTGGGAAACAAAAACACACCAAACTCTGAAGTAGACCCTGACGGCCTCGGGAACTTTAAAACATTGATCTTCATCTCCAAGACATTCTGGCAGCTTTTTGTTAAGTGTTTAAGCGCGCATCTGTTGTTTCTCTGTTCTTCCCCCGATTTCTCTGCTTCAAGTTTGTTTTCTGGAGTTTCCATTCAATGTTTTTTTGGGGGGGAGATGTTCCCAGGTTTTGGCTTAGCGATTTGAATTTTTCGTTGGGGGGTGCGATTTCCCAGGTTTCGGTTTAAAGCTGTTTGAAAGTGTTTCCGGGGTGGTTTGAGTTTCCTGTGGAAGATTTCCCTAAGATTTTGCCAGGTTTTCTCGGTGGACCTTCTGTAGTATACCTGCCAAACCCAATACCAGACCGTAGAGGAGTGAGGAGGGAAGAGAAATGGAGAGGGAGGCGGGGTGGGGGGGCAGATGCAGCAGGGACCAGGAGACCGGGGAGGGAGAGGGCAGAAAGAGGGAAAGCGAGAGAGAGAGAGAGGGGAAGGGAGAGCGGGCGGAAGACCGGTCGTGCCACTGCGTCGTGCAAGTGCCGGGGACAGGGGCGCGGGCCAACATGTGGGCCCTGCTCGCCCCACCGCTCCACCGCCCAAGGCACGGCCGGACCCGGGACAGGCAGGCCTCCTCTCCAAGAGAACACGCGGCCCTCCGCCGGCCGAGACACGCAGCGCCATCCGAGGGATGGTGCCCTCCCCCCGGGGATGCGGAAGAACATCCCGCAGGCACGGAGAACATCCTCAGGGCAGGGTTCGAGCTGCACGGTGTGTGTGTGTGTTGTGTGTTGTGTGTGTGTGTGTGTGTTCGTGTTCGTGTTCGTGTTCGTGTTCGTGTTCGTGTTCGTGTTCGTGTTCGTGTTCATGTTCGTGTTCGTCGTTTTCGTTCTGGTGTCGTGTTCCTTCGCTCTGTCCTCGCTCTGCCCTGTGCTGCGAGCCGAGATCCGAAGGAGAACGGTTCCAGGAATCGCCCAGCCACCGTTTGGCTTGAGCCCTGCCTCGGGGCACCCTCGGCCCGACCGGTGGGGCCGAGCTCAGGTGGGGTACAGTCAACCCGTATAGTAAGGATGCGCGATAAGGATGGAAGGGCCTTGGACGCCCGTTCCGAAGATTTTTGGGCGAGGCGCGGCCAACGAAAGTGGCGAAGGATGAACCGAGGAGGCAAGGAAGCAAGGGTACCCTTGGGAAGGCTGCCCGTCCTTACCACGTGGGGTTGACTGTAGGGGCCAGGGTGGGGTTGCAGGGAAGATCGCTCCGGACGGCCACTGGAAGGAGGAGGCGCGTGAAACGTTCTAGCATCTGGCTGTGCCCGCCCCCCAGCACCACCATCTTGGGATATGTGACCCTCCCTCCATGCGCACCCCCGACGAGCAAGACAGCACAGCTGCCGAGGGAGCCCGGAGGAGCGCGGCCCGGAGGCGCAGAGGGAGGGGGAGAGGCGCCGCGGGGCGAGCGGCGGCGAGGCAGGGCGGGCCCCCGAGGGGCGGGGGCCCCCGCGGGCCTCCCGGAGCCCAGAGGTCCGACGCGTCAGCAGTACAGTCGACCCGTACAGGAAGGATGCGCGATGAGGACGCAGGGGCCTTACCGGCGGCGCGCAGAGGGGGGGGCAGGGGGAGGGGGGGGGAGGCTTCTTAGAAGGGGGCTGCTTCTTAGAAGGCGCTGGCCTCACGAGAAGGCCCCCGCCTTCTAAGAAGCAGGGGTGCTTCTAAGAAGCCCTCCCCCCTCACCCCACCCACCTCTGCGCGTGGCCGGCCTTGGACGCCCATGTTGAAGCTTTTCGAGCGGGGCGCGGCCAGCGAGAGTGGCCAAGGATGGACCGAGGAGGCGAGGATGCAAGGGTACGATTGGGAAGGTTGCCCATTCTTAACTATGCGGCGGGCTGACTGTACGTTGGAGCGACCGGTGCTTGAGCCGTGTTCGGCCTCCAGGTCAGACGAAGCCAGGGCGAGGGCAAATTCGGGTAAGGGTAAATCGAGAACCTCTGGGATCTCGCAGACCTGGAGGACGTCCCGGGCGCCGCGCGGCCTTCTGAGAGCGCTCCGGAACGCCCTGAGAGCGTTCCGGCACGCTCTGGAACGGATGTATCCTCGCCCAACCTCGCCCGATCCAGGGGCCCTCGCTGGGCCCCGGGGCCGTCCAAAGACGACTCGGGACGAAACGCCGGCCCCACGGGAGTGGTCCAGGCCTCCGGGGCCCACGCATCGAAGAAATGGGAGCGGCCGGGTCTGGGAAGAGCGCGCCCGCGTGGCCGAAGACGCCTCGGGGATCAGAGCAGGAAGGAGCTCAGCTGCCCCGAAACGCAACACGCATCACCCAACCCGCAGAGTGTTGACACGGAGCTCAACACGTAGACAGAAACCGTACGTAGGTCTGGCGAGACGCGTTGGCCAAAACGTGGAACAACACGGGCCGACCCAACACGCAGGGTGTTCACACGGACGCTTTGGACCGCTTCCCTCCCCAAGGCCGGCTTTTCGTCCTGAGTCGTTTTGTTGACGGTCCCCAGAGGCCGACAATTGCAAAGAACCGCCCGCCACAAGTTTGTATGACTCGAGAGGGGGCTTCTTCGGAGCCTCATCGGGCCTCTTGGGTCTCTTGGGCCGTCTCAGGAGTCTCTTGGCATGCTCGACGACACCTTGAACCACCTTGGAAAATGTTGTGCCCCTTGGAGACCATCTTTAGATAGCCGAAGCCACATTCGGCCTTCTTGGGCGCTCTGCCCTCTCATGCCCCCCCCCTCTTTTTGGGGGGGGTGGGGGGGCAGGGCGAGGGGTCGAGTCCCAAAACGGGAACGCCACAAGCCGCCGTAGGGCCAACGACAGGGGGGGGGGCCGACGACAGGGAGGGCCAACGAGAGGGGGGGCCAATCAGAGGGGGGGCCAACGAGAGGGGGGGGCCAACGACAGATGGCGGGGCCAACGAGAGAGGGGGGCCAACGAGAGAGGGGCGGGGCCAACGAGAGGGGGGGCCAACGAGAGAGGGCGGGGCCAACGAGAGAGGGGCGGGGCCAACGAGAGGGGGCGGGGCCAACGAGAGAGGGGCGGGGCCAACGAGAGAGGGTGGGGCCAACGAGAGGGGCGGGGCCAACGAGAGCGGGCGGGGCCAACGAGCGGCGGGGCCAGCGGGAGGCGGGGCCGCCCGGCGCGCGCAGCTCGGCCTGCCCGTCGAGCAGCTCGGCCTGGTGGGCGGCGCGCCGCTCCTCGCCCGCCAGCTGCCGCCTGCGCTTCGCGGCCACGGGAGGTCGGCGCCGTCGTCGTCGTCGTCGTCGTCGTCGTCGTCGTCGTCGTCGTCGTCGTCGTCGTCGGCGTCGGCGTCGGCGTCGGCGTCGGCGTCGGCGTCGGCGTGGTCGTCGTCGCGATGCTGACGGTATGATAGTGGTTTGGTGGTGGCGATGGTGGCGATGGCGATGGTGGTGGTGCTGATGTTGGTGGTGGTGGTGGTGGTTGTGGTGGTGCTGGCACTTGTGATGACGGCGGTGATGACGACGAGGTTGGTGGTGTGATGGTGGTGTGTTGGTGGCGATGGCGTTGGTGGTGATGATGATGGTGCGGTTGAGGATGGTGATCATGGGGATTCCGATGTGGAGGAACATGAAAGAAATAATGGAAGCACGGAACATGGAGATGGTGGTGGCGAATCCCGAAACAATGCTTGCACTTAAGGGATCTTGCTTGCGCTCCTGCGGTATCGGATGGGTGTCACGAGGATGCGCCACGTTCCAGACGGTTGCCGCCCTCTTGCCGCCCATCGCCGCCTGGGGTGTTGTCCGAGGATTCGCCGAGCTCCGGCCCATTATAATGGCGGTTACGACTACGACGGTTATGATACAGTGAAAACGTATAGTAAGGACGCGTGGTAAGGACGCGAGACCCTTGGAGGCCGAAGTTGAAGTATTCTGGCCTGCCAAAACTGCTAGGGACGGGCCGCAGAGGCTGAGGCAAGCAAGGACCCAAGGGCACCCTTGAAAAAGTCGCTTGTCCTTACTATGCGCGTTGACTGTAATACGATGATGGTACGATGGTGGCGATGGTGGTGGTTGTGATGATGGTGCGGGTGGAGACGGTGATCAAGGTGCTTCCAATGCGGAGGAAGATGAGGGCGAAGCGGTCGCGGGCTCGTCAGGAACACGAGGCAAACTGTGCCACATTCGAAGACACATAGTTCGCCCAAGGTCCTCCAGTGCGCAACTGTGGCGGTGCTTAGCACATGGGATGGCACGAACGTCCCACGGCACCAAGATCGTAGGTATCCTTGGGGCCAGAGACGACCGACCGACACACACACACACACACTCACTACAAATTGTTGAGCTGCGAACATGTAGCGGGCATAACACTCAGGGAACGACCAGATCCGAGACACGAAACTGAGCAGCAACGGAAACCACTCACGCCTACTACCCAGACGTACGACGTTTTGTTTTCAATACGCGGTCCTGGAAGTCCCGACCCTTTCCCTGGGGCGGGCTTCCGTTCCGAATCGTGCATTTACGGTCCCGGGGCAACGAAATTTGCCAAAAACCTCCCGCACTGATTTTTTTTGTTACCTCCCGCCCTGGATTTTCGACGACCCCGATCATGTCTGGGTGAATTTCGCGCCAGCATGACGCGCGACCCCGGACCGCGACAGAACGCGTCGACCCCAGGACCACGGCAGGCGGGCGGCGAGAGGCAAGAGGGCGGGCCCAGGACAGCAAGTCAGGAAGAGGAGGAGGAGGAGGAGGAGGAGGAGACACAGCGGCGTCCTTGCGGGGTCTGTCGTGGCGAACGAACAACACACACCCAGACCATAGGGGGGACGGTGGGAGGATTACTGGCTTAACACAGCGGCGGCATTGTGGGGTCTGTCGTGACGAACGCACAACACACACCCAGACCATAGGGGTGTTGGCTATGGGTGCGGGTTGTCGGACCGCGGGGGAGGCTCCCGTTCGAGCCAGGGCCCCCTTCCGACAGCACGCAATGATAGCCTCCTCCGTATCCCTATGGGTCTGTGTGTGTATCATGTTCGTCATGCCTGGAGCGAGTTTCTACAAGCCTCCCGGTGCTCGCATGGAGAGAAGCAGAGGAGGTGTGGCGAGGGGTCGGAGGCACCGGAGCAGGTGGAGGAAGGGTGGAAGCTCGGAAATTTCCAATCCTATACGCCTGGGGACGCATTCCACAACTGACTCGGGGCGGCAGCAGCGCTCGGCGCCTGGATTCGCAAGCACAGCGGGCGCCGCTAGAGCACGAACGGTCCTCGGCCAGGTCGGCCCTTTCGGCGCCACCGACGCCCCCGACCCGCTGCTGGCCATCGTGGCCGAGGTCGGTATCACCCTCGAACTCGTGGGCGCCACGGAGGTCCGCCATCAGCCTCTCGTGGTGCGACTTCGGAGGCGTTCCCTTCTCCCGGCTTTGCGCATATGTGCTTCAAGGAGTCCGGCAACTGAGACTGCACTCCCGTCTCCTTTGCCCCAGTATGGACATTCATCACCTGGCGGCCGTGAGCGAACGACAAGCGGCAATGACAGAACTGCTCGCACAGCTCGTCGCTCGTGATTGTGTCGTCTCCCTTGACCGCTTCGAAGTACGTAGGACTTGACAACCCGATGGTTGGCCTCTCCGCACGCGAGGCCTTGCCCTACCACGGCCCCCACCAAGGCCAACCACAAGTGGGGATAAGGAATGCCGGGTTTGTCCAACAATGGCATGGGATCGTTTGTTCTTGATCGCGTCGGCGTGGTCCTTCCTCAACCTCTGGGCTCCCTGCACATAGCAGCGACCTGTCAACTGCATTTCCTGTGACGCACGGTGATGTGGATCTGCTAATATAACGCCGCCTGCAATGCATCGGTCGCCTGCAAATTAAGGACAACCCAAGGATGACAGGGCAGAGATCCCGGATCACTGGGATGGGGATCGCTTGGCCCTGCAGACGCATGATGCCGCTGCACTGCAGTCCGAACGTCGCGTCGGCCCCGTCGCGCAGCTCAGCCAGTGCCACCGCTAACGCCCGAACTCCCTCCGCTGGTGGGCCTGGGCGGCCGGGCTGCTGCTGCTGGGCCGCACGCCTTCCGCGAGCCCTCGCGGCGGTCTGCGGGCGCACCTCGTCTCTCGGAGCTGCCCGCTGTCCGCAGCGTCCGCGTCCGCTGCTCTGCCGACCTCCCTCCTCCGCAGCGCCTTCGGGCGCCCCCGGTCCACCCGCGCGCGCGCGCGCGGCCCCCCGCGCGCGGGCGCCAGGCCGGAGCGCGAGCGGGGCCCCCTGGACGGCTGCCGACCTCCTCCCCTGCGCTCCCCGCTGCGGGAGCGAAGCGCCTGGTCGCGCACCTCCGCGCTGGCCGAGAGGGCGGGCCCTGCCAGCTACACCGTCCCCCAGGTCATGCGGAGGATGGGGCGTGGAGATGGACAGGAGGAGAAGGACGGGAGGGGGAGGGTTCGAGGAGGCGGTGGAGGAGAGTGCGGGAAAGGGGAGGGAGAAGAGGTAGTATGGAGGAGGAGGGGGGGAGGAAAAGGCCCTCTTCAAAAGGGGAAGAAGGAGAGGGCGAGGGGAGAATGCGAAGGAAGGAGGATAAAATGAGAGGGGGAAGATGATAGAGAAGGCGAGGGGGGGGAAGAGGATGAAGACCAGTATCAGGATGAGGATGGGAGGAAAAGGAGAAGGCAGATGGATTGAAAGTGGGAGGGAGGAGAATGGGGGATGAGGAGGAGGAGGAAGAGGAGGAGAAGGAGGAGAGAAGGCGGAGAAGAAAAGAGGGCGACGACGGACACACACAGGCTGAGGGAGAACAAGGCGGAGAGGTCGACGAGGAGGAGCACGAGTGCGAGGGAGGGAGAGAGGGGGGGGGGGGGGGCACACCAGGGAGGCGGAGGAGGCGGAGGCGGAGGACGACGGACAGGACGAAGAGCAGGAGGAGGAGGAGGAGGAGGAGGAGGAGGAGGAACACGACGACGAAGGGCGGAAGGCCAGGACCGCGCCTGACGAGCTCGAGCTCCACCCGCTCCGCGCGCAGAGTGTCCTCAGCGGCCGCGAGCCGCGCCTCTGCGCGCTTCGTCGTGCCGCGGACGGCGCCGGGACAGGGAGGAGGAAAAGGAGGAAGAGGAGGAGGAGGAGGAGGAGGAGGAGGAGGAGGAGGAGAAGGGGAGGATCAGGAGGAAGGGGAGGAGGATAAGGAGGAAGGGGAGGAGGATAAGAAGGAAGGGGAGGAGGATGGGGAGGATAAGGAGGAAGGGGAGAAGGATATGTACGAGGAAGATGAAGGGGATGGGGAGGATAAGAAGGAAGAGGCGGAGGAGTAAGCTAAGAGAAGAATGATGAGGATAAAGAGGACAAAGAGGATGAGGAGGATGAGGAAGATGAGGACGGTGACGGATGAGAAGAACAAGGAGAAAAACGATGAGGAGGAGGAGGAGGGAGAAACAGAGTAAGGCTAAGGTGCAGCGGCGACGCTGCAGTACACCCTCCCGTCCCAAGTCCCCTCCTCACACGTGCCGACACAACTGTCCCTTTCACTACAAGAAGCGCCCCCCGTAAAAGGCCAGCGCTGTCGCACATGCCATGTTGGCGAGGGCCCGTCTTGGAAAAGCACTAAATTGTGAAATCAGGAATGCGGACAACTAGAACCATACAATTCAACAAGATGTCCAACGAAACCACCCTTTCGACGAAGGGCCACACCCGACCCGTGCAGCTGTTTCACAGGCTTCCATTTGTGGTCATGAATTGCGTCAAAGTCTCAAGCGAGAGCTCCTGGTTGAAGAAACACGCCATGGATCCGTGCAGCGCCACATGTGTGGATGGTCTGGACCTTGACAGCTGACGACGTCTCGGGCGAGAGCCACACGTTGAAAGCTCGCCACCAGCCACCTCTCTACAATGTCTCAGTATACAATAAGAACGCCCCACAACTCTTCACGACCTGTGCCCAATCTCTGAAGCTGCTGCAAAATCTCCAACAGAACCACCGCGGCGCTACGGCCCGACTGCGCGAGCCACCCACACTTTGAAACAGAACTGCCGTCCATCGTTACGGCACACTGGAAACTGGCACGGCACACTGGCAAACTGGTACGACACATCTTGAGTGTAGTGCAAACTGGTACTGCACATCCGTGCGGCGACGACCCGAGCGTTGATTTCTGCCACCGTGCGGGTCCTTCCACCTTAAGCGGTCGAAGCTGCCCGGTAACCCCGATCGTGCGACATCGGCCGGTTCCACCGTAAGGTCGCCGCCGCGGCGGCACGGCCCGAACCTGCCGTGACCGGGAGCACCTTGCTGAAAACGACTCCCCCGTCCAGCCCTGAAACCGGTGCAACTGTGGCTTCTGCTTCACAGTCGTGAAGCGCTCGCGCCTGTGACGCATGTTGCTTCTGCTTCACAATCGAGTCTCCGCGCCGTCGTCCTCATTGCATGTTTTCCGAAGGGTGGCCGCTTGCGCACTCTTCTGCCCACGCGTCCTGCTGGATGATCGGCTCAGTTGTGGTGGTGGATGCGCGCGGCGCTGAAGCGGCAGCAACAAGTTGAAGACGGCCCCTGGCCCCATCCCAAAAACAACTGTGAGTTGCTAGCACATTTTTTTTCGCCGCGCTAGAAAAAGAGGAAACGGAACCACTGTCCAACCTTGAAGCTGTTGCGAACGTTTGAAACGAATGCGCGCGGCGCTGAGGCGAGAGCCAAAATTGAACTACCATGAGTACTCCATCACACTACACGTTGCAAGCTGTTAGGAAAAACGCGCGCAAACCGAATGCGAAAATCATTTATTTAAACACACACCCCTCCACCCTTGAAGCTACTGCAACCTGATGAGACGCATGTGCGTGACGCTAATGCGAGAGCAACATGTTTAACATCAACTGCGCTCCATCACTGTAACTGTTATTGGGATGGGCCCCTCGCCCCATCCCAAGAACAACTGTGAGTGGCTGGCTCCTGCACTCTGGGTGTAGGATCGCCGTTCCTGCAGTCGCGCACGGGGGTCCCTGTCTGACATGGGGCATTGTTCGGCACAACGTTGCATGACACCTCACAAGAGAAAACCGCCGCACGCCGGAGAGGTCAGCACCGCATCAAGCTCCACCCGGAGAACCGCATCCACCTGTAAGGCACGAGCACACCGCACTCGAGAAAAGCGCACGACAACGGTAGGAACTACGCGCAGCACTGGTCCAGCGCGTGGGATTGAACACGGGTTTTGCTTCAGCTTTGCTGAATTGGTGCGTTTTGGTGGCTCTGGGTGGAGGAGACGGAAGAGAACAGGACAGGACAGGACAGGACAGGACATCCACATGATAGGGGTCAACGTCAATGCGCCCGCTATGGGGGAGTGTAGAGCGTATGCGTAATTCCCCTGCGTGGGTGTTACGCAACAAAGACCCGACAGCCCTTCGACATCGTATCGAGTGAACTGCCAAGGCCTGCGCAGAGGCGCGCACGCTGCCCTCCTCACCCCGAGCCCTCACCCCCCCAGCCCAGACCGTTCGCAGGGAACCCTGCGCTACCAGTCAATAGCTCCCCGATGAAATCAAGGGGCGCGGCGCCACTGGCACTGCGTTGCCAATGGCGCGTGCGAGCGGGCCTGCGCAAAAAGGAGGATTCCTTGAGCCCCTCCTTACATTCGCGAGCCGAATTCCTTTCTGTATCCTACGGGGGGGAAAGGAAAGAGGAAGAGAAGAGAGGGGGGCACCATGCACACCGAGATACCCTCGCTAGTGCGATCGGCGCCCCCTGCGCCAAGACAGATGCTTTCCCCCGCGCCAAACGCGCTCAGAAATGCACGGCTCCTGCTCTTGTTGAATTCACCTCGCGCCGGCTCGCCCGTCACTTCGTCTTGTCGTCTTCTGCAAGGTCGCACTCAATAACTCAGAAAATCTGGAAACAAAAAAACATGCGGCGCATGCTGAAGATTCGCGCGGCATCTCCATCCAAAGAAATTATCCCAGTGCGACCCGACCTAGGAGTTGGAGCATCTAGGAAAGTAACATCTACATCTACACCGGCAGCTACATTAACATCTACACCTCCATCTACATTTATAACAACATCAACAGCGAGACTCACATCTACATCTACATCCACACCTACATCTACAACTACATCTACATCTACATATACATCTACACCTACCTCCACATCTACACCTACACCTACAACTACATACACACCTACACTTTCGCATTGGTGTGGCTTTTGCGTTGCATGATCTGATATGCGATACTATGCTATGCTACGCTATGATATGCGATGATTGGCGATGCTATGCTATGATATGCTGTGCTAGTGCCGCGCTGCGCTATGCTGCGCTGCGCTAAGTCAGGCTAAGGTAAGCTAAGCGATGCTTCGCTATGCTATTATATGCGATGCTGCGATATGCTATGCTATGCTATGATATGCTGCGCGATGTTTTGCTATACCAGGCTATTCTACGATATGTTATGCAGCGCTTTGCTATGATATACGATGATATGCGATGATGCGATATGCTATGCGATTACATGATCTGATGTGATGTGCTATACTATGCTATGATATGCTGCGCTGTGCTATGCTAAGCAATGCTATGATTTGATATGCTATGCGACGGCTCGCTATTTTATGTTATGATATGCGATGTTATGCTGAGCTATGCTATCCTACGCTATGCTATGAGTGGCTATGATATGCTACGTTGTGCTGTGTTCGTGCTGATATGCGCTATGCTGCGCTGCGCTGCGCTAAGCTAAGCTAAGGTAAGCTACGCTAAGCTATACTAAGCGAAGCTAAGGTAGGCTAGGCTAGGCTAAGCTAAGCTAGGCTACGCACCGCTAAGCGAAGCCAAGCTAAGCTAAACCAAGCTAAGCTAAGCTAAGCTAAACTAAGCGATGCTAAGCTAAGCTAAGCTAAGCTAAGCTAAGCTAGGCTGAGCTGGGCTAAGCTAAGCTAGGCCACGCTAAGCTAAGCTAAGCTAAGCTAGGCCAAGCTAAGCTAAGCTAAGCTAAGCTAGGCTGAGCTAAGCTAAGCTAAGCTAAGCTAAGCTAAGCTAAGCTAAGCTAAGCTAAGCTAAGCTAGGCCAAGCTAAGCTAAGCTAAGCTAAGCTAAGCCAAACTAAGATAAGCTAAGCCTAGCTAAGCGAAGCTAAGCTGAGCTGAGCTGGGCTGAGCTGGGCTAAGCTAAGCTAAGCTGAGCTAGGCTAGGCAAAGCGGGGGACGCCGGGGGAACCGCGGGGCGGATCCTGGGGAACCGCCCGGGGCGAGTTCCACTGCCCGGCCCCTTGAGCTCACACGGCAAGAACCCTTTAGGCACAGCCTAGGTAGGGAATAAGTGGCTGCGCGTGTGTAGTCGTCTCCAATTTAGGCGTGCTCATTGGCCTGCGCTTTAATATTCGCGCGGCGGCAGTTGCGCACTTGCCCCCCAGCCTGGCTTCCACTTCTGGCGAAGTGCGGACTGCGCCGCTGCCGGCGGATTCGCATCGTAAATCATCCGAGGAAGAATAGAAGAATAATGGCCGACATTGATGAGAAGCCCTTCAACAGCTGCGCATTCAACCACTGGGAGGTAAGAGGGAGCCCCCGCTGGGAAATTGCGCCTGCCCCTCCGCCTCAATGGCCTACTCCCCCCCCACCTCCTCCGCGCCAGCGCAATCCCTTTGCGAAGCAGAGAAACTTTAGCACTTCAACAAAGAACCCAATGGACACCCCCCCTTCCGTGCGCACTGCTTGCAAGACGCCCTTAGTGGCTCCTTCGCGGGTCGCTGCAATGCTGAAGAACCCCAGAAGCGCCGCGACCTCAGGGTCATCGTTGAGGAGCATGGTTCTTCGAAATTCGTCATCGGCGCCAGTCGGTTGACTCTGAAACTCGGGGCCCCCATCTCCCCAGACCTTTTTCGCTCTCCGGCGAACCGGGGGCAACGTTTCCAAAGTGTCGGCTTGGCGACCGTCGTCCTCGACCTCCTTCTCGCCCGTCTCGCCGCGGGAGCCCATGGGCTTTCGAGGTTCATCCAACTTCATCCTCCGGCGAACGAACGATTGCAAAGCCGGGCCGCTCGCGTTCCATTGATTCAGCTGTGCTTCGATATCCTGGGACAACATTTCTAAGTGCTTCGGCCTGGGCATGGGCATCGGAGATCTTCATCGGCACCCGCTGGCTGCTTCCGAACCTGGGGGCCTCAAACTTCCCTCGGGCTGGCGTCGTCCAACCTTGCTCGCCGGCGCACGCGCGAGTGCGAAGCAGGGCCAATCGAATTCCATGCGCGAAGTTGTTGGTCTATCTCGTGGAACAAATGTGTCAAACGATTGGATTCGCTGGTAGTTGGGGCAGGCTGCTCCCAGGCCCGAGCGGGCGCAGGTGCCGAGGGGGGCCGAAGCGGCTCTGCAAACTCCCCTGGCAGCTTTTCCCCTTGGCCCCGCGGGACGCTGGGGGAAGGAAGCGCCGAGCAAGCTCTGCAAACTCCCCCGCTGTCGTCTGCCCGCCCCTCTCGCCGTCGCTGTTGTCCACCTCGATGTCGGCGCCCATCTGCGCACTCGGTGGCGGCGGTTCCTGCGCTTTCTCTCTCTCTCTCTCTCTCTCTCTCTCTCTCTTTCTCCCTCTTTCTGCCGAGGTTGTCTCACAAGCAGAGGGTCCCGGGGCGACTGCAACCAACTGCTCACATATTGTAATATTGGCAAACTGGCATTTCTGGGTATGGGTACGGCGGATCCGTTCTGTGCGTCTTTGACTCGTCAATTTTTCAAGGTCAGACTCAAAAATTCCATCGGAATTCGGAAACATACGGCACAATGAAAAACCATTACCCGATTACGACCCAGTCACTCTAGAGAGGATCGCAAAAAAAAAAAATGCGGTATCGGAAGGGCTGCAGGGAGTGTTATGTGTTGTTGTGTCTCCTTCTCCTCCCCTGGCCCCGGCAGAACAACCTGTGTGGCTGTCAAACTCCGCAGTTCGTCTGAAAGGGTAAATGAAAAGCCTCCCTGCGTCGGGGCTCAATGTGCCTGAGCTCCAACGCCGACCATAAGGAGGAGGAGGAGGAGGAGGAGGAGGAGGAGGAGGAGGAGGGGGACGCGTAAGAACAATGGCGGGGTCCAGGGATCCGTGTCTGGGAAGGAGCACCCCGAAATGGTTGTGAGGCACACCGTGGTATTAAGCCTCACTAGACAAAACCGCATCAAGACGTTGAGGAACAACATCGCGTCCAATGATGAGGCAAAACGTCGTAGCACGCTTCACTCAAGGGGGGCGCATCACGACGGTGCGGACGACCTTAAGCACCGACGCGGCGTGTGGGGGGTGAAAGTGGTATGCGCTGCAGCTCTGCTGGGTGGGTGCCTGGGTGGCTCTGGGAGGACAGGAAGGAGGGGATGGAGGAAAACAAGGATGAACAAGAAGAAGAAACAGACGACGAATAAAAATCAGAAGGGCGAGGTTGGAGGCGGGGGCATGGGACAAAGAGGAGGAGGAGGGGGAGGAGGAGGGGGAGGAGGAGGATAGGATAGGATAGGACTCGGCCTTGCGCGTGTGCTGGGGTGACGCAGCTCTACACATGGTGTGATACGCGTGCAGAACTACAAACTCAAACGATCGCATATCTACAATGCGACGTTACGGGTTACGCGCGCCGTGCAGCGCTCGACACGTGTGTATCGGGGCTGTGCGCAATATTCAGTGTCACACGCTGGCTGGGGGGGACACCCCTCTGGCCCCGAAGGGGCCGAAACCTCGCGGCATTGTGTGTGCCAGGCAGGCTCCCGAGGCATCCACCCAGCCCTGAAAAAAAAGGAAATGAATATATATGGAGGTCTGATCGGCAACCCAGCCGATAGGGCCCTCCCCAACACCTGACACTCGGGCCCCGCAGGCATCCGATAGGCAAGCGTCGGAGTGGGCCCTTCGGCGGGTTCGGATCCGCAGGAGGACAAGACCGACTGTAGACAGCAAAGCGAACACTCCCGCCTTGTCGAGCGTGGCGGGCGGGGCCTCAAGGTTAGATGTCGAGGGGCCGAACGAACCAGAACACAGCCATTACCATGCCCATCGCGGCGAGGGGGGACCAGAGCAAGAGGTTACGATCTGGGTTCCCGATCTGGCCGACAGTGGAGGTCAGCTGGGCGTGGTCATCGTCCGAGAACAGCCCATCTATGAATATCTATGTAAAGACAACCATCCCAATCAAGGTAGTGTGGAGTTTTTCCTGCGTCCAGCGTCATGGCGACTAATGAACCTGAGGAAGCTCAGGATTTTGTTCGGGGCGTATGGCGAAAACAATGGCGACGTCTGAACCTAGGCAGCGCCTAGGATTTTGCCAGTTCCTTTGCCGCAATACGTGCTTGCAAAGCCGCCAGTCGCATCTCCCACGTCTCTGAGGTCACGCCGTCGCTTTCTTGCCTCTGCCCTTGCCGCCCAGCTTGTGCTTGTCCAGCATCTTCTGTGCGAGGTTCTCGAGATGACCCTGCGGCGCCGTCCCCTGCTTGAGTGTACCGCCCATGCCCCTGAGCAGCACCACCGTCGCGTTCTCGATCATCAGCTTTGAGTAGGTTGTGGGCTCGCCGCTGTCGTTTTGCAGGTTGACCCCGTCCACTATGGCGAACTGAAGGCGTGTCATGTCCTCGTTGTAGCACTTCTTGCAGCGGTGGTGTCGGATCGACAATCCGAGCTCCTGCATCTGTCCTTTCTGTACGAATTTGCTGTAGAACAACTGTACCACTTCCAGCGCTTCCCCCCCCGATTTTGGTGCTCGATTCGGCTTCCACTAGACACTTGAACCCTGCGCGCGCTATGTGTAAATGAGGTGGTCCAAGCTTGTCCTTCACCGAGGGTAGCCCAGCCGCCTCGGCGTAGAGCTTCCCAGCGGCCCTGGAAGCCACAATAATCGGCGAGATCGACGGGAGGATCACGCTTACCCAAACCACTGCCGCCAGGAGGAGGATGTGGACGAGGCGAAAGATGATGAGGACGAAACTGACGATCTATCGATGAGGAGGAGAGAAACAGCAGCCATGATGAACAGCTCAAGAGCAGCAGGCAGCAACCAACTGACTCGATGAGGAGATGAACAGCATCAGGAGCCGACTGGCCCGAACGTCTTCGAGCAAGGTCTAGCTCACGAGCCCCAAACAAATTCGTTTTGGGAGACGAGGGGTAGGAGGGAGAAAGAGGAGGTAGAAGGGGGGGAGGAGAAAAGGAGGATAGGCACGAGGGCGAGAAGACGACGAGGCCGTGGCTGAGCCCGTACTTCTTCACCCTGCTGATGCGGAGCACTGCGCTACCATTGCCAGCGTGTCTGCGCGCGCCAGGCTCAGCACGCTTCGGGCCCAAATCGGCAGCAAAGGTCGCCCAGCTGCGCGCACCGCGCCCGGCGGTGCGCGACGCGCGGTGGTCTGCGCGCCCCCGCGAGGCCATCTTGGAAGAAGGGCCGCTCTCCCGCCCGGGCCGGGACGCGAGGAGCGCGCGCGCGATCGCCTGCGCAACCCTGCGGGAGGGGAGGCCCAGGCCAGGCCAGGCACGGCCAAGAGCGCGGGGCGACCTCGGTCCGAGTGCTGACGCGGGGAGCGCTGGATCAGGCGCGAAGCCCCTGCTGGACCCCCCCCCAAGGGCGCCAGCTGGTGCACGAGGAGGGCCCGAGGACGCGCCACGGGAGGACACCTGAGGGCATCGAGCCCCCTGCGAACCCCGCCAGCGGCCTCTCTCTCTCGGCGCCCCGACCCTCCGGCGGCGACGGCGACGGCGACGAAGGGGACCAGGCGGGCATCGGCGGGCGGCGGGCGCCTGGCAGCCCGCGAGCTCGGCGGCCTGCTCCTGGAGCGGGGCGCCGGCGCGCCCGGGGCGGGAGACCGCGGCGCGGGTGCCGCTCCCCGTGCCGTTCCCCCACGCTGCTGCCGCGGCGGCCCCCCGCCGGGAACAGGCACGGCCTGCTCCGGGAGAGGGTGCAGCTGCCACGCGCCAGAGACCCTCCCGCGCCCCCCTGCTCGGAGCTCGGAGAGCTCCACGCCAAGGAGGTGGGCGTCACCCAAGACGCGTCTTCCAAAACAAAAACAGCGCAGCTCGGGTCCAGAGATACGACCCAGTCTACGAAGAGAGGAAGCTCCAAGTTCACGCCCAGTGCCTAGACCAGATGATTGATTTCCTGGAACGAAATCTGGAGTCCATGAACGTTGACGTTTTTGCTGATTTCTGATTTGTGAACATCACGCGGCAATCGAAACAGGGGCAGGGCACATGTCGCTTTTAAGCTGGAGTTCATTTTGAAAAGGGGAACCACTACGTACCCAGACTGAGGAGGGTCGCTTCCAACATGGAACCTTCGCCATAGCGCCGCGCACCGTCTGCTGGAAAGCTGGCAACAACTAGAAAGACGGAGGGCGGGTCGTTTTCAAAATGGCTCTCGCCGTGGCGCCGCGCACACTCGTCCTAAAGAACTTAAGTCAAATACAAATATACACGGTGGTTCCTTCTCAGACGGAAGCTCCACCCTCAGAGTCGCACATAGGCACTTCCGACAATTCGGAACAGCTGCAAGGATGGATAATGGCTCCTCTGCAAAACAAGTTTTTTCGCCTGTGACGTCACCAAAATAAAACCCTCAACCAATACGTCATCATGTGTATCAGCCACACGGGCCGAGCGTGGCTCTTTTTCAAGATAGGACCCTTGCTTGATATTTCCTCACGCTGCATGGGCAGCAGTGCAAACTTGTGTTACAATTGGGCGTATGCGGGGCGGTCCCTTTTCCACCAAAGACGGGAATCATACTAGACACACCGCTCAACCGTATGATCATACCTCCTTACACCCCTGATGATGCGTCAGAAGGACGGAAGGCCGTTCCCCGATTAGGCTTAAGGTTCTTACATGGTAAAGGTTAGTGACTCCTATTGTTACTGTGCCCGTTTCCCAGAGGTTCCCCGGGTTCTCCGTTTTCCCGCCCCTGGTGCCTCCGATTGGGTCGTTCACGTTCCCCGGGGTGCCCAGGTTCCCCGCCCCTGGTGGCTCATGCCGAAGAAATGCCAAGCAATGCGAAGCGGACAGGTTCTTTCGTCCAACACAAACGTTGAAAGTGGTCTGGTGCGTGAAAGTGAGATTCGGGATGAAGCTGAAGATCCTGTAATCGATAATGGCGAGGCCTGGTTCAATGCCGTTGCTAAGCTGTCAGTCGCGTGCTAGCTTCTCCTCCCCCTCCTCCTCCTCTTCTTCCTCCTTTATTCCTCCTCCTCCTCCTCTTCCTCCGCCTCCTCCGCGTCATCCTCCGCCTTCTCCTCCTTCTCCTCTTCTCCCTTCTCCTCCTCCTCCTCCTCCTCCTCCTCCTCCTCCTCCTCCTCTTCTTGCTCCTCCTCCTCCTCCTCCTCCTCCTCCTCCTCCTCCTCCTCCTCCTCCTCCTCCTCCTCCTCCTCCCCTCCTCCTCCTCCTCCTCCTCCTCCTCCTCCTCCTCCTCCTCCTCCTCCTCCTCCTCCTCCTCCTCCCCCCTTCCGCCGGAGGGTCGCCTCGGCCTCGCGATCCTTCGCGCCCCGCGCCAGCTCGGCCTCCGCCTCCGCGCCGACGACCTCGTGCTCCTTCCTCTCAAGCTCGCCCCGCAGGGCCTGCTCGAGGGCGGGGGTGGGAGAGGAGGGGAGGGGAGGGCAGGGGCGAGGGAGGGAGGGAAGGAGGGGAAGGAAGGGAGGGAGGGAGGGAGGGGAAGGGAAGGAAGGGAGGGGCGAGGGAGGAAGGAAGGAGAGAGGCAGAGGGAGGGGGGGAGGAAGGGAGGGAAGGCGCGAGGGAGGGAGGGAATGGGGGAGGGGAAGGGTGAGCTCAAAACTTTCTGGTCAGCGGCGGCCTAGGCGTATACTGGAAGACGCGGACGGGACAGCCGAGGGGCACCTCGGTGCCGAATTGAGCATTTCAGGAGAATGCAGAGGGCGCGGGCGAGGGACAAGAATCCGCGGGCGGCGGGGCACGCTCAGACCGTAAGATCTTACAACGGCAATGGGGGGCCAGACACAAGAAAACGCGGGAAGGGGTGGGGGGAAGGGCGAGAGGGGGCCCAAGGACACGCAAACAAATAGACCGCAAGTCCAAAGACTCCCAATACTTACTCTCTAGACTCCTGTCTTCCCCCCCACTTCCCATAGTTTCCCCTACTTTCGCGGGATTCGGCGGTTATTTTGCGTCCGTGTGTTTGTTTCCCTCCTGAAAGCGGGGGAGGGAGGGCCAGGCGAGGAAGGAAGGGGAAGCAGAGGCCTCACAGAAGGGGTCTGAGCAGATGGGGTTGGAGGATCAGACTGCGTCGCCGATGCATCGTCGTTGCATACGTAAGGTATCGGCGATTTCGGCGATGCATCAGCGACGTCGACGTGGGGAAGAAGAGGTTCCACATGGAGCCGTATCGCGAATGCATCGGCGATGCGGCGTGATCCTCCGACCCCGTTCGCTCGGACCTGTTCCTGGAAGCCAGGAGGGAAATCGGCTCGAAGCGAAAAACGATTCCGAAAACGGCGGGGCCATTTTTTGTTGTTGGTGCCGTTTCCGCTTTGCCGTTTGTTTGTCTGGTTCCGTCGCCGTTGTCGTTGCCGGTTCCAATTCCGGCTCCACTTCCGGAACCATCCGTTAGCCGCTTCCAGTTGCCGCTTCCGTTTTCGAGATGCATGTCTCGGAAGCGGCGAAAAAAAACGGCCCAGCCGCATTCTGGGGCCCACGAAGGGCCGAGGATCGGATCTGCGATCGTACACCGAGAATCGAGGTTCGAGGACCCAGATAGGGACGTCGAGCATCGAGGCTCGAGGACCACAGTTCCAGGCCCGAAGACTCGAGGCTCGAGGATCCAAGCTCGCGGCCGCCCCGCCCTGCGGGAGAGCTCGGCCTGCAGGCGCGCCTCCAGCTCCGCGCCGCGGGCGCGCCACTGCGCGGCCGCCTCCGCGGGGTGCACAAAACACGGGCAGACAGCACAAACTACAACGCGCTGGGGCATCCTGGCGGGCCTGGCCGCCGGCCGCCCAGGGACTGCAGGCCACCCCGGAAGAGAGGCCACTGCGGGCACCGATCCGGCTGCGGCCCTGGGCCCCCACGCAATCATCGACCTCCCCCGGTTGCCCGTGGGCACGAGCTCTCCCCCGCGCCGCCGGCCAAAGTCGGGCCAGACGAACGGGGCGGATGGCTAAAGGGAGGGCCGAGAATCAGCTCACGGGTTGCCCGTGGGCACGAGGTCTCCCCCGCGCCGCCGGCCAAAGTCGGGCCCGACGAGAGGGGCGGATGACAAAAGGGAGGGCCGAGAATCAGCTCACGTAGCTGGCGTTCCTGGCGCCTCCTGGCGCTGGGAGCCGGCCATGTATCGAGGAATGGGCCCGGCGGCGTGGCGGCGACCAGCCGCATGCAGGAGACTTCGTAACCCCCCCCTTTCCCTATCCCCCCCTTTTCGTCCGACGCGACAGGGGAGGAGGGGGGGTCCGCAACAGCGTCGCCCCTGCTGGTGCCCCAGAAGTCATCCTCTCGGAGCCCTCTTGGGGCCGCCCCTGGGTGCTCTCGAATGCTCTCGGGGCCATTTTGGGGACATCCTGGGACAGAAGACACAGCAGCGATAATGCACACGTCGTAGGCGTTGCTGGTGTTTTGTTGGAGCGTCGGGGCTGTTTGGGCCACGTCCAGGCTCTTTTCGTCGCCTTCAGTGGCAACTCCTGGGGGCCACACAGGCCATCTTGCTGGCTCCTGTGAATCGGCGCTGGCCGACAGTGACCGACGCTAGTCGGCGCCAGTCGGCGCTGAGTCGATGCCAGTCGTCGCTAAGGCGGCGCTTTCGCATCGATTGCCAGACGCTACAGCACACTAGCGCGCTGCAGAGACGGTGATGTGAGGACACGCGAAGCTCCCACGATTTGCCACCGAGGGGACGGACTCGAGGAGGGGGCTCGAGGCTCGAGGCGGATCGAGAGGATGATATCGAGAAGGGGGCCACTGCAGGGGACGCGGCGGTTGTCACGAGGGTGCATGCCCTTGGCTCCCATGGTAGCGAGTGTGTCTGTCAGGTGCAGCAGCAAGGGCAAGGCCTCGCTCTAGCCCTTGCTCGGACGTCCATTTCCCGTGCATTTGTCGGTTTCGTGCGTGTTGTTTTGCTCGATGGTCCATGGTCCAGGATAGTCCTCGATGGTTCTCGCCGCGAAAAAATGCACACGTCCGAGCGATGCCAAGCGCTCTGGTCCAAGACGTTGCCGTTCCGATCTGTTGCGTGGAGGGCGTAGGAGGTCGACGTGTTCCATCTTGGCTCCTCGAGATGGCCCACCTTGGGGGGGGCGAGGCAGAGGAGGTCCTTCTCCGCCATGTCCTCTGCCCTCTTCCAATGGTAGCACTGCGATCAGCGCTCGTCTGTGCATTGGCTCGTGGCCGTCCTCCTCGGTGCGCACCCACACTGGCTTCCTGTAGTGTGTTATGTGCGTCGGTCTGACCGTATGATGTAAATCCATGTGGTTGATGTAGGGGGTGATGCGGTTCCTCTTCAAGAACTCCGGAATCGCGACGTCGGCCTGCTCCTCGGTGGCTTTCTTCCACTGCTGACTAGTAGCGGCCAGGTAGGCGTGCGTGGAGTGGTACTGGTGCAAGGTCTTCGCCCATTCCCCTGGGGTGGAGGTTGGTATGTACACCTTTCCAATATCTTGTGACGCATCTGTGTATTATTGGGTCAAGGTCTCGGGCTGTTTAGCGTCTTGTGCTCGGTCGGGTACCCGTCCAACTGAATTAGCGAAGGTTGGGTCCAAGCGTGGGCTTTCTTGTGGTATGTAGTCGAGTACCTCAGCTCCAGGTCGCATGTCGTCTTGCTGGAGATCGGGCGCCGCTGATGGTGCGCTGCCGCGATGTCCGTGCTGGGCGAGTTGCTCTACTCTTTTTGCATTTCCAGAAAAAAAAAAACGTTCAAAGTGGTCTGGTGCGTGAAGGTGATGTTCGGGATGAAGTTGAGGATCCTGTGGTCGATAATGGCAAGGCCTGGTTCAATGCCGTTGCCAAGCTGCCGGTCGCGTGCTAGCTCCTCCTCCTCCTCCTCCTCCTCCTCCTCC
>CAUYUJ010007384.1:2500-47164 GCA_963575745.1 Prorocentrum cordatum
TTCCTCAGTTCGGCCAACGTTCCTGCAGCGCTCGACCGCTCTCGTTTCCTCTTCTCTCGTGCGTCTGCCTGTTTTCTTCACTGGTTTGAATCTGGAACCCCCAAGTCTTTTCCTCGATCTCTCCCTTTACTCCCCTTCTTTTGCGTTCTTCTTCTCCCTCCCCCTGCGGCAATGACGAACCGAGGAGGTGGAGCACGGTGTCATTCTAAATCTACCGTGGGGGGTACGGTGCGGAGAATTGGGTGGCGTGTCGCAGATGGAGGCTGTGGGTCAGTGGGTGGTGTGCGAAGGAGACGGACTTGGAGTGGAATCTCATGTTTCTGCAGAGTGCAGTCTCGGGGCCATCGTGTCGAGTGCGAGGAGGAGGAGGAGGAGGAGGAGGAGGAGGAGGAGAAGGAGGAGGAGGAGAAGGAGGAGGAGGAGGGAGAGGAGGTTGGAGGTGGAGGCTGTGAACTGATGAGGGGCGGCGCACTGGGTCCAGATCCAACTGCGCAGACTACGGAAGTGGCTGCAAGCGCAAGGGGGCGGACAGGCCTCCGAGCCCGCGTCGAGCCTGCTTCAGCGCATGGGCATCACCATCGGGTGCGAAGGGCACAGGCTTGGCGTCGCTCGGACGTGTGCATTTTTCCTTCGGCGAGGGCCATCGAGGAGCATCCCTGATCATTTGGCGAAAAAGCCACGCACGAAACCAAAAAAAAACAGGGAATGGACGTCCGAGCGATGCCCAGTAGGGGCCTCTGGACAATTCATACATGAAGCGGGCTGGGGGGCGGTCATGGGGGGTATTGTGGGGGGTGGATGGAGTAGTGCGAGAAGACGTTCCCATCTTAATATGTCTGATTCAGCTCGGGCACGCAAGTATTTATGTAGATGACTCGGGTGCTGGTGCGGTAGACCTCTATGTATGATCTTTATTCGATTGTACGGTATGTATATCCGGTGGGCAGGCAGCTACTTCCACCAGCGGGTAATCGAGTAGTTTGGCAGGGAGTCACCTTCGCAGATATCCAGTCCGTCTCACAGCGTGGCAGCGGGGTAACCAGAGAGCAACATCGGTTTACCTACAAGACCACCCTTCTGTGAAGAGGAGTTGGGGGGGGGATAGGTGCAATTCTCGGTCTGCGATTTGATGTGCGTTGGGCTGCCAATCTACACGCCTGGAACCCCTACACTATTTCTACGGTCTGATAGCTTTCCAGCTCTGTCGACGCTTATACAGCGTCTGATCCTTCTCGCCTTCCTATGTTTGATCGCTTCTCGAATTCATCTGCCCGATCTCACTCGTCGAAATCCTCTGCCCCCTTCACGTCTGCCCCCCGCCTCTCCTTCTGCTCCCCCTTCCTGTGTCCTCCCTTCCCCCCCGCGCGACAGAGACGAACCGAGGACGTGGAGGACTGCGACTCGGCGGCGAGCCCGGGGGGAAGTGAGAACGAGGGTGCCTTCTCAGAAGGCTCGGAAGCCCCTCAGCCTTCCGAGAAGTTTTTTAAGCTTTCCCCGAATACACAAACGCTCATGAGCAGGCGCGAGGGCTTCTGAGAAGTCCCGCCGCCTTCTGAAAGAGCCTTCTCCTTCTCACTTCCCCCCCTCGCTCGCCGCCGAACGACGATGGCGGTTGCGGCAGCGACCACGGCGACGGCGACGGCGGCGGCAACGGCGACGGCGACCCAGCATTCCTGGCCACTTCTCCAGGGACGCTTCCCCGTTCGGGCCAGCTTTGGTTTGCTGGCCTCGGGGCCCGCTCGACCCTTTCTCCTCCCCCTCCCCATCCTCCTCCTCCTCCTCCTCCTCCTCCTCCTCCTCCTCCTCCTCCGCCCCCTCCTCCTCCTCCTCCTCCTCCTCCTCCTCCTCCTCCTCCTCCTCCTCCTCCTCCTCCTCTTCCCACACCTCCGCCCCGCTCCTCCCACACCTCCGCTGTACGCTTTGATAGCTTGAGGGCCCGAGCGCGGCTCCCGGAGTTTTCCTCGTGCCCTCCCGTGCGTCCATCCTCTGGGTTTCTTCACGGCGTGGGCCCCGAGATGTCTGGACCCCTTCCTGGGGGCTCGCTCTCCTTCGTCGGCTTCGCATGGTCCTGCGGGCCCACCGAGGGCTCCTGGTGGCTGAAAATGACCAGACATTTTCGGTCGTGGCTTGTTCGCGACGCCACGATGTCTGGTTCGATCCTCGATCCGATCCTCTAGTCAGAAAGAAAATCATGGAGGCTTCCGCTCATCTTGGATTGAACGTATATTGGCGAATAGCGCGGAATAGCGCCCAGTAGTGCCAAGCAGCACCCAGTAGCGTACACTGGCACCGAATAGCACTCAACCAGCTCCCAGTAGCGACCAGTTGCGCCATGTGAGGGTGCTGTTGGGGGTACAAGTGGACGCCATGGGGACGACCAACAGCTTCCGCGAGTTGCTTCTCTAGCTCGTCGAGCAGTGCATCGGCTGCAGACTTGATGCACCCCAGAATCTATATTTTTCTTCGAGCCCACGAGAAGTTCCTCGTATAATATGTTCCATCGATCTACGGAGCGTCCAATGGGTTTCGTCGCGCAGATTCGACGGAACACCAGTTTAGGCAAGGGCATAAGAGACGCCCCTGCCCTGGTTTACGGGGCGCTGTGCGCTGAAGCTCCCGTGGGCTGCCGGGGTAAGCCCTGCGTGCTGTGCGGCGCCCTGGCGCCTCTCCAGGCTGGAGGCTTACAGACCACGCACTTGCAACCCAGGGTAGGGTCGTTTTTTCCTCCCTCAGTTTAGGGGCAACCCAGAACTCAATTACGGGTAACCCAACTTAGGGGTAATCCAGGGTAGGGCCGTTTTTTCATCCCTCAATTTAGGGGTAACCCAGAACTCTGCGGCCGGTCCCCCGCCAGTGCTCCGGCGAGAGGCCTGGCGCTGCCACCGCGCCGCGGCCTCGACGTGCGGCGGCACCTCCGCGAGAGGGCGCGGCAGGCGCCGCGGGGGCCGCCTCCATCCGCCGCCGGGCGCCGCCCCCCGCCCTCGGCAAGCACGCCTCGGGGCGGCCATCCTCGGCGGAGGAGGAGGAGGAGGAGGAGGAGGAGGAGGAGGAGGAGGAGGAGGAGGAGGAGGAGGAGGAGGAGGAGGAGGAGGGGGGAGGAGGGGGGAGGGGAGGAGGAGGAGGAGGAGGAGGAGGAGAGGAGGAGGGGGAGGAGGAGGGGGGAGGAGGAGGTTGAGGAGGAGGAGGAGGAAGAGGAGGAGGCGGAGGAGGAGGAGGAGGAGGAGGCCTCTGGCTCGGGCTCGAGCAGGGGGTCGCCTGCAGAATCGACGTGACCTGGAGCGGATCCCGCGGAGGGCAGGGGGAGGCGGCGCACCCCGCGCGTCTTGGGATGCTCTAGGGCCGTCTTGACAACTGTCTTGGACGTCTTGGAGGCCCCTCGGGCCGTCGTTGGGCCCTCTTGGGGCCGTCTTGGGGGCCCTCCTCCTCCTCCTCCTCCTCCTCCTCCTCCTCCTCCTCCTCCTCCTCCTCCTCCTCTTGGGCCGTTCTGTGGCCATCTTGGATGCCTCTTGGGCGATCTTTGGGGGCTCTCGGGCCGTCTCGGGCCGTCTCGGGCCGTCGGAAGGCCAAAAGAAGCAACTGCCCAAATCCTTCAAACTAGGAGATCCATGATTTGGGTCTCTTCGGGCCTCCCTGGGGGCTCTCTTGGAGGCCTCTTAGGCTATCTTAGAGCCACCTTGGGCCGTCTTGGTGGGCTCCTGGCCCGTCTGAAGTTGTCGGAAGCCGTCTTGGGGGCCTCTCTGGGCCGACTTAGTTCCTTCTTCGGGTGCTCCAGGGCAGTCTTGGAGGCTTCCTTGGGCGTCTCAGAGGCCTCTTGGGCCGTCTTTGGGCCCTCTTGGTATCGTCTGGGGGGCCTCTTGGGCAGTCCTGAGGCCATCTTGGAGGCCTCTTGGGCGCTCCGGGAGCGATCTTGGGGGCCTCTTGGACCGTCTTGGGTCGTCGGGAGGCCGAAAAAGAGCAAATACGAAATTCGCTGAAAACCCCTCAGGAACATCAATGATTTTAGCATCTTCGGGCTCTCCTGGAGGACCTCTCGGAGGCCTCTTGGGCCGTCTTGGAGGCCTCTTGGACACCTCTTGGGCAGTCTTGGGCCGTCTTGGAGGCTTCTTGGGCGTATCCGGAAGTATCTTGGACCCTCTCAGGCCGTCTTGGAGGCCATCTTGGCCGTCTTGGAGGCATCTTGAAGGCCAGCTTGGGCCATCTTTGAGCCGTCTGGAGGCGAAAAACCCGGTGCAGCCACCTCTTGCGCACTTTTCCAGGTGGCAGGCGGGACGGGCCGAAGCCCCAGGGAGTTTTTCTAAAAGAACCCGAACCGAAAGGATCCAGCACGCCGGGCACCCCTGTGGCAAGCACAGGGGGCGGCGGATAACGGAAAGAGCGAGGTACGAAGTGATGACGTTCTGGTAGGGCGAAGCCCTCCAGGGAGGGGTCCAGGGGAGGGGCGAGGGGGGATGACGGGAAGCGCGCTTCGTCGCGATCCGTTCGTCGGGATAAATAACAAGGGGGAGGGTGGGGGTGTGGCGGGGGGGGGGCCCAGATGACGGAAACCGCGCTGCGTCGCGATCCGTTCGTCGGGAGGAGCAACATTGGGGGGTGTGGGGGGATAGGCAGGGGGGGCCCAGAGCCTAAGGACCCCATCTGGGGCCCCCAAATAACGATCTCGCTAGGGGCATCCTCAAAAAAGTGCACTCTGGTCGACATCGTCTTGGGGTCGGCCTCGGGAGGCCTCAAGACGGCCCAGCGTAGCCCCCCGAAGCGGCCCCAAAAAGGCCCTAAGACGGCCCAAGATGGCCTCGAAACTGTCCAAGGCGATCGAGTCTGCCGCCCGCTCTCTCTGCCGTACCGACGTCTTATCACCAAGCGGGTTCGGAAACACTAAGCCAGCGGCACGATCACTCACCATCATCGGCATCGAACGATCATCATCATCATCATCATCATCATCATCATCATCATCATCATCATCATCATCATCATCATCACTACTCGCTGACTCACCACTTCGTCCCCATCATCATCACCACCATTTACCATCAGAATCGCACGATCACTCACCATCAGCACTCATCATCACCACCATCATCATCATCACGTCGTCATCATCACCACCACCACCAT
The DNA here is from genome assembly GCA_963575745.1 of Prorocentrum cordatum. Classification (NCBI taxonomy): domain Eukaryota; class Dinophyceae; order Prorocentrales; family Prorocentraceae; genus Prorocentrum; species Prorocentrum cordatum. The sequence continues at coordinate 7,616 of CAUYUJ010007384.1, forward strand.
CATCATCATCATCATCATCATCATCATCATCATCATCATCATCATCATCATCATCATCATCATCATCATCATCATCATCATCATCATCATCATCATCATCATCATCATCATCATCATCATCATCATCATCATCATCATCATCATCATCATCATCATCATCATCATCATCATCATCATCATCAATCATCATCATCATCAAACACCGTCGTCATCATCCCATCACCATCATCCACCAAGAGGGAGCCTCGTCTGTGAGTGAATTGTGAGGAAGTCTCAGGCGGGAGCCCCCTCCCTATGGGGCCCGCAGATCATGTTACTAATCCGAGCGGGTCATCGGATTCCTGTAACTGTCGTCACTTTTGGGCTCCTCAGGTCTGAATTTGGAGGAAGTATCAAGCGGGAGCCTCGTCTGTGAGTGAATTGCGAGGAAGTCTCAGGCGGGAGCCCCCTCCCTATGGGGCCCGCAGATCATGTTACTAATCCGAGCGGGTCATCGGATTCCTGTAACTGTCGTCACTTTTGGGCTCCTCAGGTCTGAATTTGGAGGAAGTATCAGGCGGGAGCCTCGTCTGTCAGTGAATTGCGAGCAAGTCTCAGGCGGGAGCCCCCTCCCTATGGGGCCCGCAGATCATGTTATAATCCGAGCGGGTCATCGGATTCCTGTAACTGTCGTCACTTTTGGGCTCCTCAGGTCTGAATTTGGAAGAAGTATCAAGCGGGACCCTCGTCTGTGAGTGAATTGTGAGGACGCGTCAGGCGGGAGCCCCCTCCCTATGGGGCCCGCAGATCATGTTATTAATCCGAGCGGGTCATCGGATTCCTGTAACTGTCGTCACTTTTGGGCTCTTCAGGTTGAATTTGGAGGAAGTATCAAGCGGGAGCCTCGTCTGTGAGTGAATTGTGAGGAAGTCTCAGGCGGGAGCCCCCTCCCTATAGGGCCCGCAGATCATGTTACTAATCTGAACGGGTCATCGGATTTGTAACTGTCGTCACCTTTGGGTTCCTCAGGTTTGAATTTGGAGGAAGTATCAAGCGGGAGCCTCGTCTGTGAGTGAATTGTGAGGAAGTCTCAGGCGGGAGCCCCTTCCCTATGGGGCCCGCAGATCATGTTATTAATCCGAGCGGGTCATCGGATTCCTGTAACTGTCGTCACTTTTAGGCTCCTCAGGTCTGAATTTGGAGGAAGTATCAAGCGGGAGCCTTCGTCTGTGAGTGAATTGTGAGGAAGTCTCAAGCGGGAACCCCCTCCCTATGGGGCCCGCAGATCATGTTACTAATCCAAGCGGGTCATCGGATTCTTGTAACTGTCGTCACTTTTGGGCTCCCCAGGTTTGAATTTGGAGGACGTATCAGGCGGGAGCCTCGTTTGTCAGTGAATTGCGAGCAAGTCTCAGGCGGGAGCCCCCTCCCTATGGGGCCCGCAGATCATGTTATCAATCCGAGCGTGTCATTGGATTTCTATAACTGTCGTCACTTTTGGGCTCCTCAGGTTTGAATTTGGAAGAAGTATCAAGCGGGACCCTCGTCTGTGAGTGAATTGTGAGGACGCGTCGGGCGGGAGCCTTCCTATGGGTCCCGCAGCTCACGTGGTTCCTCCGGGTCATCCTCCGGCGCGCGCTTCCTCTGGGTCGTCCTCCGGCGCGTATCGGCTGGGACGCACGTCGTGCGCTTCCTCTAGGTCGTGTTCCGCACGAGGACGAGGAGGAGGAGGATTGCCAGGAAAAGGAGGAGGGATGATGCAGGACGAGACAGGAAAGCAGGAAGAGGAAGAGGCTGAGGGGAGGAAGGACGAGGAGGAAAAGGAGGAGGAGGAATGCCCGAGGAGGCCCCAGTAGGTCCCGGAAGGCCCAGAAGGCTCCAGGAGGCCCCAAGAGGCCCCAGGAGGCCCCAGGAGGGGGCAGGAGGCTTAAGGAGGAGGCAGGAGGAGGAGGAGGAGGAGGAGGAGGAGGAGGAGGAGGAGGAGGAGGAGGAGGAGGAGGAGGAGGAGGAGGAGGAGGAGGAGGGGGGGGGGAGGGGGGAGGAGGAGAGGAGGAGGAGGGGGGGGGGGGGAGGAGGGGGGAGGAATATGGAAACGAGGAGGAGGAGGAGGAGGAGGAGGAGGAGGAGGAGGAGGAGGAGGAGGAGAAGCGGATGAGGGAGAGGGAGAGGAGGAGGACAGGGGATGAGGAGGAGGAGGAGGAGGAGGAGGAGGAGGAGGAGGAGGAGGAGGAGGAGGAGGAGAAGGGAGAGGGAGAGCAGGAGGAGGAGGCAGGAGGCAGGAGGGGCAGGGGGAATGGGGGGGAGGAAGCATAACGAGGGGGAGGGGGAGGAGGTGGAGGAGGCAAGAAGAGGAGGAAGAGGCAGGGGTTGAGGCAGGAGGAGGAGCAGACAGGAGGAGAACGAGGAGGCAAGAGTAGGTGGGAGAAGGGAAGGGGCAGGAGGATACCCCCATGCAAGCTAAAGAGATTCTCATGTGGGGTCCTTCCGTCGGAGTAATTGTAATGCGTCGTCGTCGGTGGCGGCGGCGGCGGCGTCGGCGTCGGCGTCGGCGTCGGCGCCGTGGTCGTCGTCGGTCGCCGCCGCCAGCTGCCGCCGCCGTCCCCTGTTGGTTCGTTGTTGTTTTGAGTCTCCAGGGGCCGCTCCCCGTCCACGGGACAGGGTGTAGGTCCAGCCCTGGGGGCAGCTGCCACGTCGGATCTACAGTCGGACCGAGTTATACGATCGAGGTGTGTTCGGGGAGACTATCCTGGTGTTTCTCGTGTCTGTTGGATGTTCTTGTGCATCCTGGGGGAGGGTACCCTTGGGTGTTCTGTTTGTTTTGGCCGGCGGAGGGCCTCATGGTCTTGAAGGATGTTCTGTGGCTTTCCGTAGCTTTTGGCTTAATTCGGCGCATTTACTGTCGCTCTTCACGTGCATATACACACCACCGTTTGAGACTGGACCTGCGTAGTTGCTTCTCACTCGGACCTCAGGCAGTTGGGATGGCGGCGGCCAGGAGTGCACCATGGATCATGTACGTAGCGCTACTGGTTCAGGGCGTATCGAACGCGACGTCCATGATGGTGGGCGAGGGCATCCATCGCGACATCGACCCGTACAACGCCTCGCGCACTAGTGACAGTATGAAGGAAGTGCATGAAGTGCAGGAAGTGAGCGGGATGCCCGCGCAGCGTTCAGTTGGTTCCCTATCTTACAACCTTGGAGGAGTCAGCCATTGTTGCGCTTGCGGTTGGAATAGTTGGTGGACCTCGGCGACAATTAGTGAGCAAATCACGACGATCAGTCTTAGTGGCTATTGGAGAGACCAGGGATGGGGGGGCCTGAAAGGCTATATCCGTGTTGTGGTGGGGTCGGAGTCGTACAGCCATGGTGTGGCACCCCATTCCAGATCGTGGTTCACGTTCACCTGGACATTGCCCGCGCCCGCGACAGCTGGCAGTCAAATAGTGCTCTCATACAACGTTGGGTATGGAGGCGGGCACTGTCTTTACGTCGATTCTGGCGCGACCCTGAGTGTGACCACCGCGACGCCGAACCCGACGCCCTACCCGACGCCCTACCCGACGCCCTACCCGACGCCTTACCCTACGCCCTACCCGACGCCCTACCCGACGCCGAACCCGACGCCGAACCCGACGCCGAACCCTACGCCCTACCCTACGCCCTACCCGACGCCCTACCCGACGCCGAACCCGACGCCGAACCCGACGCCGAACCCGACGCCCTACCCGACGCCCTACCCGACGCCCTACCCGACGCCGAACCCGACGCCGAACCCGACGCCGTTCCCGACGTCGTTCCCGACGCCGTTCCCGACGCCTTACCCGACGCCCTACCCGACGTCTTTCCCGACGTCTTTCCCGACGTCTTTCCCGACGCCCTACCCGACGGCTTTCCCGACGCCCTTCCCGACGCCCTTCCCGACGCCCTTCCCGACGCCCTTCCCGACGGCCTTCCCGACGCCGTTCCCGACGCCGTTCCCGACAGCTTTCCCGACGCCGTTCCCGACGCCCAGCCCGACCCCCAGCCCGACGTATCCTCCGGGCTGGCCGACGCCACATCCGACGTTTCCTCCCGGAGCTCCCATGGCTGGTGGAGCTGGCGCAGGCGTGGCTGCCACTGGCGACCCCCACCTTCAGAACGTTCTTGGTCAGCGGTTCGACTTGATGAAACCAGGGAAGCATGTTCTGATCAACATCCCCCGTGGAAGGCGTTCCAATGCAATGCTTCGCGTGGAGGCTGAGGCGCGTCAATTTGGAGGGCAGTGCGCAGACATGTATTTCCACGAGTTGAATATCACGGGTGCTTGGGTGGAGGCGAAGGGGACCGACGGTCTCCGTTTCACAGCTGAGGGTGCGCGCGACGAGCATCCACAGTGGTTGAAGTTCGGGGGTGTAGAATTGAAAGTCGCCCATGGGCGCACTGATCAGGGCGCCTTGTACTTGAACTTCTACGTCAAGCATCTTGGGCGCGGTGGGTTTGCCGTCGGAGGCTTGCTAGGAGAGGATGACCACACCGAAGCATCGATGCCTTCGAAGGCGTGCGTTCACCGCGCAACCCTTTTTGAGACTGCGGCTCGGAGTCATGAATATACAGGCGCCTTCTCGACTGCAGAGGCAACCTTCTAATGATGACATGCGTGCGGGGTGAGGGCAATGCGGCACGTGTGCACAATCGATGTTTCTGTTCCTGGCGTGGGGAAAAAAGATGGTCTTGTGGCCTGGGTCCGACTGTACAACCAATTACGAAACCTACCTCTGCGGGTCCAATCGACATGTGGTATCGGACACTCCCGCTGGAGCCCCAGCCCGCGTTTCAGAAATCTGACCTGCAGGCCTGCAGGGGTTGGCGCTTCGGATGTGGTTTCTCGTCGGAGGAGAGTGTCGCCAGGCGTCACGAAGCAGCTGCAACGTGGGAGCCCAGGCATGTGATGCCATTCTTTTTGCAATCCGCGGTCCCCAGACGTCCCGACCTTTCCCCTGGGACCGGCTTCTCATCCGGGTCGTCTTGTAACGGTCATGGGGCCCGGCGAGGGCCCTCAGAGGGCGAAAGCGGTAAGAAAGCCCGCTGTCGCGATCTTTCTTCTCGACGCGAGCATGCCTGCGAGGAGGGGGTCGCCGGGCGTCTGTCGCCGCCGCCGGCTTTCGTCAGCGAGAGAAGGACGTACACGTACATGAACCCGTGTATGTTTTGAAGGTACGTTTTGTTCGAACGTCCGTGCCCGTATGACGAGGCTGGTCTTTCTTTTTGTAATGCGTCGTCGTCGGTGGCGGCGGCGGCGGCGTCGGCGTCGGCGTCGGCGCCGTGGTCGTCGTCGGTCGCCGCCGCCAGCTGCCGCCGCCGTCCCCTGTTGGTTCGTTCTTGTTTTGAGTCTCCAGGGGCCGCTCCCCGTCCACGGGACAGGGTGTAGGTCCAGCCCTGGGGGCAGCTGCCACGTCGGATCTACAGTCGGACCGAGTTATACGATCGAGGTGTGTTCGGGGAGACTATCCTGGTGTTTCTCGTGTCTGTTGGATTTTCTTGCGCATCCTGGAGGAGGTACTATGAAATGAAACCGTGTACTACCCTCATATATACTCCTTACTCTCCTGTCTCCTGGCCGTTTGGCTCAAGGTATTGGTATCGATCAGACGGTTGATCGCACAGGAGAAAAAGATCCCAATCTTCCCTTCATTTTCTCTGCCTACGGATCAGGGGTTCTGTACCTTTGTACTCCAACCCCGTACACAGGTTATCAGCCCTCGTCGAGTTCCGACGACGGCGAGCGACCTTCGACGGGACGGACAGCGGCGACTTCGGCCCGGCCCTCATGCGCCTGCAGACCGCCAAGGAGCACGCGGGCTCCGGAGGACCGCCCCCGAGCACAGCCTCGCGCGATCAGCCGGCCGTGCTCGACGGCGGAGCAGCGGCCGGATCCGAGCAGGAGGGCGCTAGAGAGCGTGCGAGGTCGGCTCCCAGAGAAGCGACGCAGACCTCCATCGTCACCGAGAGGATCAAGCGCAAGCAAGCCGACAAGGAGATCCACTGGAGGGCCATCAAGGACTCCGACAGGGAGCTCTACCGAGAGGTGGCGGCCAAGCAGTGGAGCGAGTGGCAGAAGTACGGATCCTGTCAGGTGCTCACCATCGAGGAGTCCGAGGCGGTCAGGGGCAGGGTCAAGGCCAAATCTGATCTTGCCCAGCCGGTTTGTGTATCGGGATATGAACGCGCCGCTACGGACTGACAAGCACCCGCTGCCAGTCAAGGCCAAGGCCCGACTCTGCGTCGGGGGTCACATGGACCCGCGCCTCGCTCAGGGCGACCTGCGCACAGACGCGCCTACGGTCACCCGCAACTCGACTATGCTGTTCTTCGCCGTCTGCCAGAGGTTCGACCTGGAGATTTACGCAGCGGACGTGGAGGCGGCTTCATGCAAGGCGACGAGCAGCCCGACCAGCAGTTGTACATGGCTCAGCCCCGCGAGGGCTTACCTGGGTTGCACCCGAAGCCGTTGATCAAAATCCTCAAGGGAGTCTTCGGGCTAGCCACCGCACCGCGACAGTGGTGGGCTAAGCTCAAAAGGACTTTGCTTGCAGTGGAGGAGAAGCTAGGTGACTACATGTTCCGACTTCGCCAGCACTCGCAGGATCCAGCGCTGTACTACGGCTACGACAAGCATGGTGAGCTGTGCGCGGTGGTGGTCGCCCGCGTGGACGACCTGCTGCTGGGCGTCTCGCCTAAGTACCCGACACTGAACGACCGGCTCTACAAGCTCCTGCCGTGGGGCGACTGGAGGGGTTTGCCATTTACCTTTTGTGGCAAGCGGGCGTGGCGCGACGAGGAGGGGGTCCTACACTTACGCCAGACAGATTACGCGAACACGATGGAGGAGATCGCGCTCAGCAAGGAGCGCAAGACGGAGCTGTCGGCGGAGGCGACGCCAGCCGAGTTTTTGGACAACCGCTCCGCCCTCGGAGCGCTTGGACGGCTCTCATCGCAGACCCGACCAGACCTGTCAGCTGGAGTGGCCATGGGACAGCGCACCCAGAACAAGCCCACCATCCAGGACCTGCTTGAGACGAATCGGCTCATCAACCTGGCGCGGAAGCGCGCGGACGTGGGACTGGAATTCCCGAAGCTACGTGGACCGCTTTGCCTGGTCACTTACCACGACGCCAGCTGGGCCAATGCTGACGAGCCACCTGAAGGTGTCATAGCTACGCTACTCACCAAGATCGTGGGCAGCAAGGACAAGAATATCAAGATCCGCTCGCAGGCCGGCTACGTGACTTTCACTGCCGAGGCCAAGCTGTTGTGCGGCGACAAGGCGCGAGCGGGAATCGTTGATTGGCGGTCAGGCACCATCGAGAGAATTTGCAGATTTAATTTGGCAGCCGAGACGATGTCAGCAGTAGGCGCATTAGGTTGTGCTCAGATCGCACGCTGTGTTTTCGCTTCGCTGGAGATGCCGGATGCTCATCCGGAAAAGATTCCCCCGAGTTTGCTGCCGCTTGTTCAGGTCACAGGTTGCGCTAGCTTGTACGATACGATGCACAAAGACGGTAATTCCAAGCTCCCGTCAGAGCGGCGCCATTTGCTAGACCTAGTAGGCTTTAAGGAGTCACTAGAAGAGGAAATCAGTAACGAATTCGTTGCCGACGATCAGCGTAGCCAGCTGCCTCTCTTCTGGGGTCCGACCGACCAGCAGCTCGGTGATCAGTTTACCAAGCGATCTGACGGCAGTGCCATCAGGGCAGTGCTGCGAGACACACGCCTCGCATTGCAGCGTTCAGAGCCAACCGAAGCCCGAGAGCATGAGGCACATATGAACAGTGCCGGCTCGCTTTTCAAGCGCGCCATCCGCCTGGTTTCAGGATAGTGCGCATTAGGCGCTTGGTTTCAGCTTGGTTGGTTGACGTGAGATCAGACACGTCCAAACGATCTAAGACCAGAGACGCACATATCATATCAATTTTGCACGATTGTGATATCTATAGTGTCCGTGCTGATCTGTAAGCAGTGTAGCATAGCATGCCAGCAGGCAAGCAGAGTGTGCCAATATTCAGGCGAGAGGTAACATGTCCTTTCGTATCCATTCGGGCTCCAGGGCCCTTGAGCTTGGGCGTATCGGTAGGGGCCATCGCGGGTTCCGCTAAGCAGCCATCTTTCGCCATCCATTGCGGATATTATTGATATCATTGCTGTATCTTCGCTGACATACAACCTCGCGGTTATTATTGCACGAAGACCCCGCTTTGCAGTATTGGGTCTACATCCTCCTTCTCCTCCGGCTCATCCCACCTCTCCTCTCCTCTTCGTCCCCCTCCTCCTCCTCCTGCTCCTGCTCTTGCTCCTCCTCCTCCTCCTCGTGCTCCTCCTCTTCCTCCTCCTCCTCCTCCTCCTCCTCGTCCTCCTCCTCATCATCCTCCTCCTCCCCCGCCCCCTCTTGAGGAGGAGAAGGAGGAGGGCGGCTGGGCGCTTGACGCGGACCCGCTGGCGGCCGTCGCCGCGGCGCTGGGCGCCGAGCTGCCGGCGCTGCCGCCCCCGCAGGCCGCGCTCATGTTGATCGGGCCTGCGAAGGTGGAGGGTGGAGGACGGAGGAGGAGGAGGAGGAGGAGGGGGAGGAGGAGGAGGACGAGGAGGAGGAGGAGGACGAGGAGGAGGAGGAGGACCCCCCGCGCTTCGCTGGCTGCGAAATCTTTGAACTTCAGCCAGCAGTGCGATCCGCACTGGCGAAGCTCCGCGTAGCAAGCGCGGGCGTGGGCTAACGGTTTGTGGCGCGCCTCAGCGACGCGCCAGGAGGAGCGCATCCCATCCATGTCGCAGGAGGAGGAGGAGGAGGAGGAGGAGGAGCAAGACTACGTGCACTCATCCTCATCCTCCTCCTCCTCATCATCATCATTATCATCATCATCATCTGATCATCATCATCATCATCATCATCAGCATCATCATCATCATCATCATCATCATCATCATCATCATCATCATCATCACCGCCATCACACCATGTTTCCCACTCGCCATCGCGACTCCGCCATCATGGCTCGTCGTTGTCATAATTATTCTCACATCTTCCTCATCATCGTTACCATCACAACCATGATTTCGACGGCTGAAAAATCACGCCCTAGAGCTAGCTCGCCAGTCGCTCGCGGAGGATATGCGAGACATCGCGGCCGCCCCCCTGGAGCCAAACGACCCGCGCAGGAGGGCCCAGAAACTCAAATGTTTGGTCCCTGGCGCCAGCGACGCCGTCAAGGCCGTCAAGGACCCAGAGAACGGATTGTTCACGTCCTCGGAGGAGATCGTCCGGGCTCTCCAACGACATTGGAGCAAGGTGTTCAGCAACAGGACGATCGACGAGGAGCTCTTGCAACAGTGGCTCACTTCGCTGCCACACATCAGCGACAAGCAACAGCAGTCGACACCAGCGCAGCAAACTCGCCCCCCCGTGCAGCGCGCACGTGACGCCCAACGCAGCAAGCAACGCCGCAACCCCCACCTGGGCCCTCGCAGGCGTCGCCCGCTCCAGATGGCACACGCCGCCGTCTGTCCACGACCTCTGGGCGCTCCGAAAGCGGCCAGAGGATCCGCCTTCCAACCCACAGTTGGGAGTGGAGAGTCGCGCACCAGGATACAGTCGGGGCGTTGAAGAAGGAACCTCTTGCGTTGGGGAGGGGCTCGGTGTTCCTTAATTGTTCCGCACCTTGCCCAAGGTTTTCCCCAAGTTTTCGATGGGAAGTCGAAGTTTAGTGTGTGGAGAAAAGGGGCCTCGTTCCTTATTTAGGATTCCTTAGGTCGACGCCTCGACTGTATCTAGCATGCGTTTTCCCACAGTGGGAACATCATGCCGGGTCCAGACGGCATCCCCTTCCAGGCGCCTGGCGTCAATTGGGGCCGCCAGGGAAGGACATCCTCACCCGGGTGGCTTGGGCGCTCGAGCGCGAAGATGCCGAACACCTTCTGAGAGAGGCATATCACGACGATCCCAATGAGCTCGACCACTCGGTCAACCTGGGCACGTTGGTCTGCCTGCCCAAGAAAAGCATGGGATACCACGGACAGCAACCTGCCGTACTTCCTCCCGGAGGGGACGCGGCCCCTCTCGATTTTAACTTGCGACAGCCGCTTGATCGCGAATGCGGTGCGCCAGAAGTGGGAGACCAACATCTCGGATTCGATTTTGCCGCGCCAGCAGGGCTTTCTCCCCCAGCGCTCCATCATCACCAACCTCATCGGGCTCGAGACGGACATGATGGTTACGGCACTTTCTCAGGACAATGGGGCTTGCATCCGTCTGGACTTCAAGGCGTCCTTCCCGTCCATCGCCCAGAATTGTCTGTTCCAGACCCAGGAATTCGTCGGGCTGCCCGCCAACGCTTTGCACACGGTCCGCCACCTCTACAGCAGCGCGTCGTTCAGAATAGTTGGCGGCGGCACGTACGAGGGCTTTAACTTGACAGCTGGGGTGCGGCATCGGTGTCTCTGTCGCCCTTGTTGTACGCGGTCGTCGCAGAACTGTTGCTCGACATGATCTGCGAAGTCTGCCCGGGAGTGCGAAGCTACGCCTACGCGGACGATGCCGCCTTGATGATCAACGACGTCGACCAGCAGGCCCCACGGCTGGCACGCTTGTGCGAAGAGTTCTCTTGCATTTCTGGCCTTGAGAGCTCAACCTCGATAAGTGCGTCGTCATCCCCCTGGGCGGCGGGAGCACGACGGAGTTTCAACGGCGGCTCGCTAAACGCGTCCCCGCATGGGGCTGGATGCAAATCGGGCTGAAAAGCGCAAATCTCGGTTTCGTGAACGTGCCCGAAAATGGCGAGGATCACCGGATAATACCCTTAGACAAGTACGTCGCTCGCTGCCGCGCGTGGAGCGACCTTGGCGTCGGGCTACACTCCAGCGCCCTGGTGTACAACACATTCGTCGCGTCGGTGCCCACATTCATCATGCAGCTGGAGCCACTCCCGGACGAAGCGCTGGAGCGAGAGTCGGGCGCCGCGTAATGGGGGGGTCATAAATGGGGGGGGTGGCAAGGATGGTTCGAAAAGGTACCCAAACGGTACCTAAACGAGCCTCCTGGGGCTCTGGAGGGGCCCGAAAGGGGCACGAAAGGGGACCTTTTCTGACCCCCCCGTTTATGACCCCCCCCATTAAGTCCCGCCCGAGAGAGTCGCAGGTGTTGCGAATGATGGCGAAAGGCCCCGGAGCATGGTGCCAGACCGCCCGCTCGCGCTCGAGGCGCGAGGCTGCGCCCTCGCGTCGCCGCCGGCTGGCGCGGGTGGTTCGAAGGAGCGTTCGTGCTTAACCTCGCACAGGCCTTAAATTACAGCTGGGGCCCTGAAGAAGGAACCCTTTTCGTTGGGGAGGGGCTCCGCTTTCCTTAAGTGTTTCGCAGCTTGCCTCAGGCTTTCCTTATGTTTCCGATGGGAAATCGAAGGTTAACTCATGGAAAAAAGGGGCCTCGTTCCTTATTCAGGGTTCCTTAGGTCAAAGCCCCGACTGTAACCTCGCACAGGCCTTGGATTATGTTCAGCGCACACTGGCAGGGGTTCGCAGGCTACAGAAGGGCATGGGCGACGAGGTCTTCCGGGGCAGCTCTCAGAAGATCGTCTACCAAAGCATCTTGGACAAGGAGGCCCCCCACGCGCTGATGCGTGTCCAACACACGTTCAACAACCGCTGCCTTTGGAACGCTGCTGTCTTCCCGCAGCCGCCTGGCATCAGCATCTTACAGAGTACGCCGCGCTGCGCGGCTTTTCGGGCTCTCAGGTAGCTGCAACGGCTGAAGAAGGCGATCGTGGCGCCGCGGATGCAGTCAGCGCCTTTCAGCACAATGTGTAAAGGGTGGGCAAATCTCCAACGATTCTAGCACCGCCACGCCCCTACCAACCTATGTCTGCTTGGATGCGCGCCCAGGGCAGAGGATTCGATGGAGCACTATTGCAGATGCCCTTTGACTGCCCGGCCTTTACAACAGAGGTTCAACCTGGACGCGTCAGTCTTCGGCAACCTCCACACGTGCTTGCTCACCACTGTCCACATCAATAACAAGGAGACGCTATGTAAGATAGGGCTGTTTATCTACGCGGTGTACAACGCCGTCACTTGCATCCGGCGCAGCGAAGTGGCACCCGATGCCTCCTTCGTCTGCCTGCGCCAGTCCTTGCGCGAGGGGCCAAGGGCCACAAGTTCTCGACGACGGTGCTCGACGGCATCTTCTGGACACCCCGGGGCGCCAGGGGAAGGTGATCGTTATTGTTTTCCTGTTCTTCTACGGCGACTACAGCCGCGGCAGGTGATGCCTCTCCGCTCCTCCTCTTCCTCCTCCTCCTCCTCCTCCTTCGCTTCGTCGCTCCGCCGACTGGGGGCGCCGATTTGTCGGCGCAGGCCAGCGGTCTGTCCGCGGCGGATGGAGCGCAGAGCGATCGACTACGGCGGGCTGTCGCCCTCCCCTTCCCCCCCCTCCCTCCCTTCGGCCTCTCTCCCGCCCATCGTCCGAGGATTCGTGGCGCCGATTCGTTGCGCGGGGCGGGCTGTGCCAGGGCGGAGCGCCCGCTCATCGCGCCGCTCAGCCGAGACGCCCTGCGCGGGCCCTCCTCCTCCTCCGCCTCCTCCGCCCCCCGGCTTCCGAGCTCGGATCGAAGCAACTTTGCGATTTTGCGGCCCTGTGGTTCGAGGCGGTCCTTCCTGCTGTCATTTCCTTCGTCGTCTTCGTCGTCGTCGTCGTCGTCGTCTCGTCTCTTCCCCTCCTCTCGCCCTTCCCGCTCCCTACTTTCTTTGGTCGTCGGCCTCCTTCCTCGGGGGCTAACCCTCGCTGCTGGCTGGTGAACGGTGCGCTCACGTGCGTCCGCTTGCGGATGCATGTGGGTGCATCGTTCGCCTCCCGCGGCTTGGTGCCGCCCCTGCTCTCTCCTGGGTCTCGCCCGTCGTTGCTGCTTGCTGGTGGACCGTTCTGGCTCCGAGCCCGGGGTTAATTCCAAGTTTTTGCGGCCACGCTCGCAGGACAAAGTGTGTGTGTGACGGCTTCCTGGGGGGGGGGCAAGATTTGTCCGCCCGCCCGTGCGCGCGTCATCGCAGGACTACGCTGAGATAGCTGTTTATACCCAGCTCTGCGTTCTTGCATCTGGCTGTTTATGCCCAGCCATTTGCCAGTTCTTAGGAGAATCGCGAGTTCCGGTGAAGTTGCAATGCGTCTCGCATCACCGGCCCCGCGGCCGGGACATGACGGGTTATTGCATTTCCGCCAGTGCTTAGGAGAACACGCGTCCGTTGTGACGACCGTCGCGCGACGTCGCTTATATATCGCCCGGTGGCCTCAAAGAGGCCCCCGCGGCAGTTCACCAGTATTGTTTCCAGGGCGTTTGTTCGCATCCTGTTTCTTCTCCCTCTGTTTCCTCGTCCGCCGCCCCTTCACAAGCAACAACTCTGCATGGCCTTTTTTTTGGTATAGACGCGGAGCGTCCTGGGGATCGGGGCACGCGCTGGCCAGGCCAGCGTCGACTCCACCCTTTGCGCGCCGCGGTGACCCAACACATTTGAAGATTAGCGGACTCTCTTCCACTGGGGACCGCATCGGGCACATGATGCGAGAATAATTCGGGGACTTAAGTTCTTACTCCTCTCCCTTCCTCGTCTCCCCGTTCCTCCTCCCTCTCTCGCTCTCTTCCCCTCCGCCGTGCTGGTTGGAGACCGTATCGTATCCGATGTGGTGGGGCGGGGCACTCCTCTGCCAGTCGTTGGACATTCGGGACGTCCCATGCGTGACTATTCTGTGGCAGGTGTCGCCGTGGAGCTGCCCGGGCCCCCATGGACTGCACGCCGCGTTTCATGAAGGTTTCACGTTATCCATTTTTCCCCTTTCTCCCCCTTCTTCTTTTGTGCTTTTTCTCCTCCTCCTCTCCCTCCTCCTCCTCCTCTTCCTCCTCTTGCCCCGAGTTGCGTACTTGCAGCAAGGTGTCTGGCCGTTGTTCGTTGTCGTATTGCAGTCGGCGGCTGCCTGTGGGGTTAGCAGTGTTAAATGTTTGCCCCAGGCGCTGCCCATCACAAAGAAGGCAGGACTTTTTTGTCTGGCGTTGACCCTGTAGGGTAATCCACAGGTGCCGCCGCAGCCGTTCTTTTCAACCGGCGTGCGGTTACTTAAGACCGGTTTCTGTTTGTCTTGGGCGCGCGCCGAGGGCTTGTTACTTAAGATCGGATTTTTCCTTGATGTCCACATGTGCAAGGTTCAGGAGTTTGACAGTTGTAGCGCCGGCTGGGCCTGCATCCAGAATTGACAGCACGGGAGGTCATCGGTTCTGTCCTCTTGGGGAAGAATAATCGTTACCATTACAACCACCACCATGGTCGTCGTCATCATCATCCTTCTCATCAGCATTCCCAGCCCCACTATCCGCTTACTCGCCGTCACTATCGTCGCCATCTCCATCACAACCACCACCATCATCATCTTCACCACAATTGCTGTCATCATCATCGCCATAATCATCACCACCATCATCATCATCACCGCGATCATCACCATCATCATCATCATCATCATCATCATCATCATCATCATCATCATCATCATCATCATCATCACCGTCATCATCGGCATCATCATCGCACAATAACATCCAGCCAGTTGTGGGAGTTTAGTGTGGGAGCCCCCCCCCCCGATGGCGCCCGCAGATCGTGTTCCGTATCCTGGCGGGTCTTCGGAACCCTGCATCTGTGGCCAGTATTGGGCTCCTCAGTCCTGCACATGGCAAAAGGATCGAGCGGGAGCCTCGTCTGTGAGTGCATTGCGAGGAAGTCTCCGGCGGGAGACTCCTCCCTATCGGGCCCAAAGATCATGTATTAATCCGGGTGGTCGTCGTAACCTTGTAATTGTCGTCACAATTTGGCCCCTGAAGCTTGACGGGAGCGTCGTTTGTGATTGAATGGCGAGGAAGTCTTAGGTGGGAGCCCCCTCCCTATTGGGCCCGCAGCTCATGTTACCAATCCGAGCGAGTCACTTTTAGCCCCTTGATGCTTCAGTATTGCGGGCATTTCGAGTGGGACCTTCGTCTGTGAGTGAACGGCGAGGAAGTGCATGCGGAACATGCTGATCCTGCGGCCGCCCACGCGGGAGTTCCTGGAACGCGGGTCGCCGGTTTCCCTGTGGAAGGCGCTCAGGCGGAGTTTGAGAAGAGAGCTGGGAACTCCAGGGTTGAAGCGGAGCAACTCGCGGCAGAGCTGGGCTTCGCGCCGCCTCCTGCCTGAGCGCGGCCGCGAGCAACTCGAGACCTGCGGGGTTGTCCCAGCGGCTTGCTCCCGCTCCCCAGTAGCTCGTGGGGTTGGCCCGACGGCCTGGCCCACGGAGTTGCCCCAGCGGCATCGCAATCTGGCCATCGGAAAACGCGCCCGTGCCGGCCTTGGCGGCAACGGCGTCCAGGAACAACGAGTTGCGTGCCCTTGCTCAAGCGTCGTGGGGGACGTGGATGGTGGGGAAGAGGCCGGAGGAGGAGGAGAGGGAGGAGCAGGAGGAGGAGGAGGAGGAGGAGGCAAAACAAGGTGCGGGAAGAGGAGATGAGAGAAGGCGAAAAAGAGAAAAACGACGAGGTGAACGGAAAAACGATTGCACCCGTAGAGACGACACAGAGGTTTACTTCCAGATTCGTCTGGGAGGTTTCCATGTGAATTCCTACAGTCGAGAGTTTTTTGCCTGCGCCTCTCCTCGCAGGATGATGTCCCCACCCACCCTTTATTCATGACCATCACCATCATCAGCATCATCCTTATCCTTATCATCCACATCTTCAAACCATCCTCGTTGTTCACAGCCGTCAAGACGCACACACACACACTCACACACTCGCTCACACGCTGTCACATTCGTTTGTCAGTAGACCACACACCGTGATCATCATCATTATCTTCACCGTCGTCGTCATCATCCTTGTCATCACCTTCGTCATTCCCATCATTGGCTTTAACATCACCATCATCACGGTCCCAGTTTCGCCATGACCATCACTTTTTCGTCATTATCGGCATCATTCGGCGACAGCCACCATCATCACCACCAGCATCATCATCTTCATCGCCCACATATATACAGTCATCTTGGGAAGTCTCAGGCGGACGCCTCGTCTGTGAGTGAGTTGCGATGAAGTCTCAGGCGGGGGCCTCCTCCTTAGGGGGCCTGCAGCTCATTTTACCAATCCGAGCGAGTCATCGGATTATTGTAACTGTGGTAATTTGTATGGCTATCAAGGCTGAGTCTGGTGGAAATCTCGAACGGGAGCTTCGTCTTCGAGTGCATCGCAAAGAAGTCTCAGGCGCAAGCTCCTTCTCTTCTGGGCCCGCAGCTCACGTTACCAATCCGAGCGGGCCATCGGGACCTTGTAACTGTCGTTATTTCTTGGCCTCTAAAACCTTGAGTGCCGAGAGAGTCTTTGGCGGGAACATCGTCTGTGATTGAACAGCGAGGAAGTCTCAGGCTGGAACCCAGTCTTTATGGTGACCGCAGCTAGTGTTACCAGTCCGAACGGGTCATCTGAACCCTGTAACGAAGTGTCGCCATTTCTGGCCTCTTGAAGCTTGAATATGGCGGAAGTCTCGAGCCGGAGCCTCGTCTGTGAGTTCATAGCGAGGAATTGCATGCGGAACGTGCTGATCTCGCGGCCGTCCACGCGAGCGTTCCTGGAACGCGGGTCGCCGGGTTCCGTGCGCAAGGTGCTCAGGGAAATCGACATCAAAGCGGGTTTTTCCAGGGCTGAGGCGGAGCAGCTCGCGGCTGAGCTGGGTTTCGCGTTGCCTCTCGCCTGAGCGCGGCCGCGACTAGCTCGAGACCTGCGGGGATGTCCCAGCGGCTTGCTCCCGCGCCCCAGTTGCTCATGGGGTGGTCCTTACGGCGTCGCCCACGATGATGCCCCAGCTGTTTCGCGATTTGGCCATCAGGAACACGCCCGTGCCAGCTGTGGCGGCAACGGCACCAAAAAACAATGAATTGTGTGCCCTTGTGAAATGGGCGGGGGAGGAGGCGGATGGGGAGGACGAGGAAAAGGAGGATGAGGAGGCTCAACAGGGGGCGGGACCATGAAATCCGCCAAGGTGAAAGCGAGAAAAGCGATGAGGAAATGGGAAACGAGCCTTTACATTCACAAGGACGGCAATGAGGTTTACTTCTGCACTCGCGTGGGGGATTTGCATGCGAGATCCTACTGTCGGAGTTTGTTTATTTTCCTCGTCATTATCCTTTTCACTGGGGTCTGCATGCTTTTTTTTTCCTTCGCTTCCTGTCCTGTCTGCTTTCGGGCAGTCGTGGATCCAGGTCCCTGTTGGAAAGCACTGGGGAACTGTGCCGCTCGCGTTTTTCTGGGTCATATGTGAAGGAGGTAGGAAAGGGTGGGCGCAGGAGAAGGCGAGGTTGTCAGACGAGGGGCGACGAGGCGGAGGGGAGACACTATGTCTGTCTTCGTCGCCGTCTCCATCGCTGTGGTTTCTGTCGTTGTTATTGTTCCTCGTCGTCGCCATCATCGTCATCATCGTCGTCGTCATTCGGCCCTGTCGTCGGCAGCGCTTGTCGCCGACATCGTCGTCGTGACTCTTCGTCGTCTCACGTCGTGGTCGTCCCACGTCGGCGTCGTCGTCTCAAGTCGTCGTTGTCACTCTTCTCCGTTATCGTCGCTGGTCTTTGCTGTTGTCAGTTATCGGCGTAGTCGACAGGAGTCGTCGTCGTCGTCGTCGTCGTTCGTTGTCGTTATCATCGTCCTGAGTCGTCGCCGTTGTCGTCGTCGCTCGTCGTCGTTGCCGCTTGTTGCGCGTATCCGTCGCTTGTCGACGCAGTCGTTGTTCGTCGTGGCTCGCCATCTGCCGTCTGGACATCCTCAGTCGTTGTCGCTCGCCGTCGCCCGTCCGCCCGACCAGCCCGCGAGGGTCTGCCCGCCCGATCCACCTGTGGGGGGGTGCGCACACCCCATCTGCCCGCGACGACCTGCCCGCACGCCCCCGCCCGGTTGGAGGCGGCGCGTGCGGTCCGCACGTTGTGGCCGGCCCGATCTGCGGGATCGCACGCCTGCCCGCCAGCTTTCGTCAAGAAGTCGTCGTCGTGTGTACCAGCCTGGAGCATATCCCTATCCCTATGCTGGGCATCTCCTCGTCACGATGCCAATCTTAGGGTTTCCCTTATGTTTTGAGGGCGAATCCCTAAGATTGTCGTCGCCTTTTGGCGTGTCAAGCTTAGGGACAGGGATACGCTCGAGGCTGGAAACGTGTTGCTTCCCACCCAGGAGGCTGGGCTGTTAGATTTCAAGACGTCCGCCAGCGTGGGCCCCGAGCAGTAATTTTTCTTGCAATCTCTGCTGTGCAATCTAGGTGGTGCCATCGCTGTTGTGCGATCGATTGCAAAAACAAAAAAACAAAAAAAAACCAAAAGATTGCAAAAAAAACAAAAACAAAAAACACCAATCTTTTTTTTGCAATCGCTGGTGCAATCCATGTGGCGCAATCTCTGTGGTGCACAGCACTGCGAAGCGCTGCGAAGCACCGCGAAGCACTGCAAAAAGCACTGCAACACGGCACACTGCCACGAAGGCAGGGCGCAGTGCGATGCAGATCAGAGCAAGGCAAGACAGTGCAACGCAGTGCAAAACGCTGAACATTGATGCCGGCAGCGGCGGGGGCGTCGGCGACGGGCGGTCACGGGCCGCAGCGAGCCAGCCTGGACGTCACCGAAGCTCAGTGACCTGCGGCGGCGGCGGCGGCGGCGAGCGGCCACGAGCCGGCCAGGCTGGCACTCGCGCCCGGTGGCCAGCGGCGACGGCGGTGGCGGCGGGCGGCCACGAGCCGCCCAGGGTGGCGTCAGGCTCAGGTAGCTTAGAAGGCTCAGATACCTTAGAAGGCAAGATGCCACGGGCCTTCGCTGCCTTGTCGCTCGATGTTGGCTCCCCCCTAAAAAAAAAGAAGGCAAGCAAGATCCCCTGAGTGCGAGCAGTGCGTCAGGCTCAGGTACCTTAGAATCGGAGGTGGATAGACCTCCTACCCTGACACGTCGATTGAGGAATTGGCTGTTTTCGGTTCGCGAGAGGGCGTCGCGGCCGTCATTTTTGCGGGTCCAGGTCCGTCGGTTTCGGCCCCAGGCCGTTTTCGCTAAGGTGAGGTTTACTAAAGGGAGGTTTGTCCACCGCCGAGATTTCTTAGAAGGCAAGCGAGAACCCCCTGAGTGCGAGCAGTGCGTGGGAAAAAAGATCAGCTCCCGACCCGCCTCGCACACCCTGATACTGCGGCCGCTGGGCTCAAAGTATGGCGGTGCTCCCCCGGTATCCCGCCTCGTGTGTCGCAACGGGGGACGAAGGCTTTCGTATGTTTTGCTCTGGGGCGTTCGCATCGCCGCAGCTGGATCTGCATCCGAATTCGAATTCTGAAGGTGGAGGGCTGCCTGCTTCGGTTTCCCGATTCGCCTGGGTGACGTTTCCTGGGTGGACCTTCTGGTTTCGTGGTTTGCCCGTCCGGTTTCTTAGTTTGACTGGTTCGCCATTCCGGAATTTCCTGGTTCGCCTTTTTCCCCTGGGTTCGACCTCAGGACTCCTCTTCCCGAAGCGCCACGACATCAGGCTCCGATGGCCAGCCCGCGTAGCGCTCCCACCTCCCCTCCCCTCCCCCACGAAGGGCCTGATGGGTCGCCGAGGCCTTGCTGGCGACTCCTGGCAGGAGCCCTGGCGCAAGCCTCTTGAGGATCTTCCGCTGCTTCGAGCAGTGCCCTCCCGCACAAGTAAGGTGAAGCAATGTGCCTCGACAAGTGGCGCCCTCAGACCTGGTCCTTGGAGGCCTTCGCTCGACCTCGCCTCCTCCTCCTCCTCCACGCCCTCGTCCTCTGGCCCTTCTCTTCTTCTTGGCCGCCTCCTCCTTGGCCTGGAGTGAAACCGCCGTGAGTTCAGAGGCGATTGGGCCCCGCCGGCACGAGCTCCGCGGGCGCGTGCACGCCGGCGCCGCTTTTGCAGTTTGGCGCCTCTGGTTAGAGGCCAGCGCCCGTGGCCCGACGCCACCCTCGCCCCCTCCTCCTCCCGCTCTTCCCGCCTCCTCTTGGCATCGCTCGGACGTGTGCATTTTTTTTTCTCGGCGAGGGCCATCGAGGAGCATCCTTGATCCTTTGGCGAAAAAACCGCGCACGAAGCCGAAGAAAGCACAGGGAATGGACGTCCAAGCGATGGCGAGTCCTGCTCCTCCGCCCCCTTTTCCTTTCGCACAGCGTCTCCATGCCGCCGCACCCCCAAAAGTGCCAGTAGGGTGACCCAGGCGCTTCGCCCGGATACCTTCCTCACAACTTACGGCCTCGAAGCATGGCATTCGAGACAGCCGCGCGGATGGATGGTGGGGTCGCTTGCAGAACGGAGCTCTCGCCTTAGCGGCGCACGCACTCGCCTCTTAAGCCTGCAGCAGTCGCACGACTGGACGAGATGCGGCCTTCGTTATGGAACACTCCCCTCAGCGCCGCGCGCACTCGTGCCTGAAAACCTGCGACGAGACTGGGACTATGGCTTGGCATCGCTCGGACGTGTGCGTTTTTCCTTCGGCGAGGACCATCGAGGAGCATCCTTGATCACTTGACGAAAAAAAGCCACGCACGACACCGAAAAACACACACAGGAAATGGACGCCCGAGCGATGGCCAGATAAGGCGGCTTCTTTTGAGGATGGAGCTGTCGCCTCAGCGCCGAGCACGCTGGTCTCAGAAGTTTGCCCCCTGGGCGTGGCTGCACGGGGTCGTCTTCAGCGTGCGGCGCGCGCCCGACGGCAGTGCCCGCCCGTCTGGAGAAGCTGCAGCAGTCTGGCACGCACGCCTTGGCGCCGCGCACGCTCGTTATAGACACGTGCAGCAGCTGCAAGGGGTTGGAGGGGGGGGCTCCTTTTCAGAGTGGGGCTCGCGCCCCAGCGCCGCGCGCATGCCTACGGAACGTGCGCAAAACCACTGCAGTGACGCAGGGCGGCTTCCTTTCCGCATGGGGATCTCGCGCGCCAGAGGGTGCAACAGGTGCAGCCACCGCACGGGTCGAGGGCGATGCTTCTTCAAGCTGGCACCCGCTTTATGCTTCCTCGAATGACGCACGACCGAATTTCACGCACTCCCGTGTTGCGAAGGCCTTACGGCCAGACCGAGTTTCACGCACTCCCATACTGCGAAGGCCTTACGGCCGGTGCCGCCGACCCCGAAGCAGGCGACCCTGACCACGACGAGGTGGAGGAATGGGGAGGCGGAGGAGACGCGGGAGGACGGGGGGTGGAAGACGACGCCGAGGCGGCGGAGGAGGTGAAGAAAGAGAGCGAGGAGGAGGAGCAGCAGGGGGGTGGCGATGATGTGGAAGGGCACGGGGATCCCGTGTCCCAAGAGACCTCAGAGCAGTCTGCCGTGCAGGTGCCGCACCTGCCGGGGCCGCCCCAGCAGCAGGTGGCGGGCGGCACGCTGCCCCCGCCGCCGCCGAGCAAGGACGAGCTCATAGACAGGGCGCCCGCGGCCCAGAAGGGGGAGGAGGAGGAGCAGGAGGAAGAGGAAGAGGAAGACAGTGGCGATGACGATCATGACTATGATGATGATGATGATGATGATGATGATGATGATGATGATGATGATGATGATGATGATGATGATGCTGATGATGATGATGATGATGGTGATGGTGATGATGGTGATGGTGATGGTGATGATGATGATGATGATGATGATTATGATGATGATGATGATGATGATGATGATATGAGACTAGGGTAATCATGGTTAACACTAGTGATGACGATGGCGACGATATTGATGAGCATGGTGATGATGATTATGATGATGATGTTGGTACTGATTACGATGATGATTTTGCTGATGCTAATGGTGATGAATATGATGATGATGATGATGATCATGACGACTACGCTGATGATAATGCTGCTGCTGATGCTGATAATGATTATGCTGATGCTGGTGATAAAGATGATACCGTTGATGCTGATGGTGATGATGATGACGAATACGATGATGATGCTGGTGATGTTTCTGCTGATGATGTTTATGATGATGCCGAGTCGGGTGATAACGATGATGAATATGAAGGTGATGGTGACGATGATGCTGC
The DNA here is from genome assembly GCA_963575745.1 of Prorocentrum cordatum. NCBI lineage: Eukaryota > Dinophyceae > Prorocentrales > Prorocentraceae > Prorocentrum > Prorocentrum cordatum. Next base: position 29,665 of record CAUYUJ010007384.1, read on the forward strand.
TGCTGCTGATGCTGATGATGAGGATGACTATGATGATGGTGATGATGATGATGATGATGATGATGATGATGATGATGATGATGATGATGATGATGATGATGATGATGATGACGATTCTGATGATGATGATGATGAGGAGGAGGAGGAGGAGGAGGAGGGACATCATAGTCATGGTGACAGTGATGGTAATAGTGATGATGATGGTGATGGTGATGGCGATTCCGATGCTGGTGATGATGAGGGTACTGATGATAGTGGAGATGCGGATCCTGATGACGATGGTGGTGAGGATCATGATGTTGATGATGATTTTGGTGACTATGATGCGATGGTGATGACGCTTGTGATGCTGGTGATGGTGGTGATGACGATGATGGTAATTATGATGATGGTCGCTGTGATGATGGTGGTGAGGATTATGCGCATGAGTATGACGATGGTGATGGTCATGATACAGCAGTAAAGGCCAGGATCGTGGCGGTTCCTTCAACCGTGCTGTCCGAGGCCATTCAGAAAAAAGGTCTCCGTGCCGTTCAAAGGTAATGGTCTATTGACTTCTCGCTCCACCAGGGCAGCCCACATCACCATTGTGAACTGCTTGCCTATTCTCAGTGGAGGCTACCCTCGAGTTCTCGAGGCAGATATAGTGGTGGTGGTGGTGGTGGTGGATGTAGTGGTGGTGGCTGAAGGTTTGGCTTCCACTGCTGGACCCCACGGTGCTGTGTGTACTGCGGGCGGGCGCCCGAAGCCCCTGAGCATCGCCCCTGGCTGTGCCCAGAGTGGGAGGGGCCTCGCCGCGCCGCGCTCGCTGCGGCGCCACGGCCCGAGCCGTTGCCGGTGGACGCCGCGGCGTTGCGGCAGCTGCTGCGGGCCGGGGTCGCGACTACGGGGCTCCTCGCGATGCCCCCGCCTCCCGCTGCACTCGCAGAGGCCGCTGGGAGAGAAGACCCGCAACTCCCGCCCAGGCCGCACCTCTTCTGGAGACGCCGTGCCGTACGGTTTGGAGCGATGGGGCCTGCCTTCACCCCAGTGATCCGCTCCTGGCGCGGGCGGCGTGAGGGCTGCCATGCGACACGACAGGCGTCTGGGGGCCACCGCCGAGGAGGTCCCCGCGGCCGGCCTGCGTCGGTCCTGCCCGCGGGGGCCCGTGCCCAGAGGCCCGTCTCTTTCGGAGCTGTCCCTGTGGCCGTGGCATTTTTGGAGCCTTCGATGGCCTCGGCGGCGGTTTCTCCAGGGCTGCCGCGTGCGGGATGCCTTCGCTCGGAGAACATAGAGGCATACACTGAGACTTTTGAGCTCCGCGCGGATTGCTTGGATCGGCTCTTGACCCCATTCCCTAGCGCGCGGCGCGCGCGCCAGGGGGGCGCCAGAGGCGCCGCTGGGGGGCCCCGGCGCCGATCCAAGAAATTCGTGCGGAGCTCCAACAGGGAGGGAATTCCGCACGAGAGCTGGAAATGATCGGGAGCTCCAACAGGGATCCCTCCCGTCACTTTTGAGAAACGCGCGCGGCGCCATTGCAGAGCAGGGGTGGGGTAGGGGCGGGGAGGAGGATCGAGGTTCGAAGATCGAGGTTTGAGGATCGATGTTTTTGGATGTTCTTGTTCTTTCTTGAGGTTGGTCTCCTGTCGGCTCCTCGTCGCCACGGCCCGATTTCCCACGTCCTTCCGTTCAAGACGCCTTCCAGGAGACGGCCAGATAATGGGGTCGAGGGAGAAGCTGGAAGGAGAGGAGGGATGGCGATGATGATTATGATGGTGGTGATGATGACGATGATGGCGACGATGCTGATACTTGTGGTAGTGGTGATGATGATGATGATGAGGAGGAGGAGGAGGCGGATGAGGAGAAGGAAGAGGAGGAGGAGGAGGATGAGGAGGAGGAGGAGGAGGAGGAGGAGGAGGAGGAGGAGGAGAAGGGGAGGAGGCAAAGGGGGAGGGGACAGGAATTCGATGACGCGGAAAAGGAGGAGGTTGAGAGGATGAGGAGGAGGGAAGGAGGAGGGAGGTGGCAGAGAAGCAGGAGGCAGAGGAGGAGGAGGAGGAGGAGGAGGAGGAGGAGGGGGAGCAGACGGGCCAGTGTAAACCTAAGACGTATCAACGACGTTGCAAGACATCCTCCCTCCATGCTCCGTCTGCATATGTTTTTACAAGAAGCTGTTTTCATTGCTGGAAGTGTCCCGTGAGAAGACAGACGTCTGAGAATCCTCAACCGTGCCGCAACGCAATCCCTGGGATTTCGACTCCGCGGCTTATCGTGACTGTTAAGTCCTGACAGTAATCAATCGTGTCAGAACGCAGTTCCTTGGAATTCAGCGCCGCGAATCACCGTGACTGCTGCATCCTGACTGTTCTAAGTCGTGCCAGAAAGCCATCCCTGGGATTTCAGCCATACAAATCCTTATACCATTCGGTTGTTGCAAACGTTTAAGACGAATAGGTGTGGCGCTGAGGCGAGAGCTACATGTTGGAATGAACCGCCTTCTATACATGAAGCTGTTGCAACCCTGTAAAACGAATGCGTGCGGCGCTAAGGCGGCACGCCCACTTTGAAACACCACCCGCCGCCCTCCATCCTTGAAGCTGCTGCATGTTTTTCAGACGAACGTGCGCGGCGCGACGGCGAGAGCCACACTGTGAAAACGACATCCCTCTATCAGTGAGCTGTTGCAGTGTTCAAGCTTCAAGATCATGACTGGTGGGGAAGTCTCGGGCGAAACGCCTGGTCCGCCCGACCGAGACGTCTGTGGGTGCGACAGTGAGGGCTTATTTATAAAGACCTGGGACGGAGGAGGAGGAGGAGGAGGAGGAGGAGGAGGAGGAGGAGGAGGAGGAGGAGGAGGAGGAGGAGGAGGAGAGGAGGAGGAGGAGGAGGAGTAGGAGGTTGAGGAGGAGGAGGAGGAGGAGGAGGAGGGAGGATGGGGAGGGAGTGCGGATGGGGAGGCCAGAGTGAGAAGTCGAAAGGAGGAGGGACGAGTCACATAGTTTTGAGTGGAGAGGAAGAGTGGAACGAGAAGACGCGCTGAGGTACGCGCCGCGGGCTACGTCGCGCCCAGGAAGAGGAGCAGAGCGAAAGCCAAGGTGCAGGCGCCCGTTGGTCTCGTCCTCGGCACTTCTCAGCCGTTTCTACCGCCACCGTACACCTCGTCCTCGCAGCTGGCGCTTGGGAGTCGTTTTCGTGTTCGATGTTTTTTGCTCCAGCCTCTGGGGGCCTCTGGAGGCCCCGACCCCGGAAGACATCCGGCTGCCTGCAGAGACCCCTGCACACCTCCAGGCACCTCCAGGGATCTCGGCGGACCCGTGCGTCGCTGCGTCCCCCCCTCTTCGGCCTCTGGTCCCCTCGTCCTCTCGCGCAGCCTCTTCCCTTCTTCTCTTCCGCCCTGCCCCTCCCACCACCTCTCGGCCACGCGCAGGGGGGGGGGTAGGGGGAGGGGGGAAGACTTCTTAGAAGCACCCCTGCTTCTTAGAAGGCGCGGTCCTTATGTATAGATGTAAGGCCGCCGCCTTCTAAGAAACAGCCTCCTTCTAAGAAGCCTTCCCCCCTCCCTCCACCCCCTTCTGCGCGCCGCCAAACCTCCCCCCTCCTCCCGCTCGTCCCCTCCCTTCCTGCTGCTCTCCCCAGGCCCTCCCGCCGCGCTCCTCCTCCTCCTCCTCCCCTCCTCCTCCTCCTCCTCCTCCTCCTCCTCCGGCTCCCCCCTCCTCTCCTCCTCATCCTCCTCCTCCTCCTCCTCCTCCTCCTCCTCCTCCTCCTCCTCCTGCTCCCCTCCTCCTCCTCCTCCTCCTCCTCCTCCTCCCTCTCCTCCTCCTCCTCCTCCTCCTCCCCCTCCTCCTGCTCCCCTCCTCCTCCTCCTCCTCCTCCTCCTCCTCCTCCTCCTCCTCCTCCTCCTCCTCCTCTCCTCCTCCTCCTGCTCCCCCTCCTCCTCCTCCTCCTCCTCCTCCTCCTCCTCCTCCTCCTCCTGCTTCCCCTGCCCTCTCTTGTCACCGCAAGGGCGCTCCCGCTGGATCGGCCCTGGCCCCGCGGCCCAAGTGGGCGCCCCGTCGCACGCTCGGGCCGCGCACAACGCCGGCGGGCAGGGCGGAGGTGCGCTCACCGCGCTCCCGCCCCGCCCGCAGGAGCTCCCGCGGCCCGCCCCGCGGCCTCCGCGGCCGCTCCAGCGGCCGCGCGCGGGGCGCCCTCGGGGTGGCCTCGGCGGCCCCTGCCTCGGCCTCTGCGGCCGCGCGCGCGTGCACCCCGCACGCGGGCGCCGCAGCACGCGGCTGGTGCCCAGCTCGGGCGGCTCGGCTGGGCTTGCTCCGCAGCCCGCGCTGCCAGGCGACTGGGCTGCACGGTTGCGCCCAGTCTCCGTGGAACAGGAACATCACGATCAGCTCAGGCGGTCCCCAGTGGCGCCGAGGCTGGGTACAGTGGCATCGCCAATCACGGGCCGTCAGGCCCTCGGAGAAGCTGCTTCGCCTGTGTACCTCCTTCCCTCCGCCTCGTTTTCCCCGCTCTCTGAAAGTTGTGCTGCGCCAGGCGTCCGACAAGTCTTTTAGTTCCTTTCTGGGGATGGGGGCGGAGGAGCAGCAGGAGGAGCGGGAGACGGTCGTCGTGGTGGCGTACATTTCATCTCGCTTCTGGGGGCGGACAGTTGTGGTGGGCGTGTGCGCGTTAGTGTGCCGACTTTTCGCGACTTGTAAGAGGGGATGTCCATGGGCGAAGCTCCGAGGCCCTTGTGCAAAGCGCAGCATCTCGGTACCCGGCAGGTCAATTTCTGCAGAAGTCCCGAGCGCGGGAGTTGGAGCGGATCAGCCAGATTCAGGGAGGACCCGGAGAGATTCTCGCCGCTTGCGTGCGTCGGAGGACCCCGAGCTGCGCGGAGACTACGCCGTGTGGAGAGCAGGTGGGAAGTCGGGGTGGCCGCACGGTTTTGGGACGTGGGTCGTTCTCCGAGGATGTACCGGGCATTTGGCATTCCCAAGTTTCCATTAACGTGCGGTGGCGGACCGTGCGGTGAGGCCCTCTGGGATTTCTAGGTCACCGCGCGCGGTTCGTCACCACGCTGTCTTGGAACCCTCAAGGGCAACTGCTGGGCGCATCAAGGGTTGGATGACCAAGATTGCACAGTTACAAGTCCCCATGCATGTCGTTGCCTCGGCCGCATTCTTCGCGGAAACCCGTCGCGAGAAGGACGTGCTCGACGCTGATGGCGGTCCACTCGCCAACGGGGCAAGGACATTTCATGCCCGATACATGCGGTTTCTCGTGATCGACGTGGGAGCCAATCGGAGTCGACTCGGGGAGGAGGAGGAGGAGGAGGAGGAGGAGGAGGAGAAAGAGGAGGGGGATGCTCCAAGTTTTTGGTGGTCGAGTGGCCTTCTGGGGGAACGACCAGCGTGTTGAGCTCCTGGGCGAGCAGCCGAGCCGACCGAGGAGAGCAAAGAGGCAGGCAGGCGCAGGAGAGGACCGACCTGGTGTTGTGTCGGGCGTGTCCCTCTACAGGAGGGAAATTCAAAAATAATAAAATGTAATGTGAGGACGATGCTTTGATCATTTTTGGCTATGTTTGGGCCGTTTTTGTTGTTGTTGTTGTTGTTTTTTTGGTGGGTTATTTATTTCTATATATATGTACACATTCAAAAACCAAAAAGCAGAATGGTTCGCCCAAAATCCGCCTGTAGGGGGACACGCCCGACCTAAGCCTAGTGCCCAAAGGGAGCGGACTGAGAGCAGGCGAACTGAAGGACACACTCGCGCACACGACTTGGTGGATATCTTCAAAGACAGGGCTATCATCTATGCCATCGAAGTCTGCGCGGCATGTGGTGTGCAACCGTGCCAAACTGCATGGAGCGACCCTGTTGTTTTGTTTCTCGGGGTGTTAGACAGCATGCTGCATCACATGTGCAACGGGTGGAAGCCCCTGGGGTGTATCAGGACCTGGTGCAGTGGTTCCCACGCGTTCACAATCGGTTGTGTAATGGTTTGGCCGATGTAGTGATGGATCGCTGAAGCACTGGGTAGAAACGTTTTCCAACAAACTTGCGCGCACGATAACCCCATGCCGTCATCCAAGCGGACATGCGTGGCCATTATAATAATTTCCTTGTGCGTGGAGGTTGTATGGACGCGCCTCAAACTGAATTAGTTGCCGAGTCGATTGCTACAAAGCATCAAGCAATAGAGAGAGAGAGAGAGAGAGAGAGAGAGAGAGAAAGAGAGAGAGAGAGAGCGAGCGAAAGAGAGAGATACTATACATATATATATATATATATATAGAGAGAGAGAGAGGAGAGAGAGAGAGAGAGAGAGAGAGAGAGAGAGAAAAAAAGAGAGAGAGAGAGAGAGAGAGAAAGAGAGTTCCGTAGCCATTTTGGCTCAAGGCCATGAGACACCCGACGGCCGCGAGTCCCTCGCGGGCGTTTCCTAAGCGCGAGGGGTCTCGCGCTTTGGGCCAGGACTCTTTGCAATTTCTCTGCCAACGCTCACGGCCGCGGCGGGCGGCGGCCGCTTTGGGTCTCCTTGCTGTGCTGGGGGCGCCATGGCTGGGGGCAGCTCTGGCGGCGGGGCGCGCGGCGGAGGCGGCAGCGGCAAGTCAGGGAAGTCAGGGGGGCCTGGCGGCGGGCCCCGCAGTGGGGAGTCAGGGGCAGCGGCCAAGGCAGCTGCCAAGAGCCCCTGGTACTGCAAGTCTTGCAGTACGCCTGACGCCAGGGGCTTCAGGAAGCTCAACTTCGGGGACCGCATGCAGTGTAAGTGGTGCAACATGCCGAAGAGTTCCCACTTCGGTGGGAAGCCGGCGCAGGCTGCGCCCTCGCGGAACAACGCCGAGGTCAAGCTCGCCCAGGCGCTGGACGAGCTCAAGAAGCTCAAGGCGGCGGCGGCCCAGCCTGGGGCGGGAGGGAGCTCCGCGCCTGGAGGAGGCGCGCCCCCCTGGCGTGAGGACGCAGCGGCGGGGGGCGAGAAGCGCCAGCGCTTGGAGCAGCTGGACAAGCAGCTGGGCGAGATTCGGCGCTGGGCGGACATGGAGGACGAGGGGGGCGACTTCGTGGAGGCCACCCGCAGCAGGAAGGCCAAGCTCGAGGCGGAGCGCGATCAGCTGCGCCAGGAGGTCTTCCAGGCTAAGCCCAAGGACGTGCAGCTCAAGTGCCTCGCGGACCAGATCACGACACGCAGCTCAACTTCCTCACGAAGGTGGGGGCCGCCACAGCTGGGGCTGAGGGCACTGATCGTCCTGCTGACGATGAGGTGCGTGGAGCCTTCAAGCGGTTCTACGCCGACTTGGACCTGCTGCCGCCCAAGCGGGCGCGCACTTCGGCCTGAGGGCCGTGCAGGAGCCATGGCGGGCAGCAGTGGCAATGGGGTGGCCGACTACAACGAGTTGTACGAGGCCGACGAGCAGGCTTCCCGTGCCTTGGGAGTCTGCGACTACTGGGGAGCTGACGGCTGCCCAAGCCAAGAGGGTCAGACGCGGCCAGGGCGCGGAGCGGCAGCGGCCGCTGGTGGCGCGGCGCTGGGGCTGCTGTGCACGGAGGAGCTGCAGGGGTCGGCCTCGGACTACGGACTGCATGACCTTCCTGGAGGTGCTCTCGCTGGGGGGGCGGATTTTCAGACCCACTCTGGGCTGAAGGGGGTGACCGGCCATCAAGGGTACGGCCCCCGGATGTCAGAGGCGGTTGACCAGGGTGGGTCTCCCAACTGGCAACCACGGGTGTCAGCCTCAGGGTACGGCCCAGGGGGGGGGGCGGAGGGATTCAGCCCCTCGAAGTCGCAGCCTCCCCCCCGCACACGGACTCCACCATCGGCGACTCGTTGGAAGGGGGCGACCAGATCTTCGAGGAACTCGGCCGCCCCGTCTGCCAGGAAGGCTGCAGGCACCGAGACCCTGCCTCGGTAGGCGCTGCAGCCGGTCCTGTGCGCCCTGGGCGGAGCTCGAGCCCCCCGCTCGCGCCGCCCCCCCAGCCGCGGGACGGCGCCGCCCTCCCGCGGGCCCCAGCCATGCTTGGCCAGAGGCCAGGAACTGCAGGCTCACCTCGGGGCCGCGTGGGCGCGCGCGCGCGCCTATGCTGCTGCCTGGCCACCACCAACGTGACGTCGCGGGGGCCCTTGAATGAGTACCTCCTTTAGGCTGATGGCCAGACGACCCTGGGGCTGGCCGTGCAGGAGCACCACTGAGCGGCAAGCGTCCTGGCGACGCAGCAGCGGGCGGCCAAGGATGCTTGCTGGCATGGAGTCTGGAGCGCCGCCGCGCCGTCCCCGACATCGACGACGGGTGCGAGCGGCGGGGTCGCGGTGCTGGCCTCCGCCAGCATCCAGTTGACGGGCCCCCCTGGGCGCGACTTGCATTTGCTGGTGCCTGGGCGGCTGGTCGCTGGGCATGTTCGAGCAGGACCTCAAGGGGGCGTGGTGGTGCTGAGTGTGTACCTGCACGTCGGGGGGGGGGGTCTCTCGGCGAACAACCTAGGCATCATATGGCAGCTGGCCCAGTACCTCGGCGTGCTGGAGGCGGAGGGCTACCACTGGTCGGTCACGGGCGACTGGAACATGGAGGCGGACGTCCTGGACCTCGGTTGGATCCGCAAGCTGCGAGCGCAGATTCGGGTAGCTGACGCCCCCACCTGCAGACAGGGCAGCGGCTCCAGGATCGACAATTTCGTGGTGTCCAAGAGCCTGGCTAGCTTTGCGGCGGCGCCGCCGTGGCTGGACAGGGGTGCCAGCACGTGGCCCCGCTGGCCCGTCCACCTGCCCCTGCGGGCGCTGCGGGTGGAGACTTGGCAGCAGGTGCTGGATGAGCCGAGGGCAGTTCCCAGTGAGCCCGCCAAGCCTGGCTGCGCCCGTGGCCCCTGGCGGTGGACGGAGGTGATGCGACGCGTCCAGGCCGCGCATGACGACCAAGGCCTGCAGATCATCTGGGACCTGCTGCTGGAGGGGATCGAGACGGAGATCCTCGACAGGCGGGACCTGGTGGGGCCCGCCCGCCGCACCTTCGCAGGGCGTGGCACGCGCGGGGGGGGGGCTGCAGGCTTGAGATGGGAGGCCCACGCCTGGGCGGCGCTGGCTGGGTGGGCGTCCGAGCTCCTCAGAAAACGGGGCCGCCTGGGCAAGCTGCTGGCAGCGCTGGACAGCCACAGTCAGGAGGAAGGTAGAAAGGCGGTCGCGGCGAGGGACATGTGCATGAATTCCATCGCGGCCACCCTGGCGCATCTCAAGATATTCCTGGCGGACATCGAAGACCATGTGCACTGGCGGGCCCTGCCGCTGTGGGCACAGCGGCCCTTCCGAGCCGACGCCGACTGGGCAGAGGCGGACTTCGAGCGGGACCTCAAGCGTGCGCTGGCTGAGGCGAAGGGGAAGCAGAGGAGGCTGGTCCAGGCTGACGAGGCCCGCTGGAAGGAGTGGGTGGACGAGGCCTTCCTGGGCGGCGCGGGAGCGGCGCATGCGACCTCCAAGGTACCTGCGCTTCAGGAGGTGCTACCCGCGCTGCAGAAGGAAGGCTCGCGGGCCTTAGTGGACAGGGAATTGAAGCCGTGGGTCGACATCTGGAACTACCACGGCCTCACCAGCATGGAGCTCCCCCTCGACGCGCATGCATGGGACAAGTTGCCGCCGTTGCAGCTGCGCGACGTACGCGATGTGATGCGATCGTTCCCATGGCGCACAGGGGTGGGCCAGTCGGGCATTCCGCCGAGGGCGCTGGGGGATCTCTCCGACGGGGCCCTGCACGCCATGATCGCGGTCTACCGCAAGTGCGAGGAGCTCCTCGCGTGGCCGAGTGGCCGCCTCATCAACACCATGGTGAGGCTGCCCAAACCCGACGGGGGCTGCAGGCTGATCGGCCTCATGCCGACCTTGGTGCGAGTGTGGAGCCGAGCAAGAAGGCCGATAACCAAGGATTGGGAGATTGCCCATCCCTCGGCCCTGGTTTGGGGCACGGGCCCTGGACGCTCGAGCTCCGACTCCGCGTGCGAGCTGAATCTGGCCAAGGAGCAGGCTCGCCTTGGCGGCTTGGACTCAGCCCAGGTGGCCCTCGACCTCTGGAAGGCCTACGAGCTGGTGGCGCCCGAGGCGCAGCTGGTGGAGGCCCGAGCGCTGGGGTTCCCTATGAGGCTGGCTTGGATGCTGCTGAGCACCTACCGGCAGCCAAAGACGCTGGCGGCGTTCAATACTACGTCGGACCTCTTCGTGGCCTGGCAGGGGAACATCGCAGGGTGCGGCCGCGCCAACTCGCTGCTGATGGTGCTCACGCTCCGCGCGCTGCAGAGAGCGCACGCCATTGCGCCGTCGGTGACGCCGCGTGGCCTGATGGACGACGTCACCCTGGACTGGAGTGGACCACGGGGCGCGCCCGACGACAGCCTGTCCGAGGCGCTCAAGAGCTTCTCGTCGAGCATGGTGGAGCTCAAGCTGGTCATGCAGCCGCGGAAGTCGGGGTACCTGGCTTCCTCCAGACTGAGGGCGCGGCTGCTGGCGCCCTCCATGCGGAGCGCGGGCCTCGCGGAGAAGTTCTGGGTGCACAACCTAGGGCGCGAGCTCCATGGGCGGAAGGTGCTCTGTACTCCGGAGAAGCGCCGCCTTCAGGCCCTCGCGGCCAGGCGCAGCCGAGTGGCCATGCTCAGGCGGGCCGCTGGAAGGCGCGCAGCGGCGCTGGTAGCCACGGGCCTGTCCCCTTCGGCTGGCCATGGCGCGGGCGTGGCTGGCCTGGCGGATCGGCCGCTGGCACAGCTGAGGGCGGTGGCGGCGGTCACGGCGGGTGCCGAGGCGGGCTGTGGTACCGCCGCGGTCATGCTGCTGCAACGGCGCGTGGACTACGATCCGATCTACGCAGCCACCACCCCGCTGGTGACGCGCCTGGCCAGCCGCATCTGGGATGGCCGAGGCTCCCTGGCCAGCCTGAGCGCCAGCTGGGGCAAACTGGCTGAGGCGGCGAGGGCGGGCACGTTGTCCTGGGCGTCGGTGCACGGCCCGCTCGGGGCCACGTGGCTCACGCTCGGCCGCATCGGCTGGACGACGACAGCGGCGTGGGCGCTGCAGGCCGACCTGGGCGAGACGCTGTCCATGCTGAGGGTGGCCCCGCGGGGCATCAAGGACGCGCTGGTGGAGGGCATCTAGCGCTGGCAGTGCAGGCGGCTGGTAGCCCACCTGCCCGAGGGCCAGGGCGAGACCCTCTGGCCGAGGGCAGTCCGCGCCGTGGCGTGCAGGGCGAGGCCCGCGGCGGAGCTGGGGGCCATCCAAGCGGTTTGGTCAGGAGGGCACTTCACCAACACCTGGAGGTACGCCCGAGGATGCGCCGACTCCGACATCTGCCAGGCCTGCGGGGGAGCCAAGGACACGCTCATGCACAGGTGGTGCGCATGCCCTGTCCTCATGGCACCGCAGGGCGAAGAGTTGGAGCACGAGGCGCCGTTCCGCAAGCCGATCGCGGAGATGCGCCACCAGCTGGAGGAGGCCGAGCAGAAGTGGACCATCGGGGACAGCGAGCTGCCGCTGTCGTACGGCCTGCCGCTGCTGCCTGCCATGTCGCCGCCTGCGCCGTCGGACAACGTGGTCTTTGAGTGGGGCGCCACGCAGGGGGGCTGGCCGTCGGTGGTATACACGGGCGGCTCAGGGCACGCCTCCAGTGTCCCCGAGGCGCGAAGGTTTGGATGGGCCGCGGTGGCCCTCAGGCCTGATGGGCCCCCCCTCAAGGCGGCATACGGGCCGCTGCCTGGGCCGCGTCAGACGGTGGGGAGGGCTGAGCGGCAAGCGTGCCTAGTGCCCCTGGTGCAGGCGGGCTCCGTCCAGGTCATCGTCAGCGACCTGCAGGCCCTAGTCACGGAGGGCAACGACTGGTCCCCGACGGCGCAATCGGCCAGGGCACGGCGCGCCAGCATCTGGCGCCAGCTCCATGCGGCTGCAGCGAGGCGCGGGGGACCGCCGCCGCGCTTCCGATGGGTGTCCGCCCACCGCAGCCTCCATCAAGCGCTGGACGAGGGCTTGCGGCCCCCGGGCTGGCCTGGGAACTGCTGGGCGGACTTCTTCGCCAACCTCGGCGCGGAGGAGACCAGGCTGCCCAACAACACGGTGGAGGCGCTGCAAGCGGAGCTCCAGCGCGCCCTGGACACGGCCACGTTCCTGGGCTGGGCGGCGGCGCGCATCTGCCAGCTGGACCTGTGGAGGCCCCATCGGAGAAGATGGCAGACTCCGGCGCCGTCAGGTTTGGAGGGAGCCCGCGGCCCCAAAGCTCAGCCTCACGAGGCACGGGTCTCAAGTCATCAGCTCGTGCGGAGTGCAATGCGTGCATTGTGGGAGAGAGGCCTACACGGCAACGGCACGGACGCTGCTGGACTGCAGACCCTGCCAGCCTACGGAGCTGGGCAGGATGCGGGCCCGCTGCAACCAGGGGCGGCCACTGGCGAGTTCAGCAGCTGTCAATGCGAGCCTGCAGGCGGCTGAGCGCCTGGAGGAGGAGGAGCTCCTGTCCATGAGCGGGGCGCACACCACGGCAGAGGGCCAGACGTGGACGTTGCAGCGGAAGGTCGACTACCTGCTGGAGGCGGCCAAGGGTGCCCCTGCTGCGAGTCCTGTCGGCATGGAGGCATCTGGACCGCCAAAGGCACGGAGGACGCAGCGACCCGATCCTCGACCCGATCGAGGCCGCGAGCAGGGCGGTGCTGTGCGACGCGTGGGTTTGGTGTGGCCGCAGGAAGGCAACGATCTCTTCGCCATCGAAGCGTGGGACCGCTCTGGGCCGCCGGGGGCCGCCTTGGGCATGCTGGCTAGCTCCTGGATCGTCGACCTGATGGACCAGAGCCTGGCCTACGCGTCCTGGGTGGAGGAGTGCGTAGAGTACGTGTACAGGCTGCTGGACGAGGAGGTCTACCGCGGCTTCTTCGCGCACAGCAGCGACGAGATGCGCAGCGCGGAGCGCCTGAGGCGGGCCGAGGAGTTCTGCGAGAGAGGCTGGCGTGATGGCGGGCCTTTCAGGGAGGCCCACATCGACGAGACGCTCCAGCTGGAGGGCGAGGCCAGACAAGCCAAGCTCCAGCGGCTGAGGGGATACCACGCTGCGGCGCGCGCCTTCCTGTGCGACCGTGGCAGCGCGCGGCGCGCTGGGCGCAGAGGTGGGCCTCTCTACTTCGCCTTCTTTGAGCCCGTGGGCGGAGCGTATGGCGGTGGTAGTGGCGGCTGGCGGCAGACTGGCGCGCCCCAGCGGCGAGGGCGCTCGAAGTCTCGGACGAGCAGCCGTGCCAGCCAGTCGCAGGGCCCCGCGGGAGGCCGAGCCGAGCCGCAGAGGACTGCGCTGCCGCGGCCAAGAGGCGACGCGGAGGGTCCACAGCGGCCAGTGGGCCCGCGGGCCGCCCGCGCCCAGCGGCGCAGGCGCAGTGAGAGGCGGTCGGCCAGCAGGTCCCGCTCTCCGCATGCGCGGGGCCAGCCCGCGGCCCACATCGAGGCCGAGCGCAACAGCAGTCCCGACCCTGACGCAGCGATCGGCCTGGAGGTGCTGCGCAGCATGCTGATGGCCTTCGCGGGCTGCTGGGTGTTCGACCTGCGCGACTCGGAGGCCGCGGAGGACTCCTGGATGGCCTGGGCGGCGCAGTACGCCCTCGCCTGGCTGGCCAGGCCCGACAATGAGGATACGAGGGCGGCAGCTGCGAGGCGTGCAGGCTCCATAGGCTTGCGGGCGCTGGTCCAGGCGATGGTCAGGCAAGCGTGGCTCTTGAAAGCGGACGTGCGGCGCATCACAGTGGGGCACCTGATGAGCCTGGAGACCCTGGAGGAGTGGCTGCGCGTGGCTGCCTTGCAGTGGGCCGCACTGGACGACGTCTGCTGCGCCATGGAGGACGTCATCGGCGAGGCGGGGGCCAACCTGCCCGCATTGCCTGGCTTCGCTGGTGCCCTGCCTGGCCTGGGCCCCGCTGGCTCCAGCGAGCAGCCATCCCGCCAAGCTGGCCTGCCGCGGCCCCTGGGCCTTCGCGGCCGAGGGATCGAAGCACTGCGGCGGCATTGGCCAGGCACTTGGCACAACCCGCAGCTGTCGATGGTGAATGCGATGCAGGGCGGGCCAGGTGCCCTGGGCAGCGACAGCGACGGCAAGGGCGACTGGCCGCACCCAGAGGCGGCGCCGTCTGGGCTGCCTCCGCCCCCGCCTGCGGCCGCAGCGGGTCAGGCACCGCCGCCGCAGCCAGAGGGGGCGGAGCAGGGACTTCGGGGCGAGGCCGATGCCGTGGGAGGCGGCGACCCTGCGCTGGTTCACGGAGGAGGCGAGGCTGCGGCTGCCCGCGGGGCGGGGGGCTCCCCGTGGCGGCTGCCTGCGCCTTGGCGGCGGCGGCGGCAGCGGCTGATGGGCCCAGCGAGTGCGGCGGCGGCGGGCAGGGGTCGAGTGCGGATGCCCGAGGGGCCCAGCGCTCGAGGAGCCCCGAGCGGGTGGGAGGTCCCCGCCCGCCGCGCGGAGAGGTGCAGCTAGCAGAGGTGCACTTGGGGCACGGCCTGCGTACGGCGGGGCAGTATGCCTTCTGCTGCAAGTGCGGGGCCTTCGCGCAGCTGAAGGGCGTGGATCGGGCCAAGGGCCTGAAGGCGGAGTGCGGCGGCCGCCTGCCGCTAGGGCCGCAGGCCACGGCTGGTGAGAAGAAGAAGAGGCCCTACTTGGGCCGCCTGCTGGGCGGGAAGGACCTGTGCACGGGGCGGCCGCTCGGATGAGCTCGGGGCTGCTGCTGCTGGCGGGCTGCCCGCTGGCCCTGCGGGCCCCTTGGCCGCGCGCCTGGCGCGCTGCCACCTCCTGGGCGCAGCTTCGCTGGGGCCCAGGACCTGCTCGGCCGCGTGCCTGCGCGCGGCCGCCTGCGGCCTGCTGGGGCGGGCCGCCCTGATGCCAGTCCTACAGCCGTGAGGGCTGCGCGGCCTTGCGCGTGCGTTCGGGCGTCCGCGGTCGGCTCCGACCGACTGTGGCCGCTCCTCGGGGTGCGAAAGAGAGAGAGAGAGAGAGAGAGAGAGAGAGAGAGAGAGAGAGAGAGGGAGAAGAGAAAGAGAGAGAGAGAGAGAGAGAGAGAGAGAAAGAGAGAAAGAGAAGGAGAGAGAGAGAGAGAGAAAGAGATGGGGAAGAGGGGATAATTAAGCGGACCAGGAGGAGGGGGCCAGCGAGCAGGCAAAAGGCACGGAATGACGGCGCCTACCGTCCGCATCCTCAACAAAACATCGTGCGGTCCCGGATCGAGCGAAGAATTTACGACGACGACGGCGGCATCGACGGCGATCACGACGACGACGACGAGGACGGCAGCGGGGAGCGACGGCCCCGAGGACGGTGTCAGCGAGCGGCGACGACGACAACGGCGAGGGCAACGGCGGCGACGAGCGGCGACGGCGACGGGCGGCGGCGAGGGCGACCGGGCACGGCGGCGGCAGCGGACGGCGACGAGCGCTCGGCGGCAGCGGGCCGCGACGAGCGCCCGGCGAGCGAGCGAGCGAGCGAGTGGCGCCGGGCGGCGGCGCAGAGGGCCGCGCTCCGCCAGGCCAGGGCGCAGGCGCAGGATACGGCGAGGGCGCGCGGGCGCGCGCGGAGCGCGCAGAGCGCCCGCGCCGCGCCGCCGGCGGGGTGCGCCCGGCCAGGGCGCCGGCGGCCAGGCCCGCTGGGCCGCCGCTCGCGCGCGCGCGGCGCCGTCGCCGCCGTCCGGCGCTCGCCGCCGTCGCCTCCCTGCGGCCCGCCTCCTGAGTGCCCTTCCCTCCTCCTCCCTTCCCTCCTCCCCTCCTTCTCCTCCTCCTTCTCCTTCCTCCTCTCCTTCTCCTCCTCCTCCTCCTCCTCCTCCTCCTCCTCCTCCTCCTCCTCCGGCCGCCAATGGGGCCCTCGGCGTCGTCGTCGGGGGGGATGGGGGCAAGCTGGGAGCGCTCGCGCTACGTGTGACATCCCGGACCCTCCCGGCAATTGTTTCCCACGGCGCGGATTTTTCCCAGCCCTCCCTCCCTTGGACGGGTTCACGGTTCTCGTTTTGGGAAGAACATTGGTCTTCTTTCCTCCTTCCTCCTCCCTCACCCCTTCCTCCTCCTCCTTCTCCTCTTTGCCACGCCGCCGGTTCTCCCGTGTCTCGCGCAGCTCCTGCCCATCCCTGAAAAGACACTCAGAGGCGAGCTCTACCTAATTACTCCGCGTCGTTCTGAAGGCGCCGCCCAAAATCTTCGCATTGAACGACCTTCTGAGCATGAGGGAAAGGGTGTCCGGGCCCACGCTGACGGCGCTGCTGCCTGCAACTTCCGCTGCGGCGTGGAGAACAGCAGAGGTAACATTTCGAGGGTGGCGTGATCTCGCAGTGGCATGGCAGGAGCGTGCACTTGACGTCCTACCAGCCCGTGCAGTGTTGGAAGGCCAATGGCCCGCCAATTGCTGGAATCAGCACCAGTCGATGGCCCATTACCCGCTCGCAGTGACGGAGCCCAGGATCGATGCTCCTCGCGCACGGTCTCGCCCGAGGCGCCGGCAGGGCCTTGGTGCAGGCACTGCCGCGGCGACAGGAGGAACTCCACATGGCTGCCGCTGCGGGCAGCCATGCGCGCGTGGAACGTGCCCACGCGCGCGGGGCCACCCAAAGCTTGTACCCGGAGGCGTTCCAGAGGACTGCCAGGCGCCCCCTGCGCGCGTGGCGGCCGCAGCACCCCGTCCCCGGCGACCTGCAGCGGCGATGGGCGGTGCTCCCACGCCAGCTGGCCTGCACAGCGCCAGGCACATGCCGAGCAGCCTGCCGAACGCTCGCGGGAGGGTGGCCGACGTCGCACCGGCTGCGTGTCGGCCATCGCCGGCTGAGCCGCCGATGGGCTGCGAAGACGCAGCTGACGAGGTCTGCCACTACGCAGGTGGTTGCCGCGGGTCATGGTGGAGCGTCTGCGTCTCCATGCGGGCCTTGGCACACGGCTCTGTGCTCCACCGCCTCGGCCCCGGGGACACGGAGGAGCACGACCGCTTAGCGCGCGGCGAGGGCACAGAGAACACCTGGCCGCGAACCGTGGCCTGGTGGGCTGCACGCTGCCACGCCCACAGCCCTCTCCGGCACCGCTCTGCTGGGCGAGCGGCCTCTCAAACCGCTGCCCTGGCGAGGGCGCGCGCAGCAGCCCAGCGCGTCAAGCAGCGCGTCGAGCACCCGCCGCTGGGAGCGCACCCGGCCACCCACGTGGATCAGAATGAGACCTCGCCGTGCCTGGGGGGTTGCGAACCGAGGGACTGCCACGGTGCTTGTGGGCTCCAGGGGTGTCCAGCGGGGTGGTGTCCCGCGCACATCAGACCGCGACCTCGCCGTCTCCGGGGGGCTGCGAACTGCGACACTGCCGCCACTTTCGTGGGCCCCCAGGTGGCCCAGCGGAGTGGTGTGATGTTTTCATCTGACTGAGACCTCGCCGTCCCTGAGAGGCCGCGAGCCGGAAGTCCAACGGAGTGTTGTCCCGCACAAATCAGAATGAGACTTTGCCGTCCCGCGGGGACTGCGAACTGCGAGACTGTTGCAACTTTCGGGGGGTGGTGTCCCATGCAGTCGTTCGCAAGTCGTTCGCATGCGGTTCCACCCCCCATTCT
>CAUYUJ010007385.1:0-47162 GCA_963575745.1 Prorocentrum cordatum
GCCCTCTCGAGCGTGTCGATGATCTCCGTGAGTTCTGCTTTCTCCGACAGGAATTCCGCGGACTCTTTCTCGCGGATGTAAGTGCTTGCCTTCAAGTCCGCCTGGTGTGCATGCTTGAATGATGTACACAGCAACTCCATGACAGTGCACATATAGGAAATTGACTTCCTTTATTGTTTGTCTGTCCTCCTCCCTTCTAATATTATACTTCCTGCCTCTACCTCTTGTTCCTCCTATCCCTCAGCCCTTTCCTGCCCTACCTCTGGCTCCTCACCTCCACTACCTCCTCGCCCTGCCCTCCACGTCCCGGGGGCGTGGTGCCAGCGCGCTCGGGCGGCCTCCTTCTGTGGCGCTCCTCCCGTGGCGCTACATACATACAGACGTACGTACGTACGTCAAAATGTATGCATGTGTGTACACATGCATGCATGCATGCATGCATGCATGTATGCGTGCGTGTGTAGTGTGTATGAATGTATGCATGGATGCATGTGTGTATACGTGTGTGCATATATATAATGTGTATGTACGTGTGTATATATTATGTATGTACAAATGAAAACATGCATGCATGCATGTATGTATGGATGGGTGTATGGACGCATGTGTATATATATATATATGGACGCATGCATGTATGTACGTATGTACGCGTGTATGTATGTGTGTATGCGTGTTTGCCGGTATTGATGTGTGCATGTATGTATATATGTATGGATGTATGTATGTATGCATGCCTGTATGTATGTATGTATGTATGTATGTATGTATGTATGTATGTATGTACTAGAACCACGCGCGCGCTTCGCGCGCGCTTAGGTTCTGTCGAGTCACAGACCCAGGAATCGTTGTGAGAAGAAATTGGTGACGCGAAGCGTCGTGGGGGCGTCCTTGGACGTCTGGGGTCTCCTGGGGCCTCTTGAGGGGCCTCCTGGGGGCCATCCCTAGGCGGCCTCGATTTGGGCGGAAGGCTCTGAGCTTGACATCGGGTCGTGGTCCCCCTCTGGGGCCCCCTCTTGGGCCCGTCTTGGGCCCTCTTGGCCATCTTGGGCGCCTCTTGGGCCGTCCTTGGGGGGGGGGGGGCCCCCCGCCCCCCGGGGGGTGGCCTCTTGTGGGCCGCCCCTTGGGGCACGTCTTTTTGTGCTGTCCTGGTTCCCTCTTGGAGCTTCTTTTGGGCCGTCTTGGGGCGGTCCTTGTGGGTCCTCTTTTGGGCCGTTCCTGTAACTGTCGGATAAGCCCAAAACAGTGCGTACTATGTGTTTGAAAGTAATGCCGTTTTACGAAGGGAATGGGTCAATTTTTGCGTCTAGGGGCCCTCTTTGGACGCATGTTGGAGGCTTCTTGGGGCGTCTTGGGGGCGTCCTTGTACGTCTGGGGTCTCCTGGGGCCTCTTGAGGGGCCTCCTGGGGGCCTCCTGGCGGCCTCTTGGGGCGGAAGGCTCGAGCTTGCGGTTCGTGGTCCCCCTCTGGCCCCCCTCTTGGGCCCGTCTTGGGGCCCTCTTGGGCCATCTTGGGCGCCTCTTGGGCCGTCTTGGGGCCCTCTTGGGCTGTCCTGGGGCCCTCTTGGAAGCTTCTTGGGCCGTCTTGGGGCGGTCTTGGGCGCCTCTTGGGCCGTCCTGTAACGTCGGAAGCCCAAAAGACAACTTTGTTGAAAATGTACGTTTTACGAACGGAATGGGCCTATGTTTGCGTTCTCGGGCCCTCTTGGTAAACGCATGTTTGGAGGCTTCTTGTGGGCGTCTGAGGGGGCGTCCTTGGACTTCTGGGGAGTCCTGCTTTCAGCATCTCGTAGAGCCTCTTGGAGGCCTCTTGGAAGTTTCTTGGGCCGTCTTGGGCGTTCCTGGGGCCGCTTTGTCTGACCGGGGAGGCCTCCGGCAAGCCCCGACGAGCCTCCAGAGCCCCCGGTCCCCACATTTGCGGTCGTGGTCCCGGCCCCGGGCCCCCAGACCAGGTGCGCCGTTATATGTATATGTATGTATGTATGTATGTCGGTATGTATGCTTGTATGTATGCGTATATGTGTGTATGCATGTATGTGTGTACGTATGTGTGCTTGTACGGTTGTGTGGTTGTAGGCATGCATGTGTATGTATGCATGGTTGGCTGGATGGATTGATGTATGTATGCGTGTATGTATGCGTGCATGTATGTGTGTAGGTGGGTATGCATGTGTATGCATGGATGTGTGTATGTATGTGTGTATGTATGTATGTACGTATCCACGTGGGTGTGGATATACGTAGGTATGTATGCATGTATGTGTATGCATGTATGGATGTGTGTAATAATGCATGTGTGTATGTAAGGATGTTTGCACGTACGTGTGTACATGTATATGCAAGGGTGTGTGTATGTATGTTTGTACGTGTGTATGTATGTACGTATGCATGCCTGCATACCTGTATGCATGTATGTAGGTAGGTAGGTATGTACGCGTGTGCATGCATGTGTAAATATACATGCATGTGTTCCTCTGTCGTACTGTTTCTCTCTCTCTCTCTCTTTCTCTTCATCCCCCTACCTGGAAGGAACAACAACAAACAAAGCATCGCTGGAAACTCTGCCAGCCCATCTACCTCCGCATCCTCCACCTCCACCTCCGCTGCACCCCCCCCCTCGCGCGCGGAGCCCGCCCGGTGCGAAGCCGGAGGAGAGCCCAGCGTCGATCCAAGACATCCGCCAGGACCTCAGGAAGTGTGCGCTCGTGCTGTTGTTTTCGTATTCGACGATCCTGCCTCCCCTATAAGATGTCATCGTGCTATCACAAGGGATGATTACTAAAGATGAATCGGGGATGGACAGACCCCCTTTAGTAAAACGTGGTTTAGTGAAAACGACCTGAAGCCCAAACCTGGCGGGCGCAGGCCTGGAACATGACGGCCACGGCGCCCTCTCGAAAACCGAGAACGGACAATTCACTAATCGACGTGTCACTGTTGGGAGGTCTGTCCATCCCCGACTGCCTCCCCTATATGATGTCATCGTGCTATCACAAGGGACGAATACTAAAGATCGAATGGGTTTTTTCTGGCCACGGCCAGCCATCTCGCCATCGCTCGGACGTCCACTCCCTGTGTTTTTTTGTCGGTTTCGTGCGTGCTTTTTTTTCGCCAAGTGATGGAGGATGCTGCTCCATGGTCCTCGCCGAAGGAAACATGCACACGTCCGAGCGATGCCAAGACAAGGGGTGATTACTCCAGATTTCATAATAAAAGGGAGGGGGTCTGGACCCTCCAAGACAAGCCATTTCAGACACCCCCCGTGGGAGAACCTTCCAAAACATCGTCCCCAGACCCCCCCAGGCCCTCCAAGATAGCCTGGAAGAGGCCCCCCCCGAAATGAGACCCCCTCCCTTTTATTATGAAATCTGGAGTACCAAAGACCGAAAGGGGGGCTCTTCTGGCCGCGGCCAGCCCCTGCCACGCATACGCTTCCCGACGCAGATCACAGGAGAACGGCCCCGGAGATCGGAGCCCCGCCCGAGCCCGCAGCGGTCCTGGTCCAAGCAGGTTGGCTTTCTTGAAGGGGCCCCTGGAACACACAAGTCAATACACACAGACAAAAGGGTTCCCCATAGTTTCCCCCATATGTTCTGGGTTCCTGTCTCCCCCCCCCCACTTCCCACAGTTCCCCATGATTTCCTGGGAATCGACGATTCATTGTGTCTGTGTGTTTTTTCCCTCCTGATTTATGGCCTCTGCATCCTTTGCGCCCCTGCATCCTCAGAATCCCCCCTTCCTGCCCACACCTCCCCACCTCCCAGGGGGGGAAACGCCGACCGCCTGGTCGGTGGCGATCTCGGACGCCAACTTCTCGGCCTTCGCGGTCAGCGACGCGGTCAGAGCAACCTCCTCCGAGATGGTGGCCTAGAGGAACGCAGAAGAACATGAAAAGGCATACGTACAATTGTTTGACGCTCCGCGCGGATTTCTTGGATCTGCGCTGGACGCCCCATGCCTGGCGCGCAGGGCGCGCCAGAGGCGGCGCGGGAGGCGCCGACAGGGGGGTACCAGCGCGGATCCGAGAAATCCGCGCAAAGCGCCAAAAGTGTATGTTTATGCAGTTTTTTCTTCTCCGAGGAAGAAGAAAAACGAGGCGCGGACGCGGACAATTGGATCGGGATAGACGGGATCTCTGAGATCCGTGGTTCTAGAGGATGCGCCAGGCGCCGCGGCCGTTCCAGAGCGCTGCAGAGCGCTCTGAGCGATGTGCCGGGCGCCGCGGCCGTTCCAGAGCGCTGCAGAGCGCTCTGAGCGTCCAGAAACGCAATGGAAAAAAAAAAGTATAAAAGAAAGTAAAGTATGAAAGAATAAAAAGTAAAAAGTAATTAATAAATTAGATAAAATGGAACAAAAAAACGCAATGGAGTAATCTACTTTCGGATCCTCGGCCTGACGGAACAGAGCACTACAGGGCAGGTTTTGATACATAGGATTGTTTAGAACATATAAGATTTGAAATACATGATAAATATATGAATAGATTTATGCATGAACTCATCGATGCTTTGAATACTAGATCCCTGCATTTTTAATGCATGATCCGCACGCGGAGCATGTATAAAAAACGGCACTGTACACAGACCTGGACCACTGGGGGTCCGCGCGGATACTCTGGCTGTGCGGCGGACCCCCGCCCTGGCGCGCAGGGCGCGCAGGGGGCCGCCCCGGAGACGCCGCAAAGGGGGGTCCAGCTCGGATCAAAAAAGTCCGCGCTGACCTTCGAGCGTTCACGTGTTATGTGTCTCCACGCATGTAAACCATGGCCTTCAGCTGCGCGGACTCCATCTCTCCCGTCTTGATGTCAAACGCAAGATGCTTGCTGCGCTCCTCGCACCACTCGGAGAACTCCTCGAAGACCTTCTGCGACTTCTCTCCCTCACCGACACTCTTCCCCTGCAAGTCGGAAAGGAGCTGAAGCACCTTCCCGACCGGGCTGACCTCCTCAGCGGCCGCGAGCGGGGCCGCGAATGCAGTCGCCAGGATCAAGATCGCGGCGGCCTTCATTGCTGCAAAGGCGAACGAAAATTAGCCTAACAAGTACGTGACTGCTCTTGATCTCAGTCGCTTGAGCCGCCACGGCGACGGAGGAGGGAGAGCCCCAGCGTCCTGAGATCCGGCACCGTACCTCAAGCCACGAATTGGGCTGTCCTCAGGCCCCTCCGGGAGATCTCTGGACTCAGCCTTGGAAGTAAATGAAACGCAGGAGGACATACTCGTACTGTGCATCACCCTGAGCGTGCGTCCGACCAGGAAAAGTACTCGGGAGCGGCCAAGAGGGGGGTGTCCAAGAGGCCAAGAGGGGGGGGTGCAAATCATGACTGGCGGCATGTGCGCGGCCCAGCGGGAGGGGCCAGGGACGTAATGGAATAAGAAGAGGCGCCATGAAATCTGGGGACATATCATGGCCCCCGCCATGATATCCCCCCCCCCCCTAGTCATCACCCCCCTCTCTGCCGCCCCCGAAGTACAGCAACACGATCGCACAGCGTTGCGCCGGAGGCATGGCCAGACGCGCCCGCCGCCGAGCACATGGCGCAAGAGTTCCGAGCGCGCGCGCGCGCGCGCGCGACGCCCATGGGGGGGCGACGCACACACAGGGCCTCGGACAGCCTGTCTGCAAGAGTGTCCTGCTGCTCCTGGGAAACCGCGGAGGGGCGGACCCGGACCCGGACTCGGTCGGGGACGGCGGCGGCACGCCTCACGCTGCCTCGTGTTGCCTGCCGGCGTCCCACGCCGTCTCTGTATCCTGGTCGCTATCCCGAGCCCCCTGTCCCTATCCCAAATCCTCTATCCTTATCCTATGTGTATCTATATATATATATATATATATAAGTAAATACATATATATGTGTGCATATATATATACATATATATATGTATATGTATATATGTACGTGGGTGTGTGCATCCCCATCTCCATCAGTATCCGTATCCCTGCATCCCTACCCCTATGACCCTAGCGCGATCTGCCTACCCAAACCCAGATCCCTTTGGTATTTGGATGGGTCTTCGCATGCGCCATGTGTAGCACCCGGAAGTTGCGGATAACAGTGAAGGAGGCGGGCGCGAGGTGGGTCGCAGATTGGGTCGCGGGATGGGACGCGGGGTGGGTCGCGGGGTGGGTCGCGGGGTGGGTCGCGGGGTGGGTCGCGGGCGAGGGCGACAGCAACGCAACAGCAATCCTCACCGCGGAAACTCGCTTCAGATACGCCCCCAGGGACGGTGAATGGCCGTTCGGCCCCCTCACTCTGATTTCTCCGGTCAGTAGTAGTTCTGTTAGTACTAGTCCCGTAACAAAACTGTCAGCAAGGGCTTATACATATCAGAGCGAGGGGGCCGAACGGTCATTCGTTGTCCCTGGGTGCGTGGCTGAATAAGGAATTCGTGGTGAGGATTCTGCTTTTTGCGTTGTTGTTGTCGTTGTTGTTGTTGTTGATGATGTTGTTGTTTTTGTTGTTTGTTGTCGTCGTCCCACCCGCGACCCACTCGCGACCCGCGACCCACCCCGCGACACACACCGCGACCCACCCCGCGACCCACCCCGCGACCCACCCCGCGACCCAACCCGCGACCCAACCCCCGACCCACCCGCGACCCACCCCGCGACCCACCCCGCGACCCAACCCGCGAACCAACCCCCGACCCACCCGTGACCCACCGGCAACCCACCCCGCGACCCAACCCGCGATCCACTCTCAAGTGAGGAAAAACCTCCCGGACCCAACATTTGAATTTTACTAAAATGGCCCTGGGTGTTGACTACAGAGCCCTGCCCTGTTCGATTAATTCCTTGCGTGCGCTTACTAAACGGCTTCGCTTATCGGGGCGACTATTATGGGGTGGATCCACTCTGCTGACCTTGAAGTAGTCATCTCCACTGCTCGCGCAAACATCCCACCCACCCACCCGCAACTTGGTTTGCAAAACCTGTTAAGACCGACTACGACGACACCGACGACAACGACTAGGACGACACCGACGTCTCCGACGACTTCGACGACGACAACGACGCCGACGCCGACGACGACGAAGACGACGACGACGACGCCAACGAAGGCGACGACGAGGGAGGAGGAAGGACGACGACGGCGACAACGACGACAACGACGACAACGACGAGGGAGGAGGGAGGACGGCGACGACGCGAACGACGACGAAGGACGAAGGACGGCGACGCCGACGACGACAACGACGAGGGAGGAGGGAAGACGACGACGACAACGACGACGACGACGGCGACGAAATAGGAGGGACGACGACGAGACGACGACGACGACGACGACGGACGACGACGACGACGTGGGAGGAGGAAGAAGGACGACCACGGCGACAACGACGACGGAAACAACCACGACGCCAAAGAGGACGACGACGACGAACACGAGAAAAGACAGAGGACGACGTAGGCGACGACGACGACGACGACGACGCGGGAGGAGGGAGGAGGGAGGACGGCGACGACGACGACGACGACGACGACGACGCAAGAGCGCGCGCGCACGCTTTTGTTGAAAACCCGTGTTGCGAAACCCTGGGTTTACGTAAGTCTTTTGGGCGCACGATTTTGAAATCCTTCCGAAACCGATGGGTTTTGAAGGTTTTCGGCATACGCCCGCGACGACGCGCGCGTCTGCACTTCGTCCCATTTCTTGCAGAGGATTATCGCGACGGCACACGCGCAAGGGCGTTCGACAGATTTCGACAGTCGCGCGCGCGAACCCGTTTGGTAGCATTTTGTGAGAATATTGAAAAACCGATGGTTGTCTTAAGATTTCACAAGAGTTCGCGCGGAAGCGTTTTATGCAAGTCAGTGTGGTTTGGAAACTCGATTGCGAAATCCTTCAGGCACCGAAAGTGTTTGAAGGATTTCGGCATGCGCGCGCGACGACGCGCGCGTGCGCATTTCGTCCCACTTGTGCAAGGGATTCGCAGACAAAAATGCTATTATAGAACACAAAATGTCACCGCATATTGTTTATATATATATTGTTTATTTTTCTGTTTCTTTTTTTTTACACAAAAAAAAAACAAAAAAAACTCGGGGGGGGAACCCGGTTCGGCTGGGATGATACGACTTCATAATTAGGATGGACGGGTGTGCAGAATATGAACGAAATCATATTATCCCAGGGGGAGGCGATAAGTCCGGGAGGGGGGGTAGAGTCGATTCTCTTTTTAGGAGGGAGAATGCTCTGCCATCTACAACAACGACCCACCCGCGACCCACCCGTGACCCACCCGCGACCTACCCCGCGACCCACCCGCGACCCACCCGCGACCCACCCGCGACCCACCCGCCACCTACCCACATTGGCTTAGCGAAGAAATCGGCGCCTGCGGCGGGCTCGTTTTCATAATTTGCGAAACGTTGACGCCTGCGGCGGGCTTCTCCAGAGTCTGGCAAACTGCCGACGTCCCCACCGCCCTCTGACTCTTATCCGCAACTGCGTGGTGCCACGTGTATATATATATATACATAAACAAATATACACACATACACCTATATATATATAAATATATATATATAGAGATATATATATATATACACACATCAATATATGTATCCCTATATATATATATAAGTCTTATATAGTGGCGCTCCACATGCGGAATCGGTCGGGCGCCTTGCTCTCTCGCATGGTCTCACGTGCGGCCCCCCGCACCGTCTCCCGTAGGGTCTTCCGTGCAATCTCCTGTGAGGTCTCCCGTATGGTCTCTCGGATGGTCCCGCGCACGGGCGTGCCGCATGGCTTCCGGGATGGTCGCCCGCATGATCTCTCGTGTGGTCTCCCGCGTGGTCCCCCGCAATGGTCTCCCATGTGGCCGCCCGCGAGGCAACCCGTAGGGCCTTCCGCGCGCACAACACAATCTGAGGCCAGGTTGGCTAAGTTGTTATGCTGTGTAGGGCCTCCTGCTGCCAGGGGGGAGGATGAGCATGTCTGGGCGATGCCGAGAATGCTCTTCAAGGATCCTCAATCGGGCGCTCCTAAAGTGTGGCGCGTGCCTTTTGGGGCTTCACGACGACGACGACGACGACGACGACGACGACGACGACGACGACGACGACGACGACGACGACGACGACAACATCTTCGGGGGGGCGCCCCTGAAGAAAGCGGCCCTCCACATGGCCAGCTTTGAAAATTGCGGAACAGACAGTCACCCCCTCTGTCGGCGACTAGAGGAACAAAAAGCAACATAAGCATGCGTTCGCAAGGGCCCGCGTGGATTTCCTGGATCGGCGCTGGGCCCCCCTCACTGACGCGGGGAGCGCGAAAGGGGTGGCGCCAGAGGCGACGCCAGGGGGGCCCAGCGCCGATATAAGGAATCGGAGCGGAACTTCGAGAGCATGTTTTTATGTCGCTCCGCTCCTTCCACTGACAATCGGCGGCGGGCCCGGGGGGGAAAGCGCGAGGGGGCGAGCCTTCGCGGAAGGCGGCGGGGCTTCTCAGAAGCCCCCTGGCCTTTTGAGAAGCGGCGCCCGTCGTCGGAGACAGCTTGCGTAGAAGACTTCTCGGACGGCCGGACGCCTGCCGAGGACGCCTGCCGAGCCTCGTGGAGAAGGCCCGCCCCCGCACCCCCAGAACGCCCCCGGCGAGGCGCAGCCGCTGGAACGCGCGCCGGGGCCGGAAGACCGCCGAGGACCGGCGAAGACGCCCGGGCACCTCGAACTGCTATAACTTCCCCGCAGGCTCGCCGCCGAGAAGAAGAAGACCGCGGGGCGGCTGAAAACCGAAAACTGCGGGGCGGCTGCCCAGGCCGGCTCGGGAGGAGGGAGGAGGAGGGAGGAGGAGGGAGGAGGGGGGAGGAGGAGGGAGGAGGAGGGAGGAGGAGGGAAGAGGAGAGGGAGGAGGTGGGAGGGAGGAGGAGGGGAGGAGGGGGGGAGGCCCGACTGAAGAGCGGGCGACGAGCCCAGGGGGCAAGCGCGAGGGGGCGGGCCTCCACACGGGAGGCGGGGGGCGGGGCTTCTCCGAAGCCCTCTGGCCTCGACAACTTCTCCGCATCTCCCCGGCTCGCCGCCGAGAGAGGGAGGGGTAGGAGGATGGGGAGGAGGGGAGGAGGAAGGAGGAGGAGGAGTGAGGAGGAGGAGGAGGAGGAGGAGGAGGCGGAGAGGAGGAGGAGGAGAGGAGGCAGGGGGAGGCCCGACTGAAGAGCGGCGACGAGCCCAGGGGCAAGCGCGAGGGGGGCGGGCCTCCACACGGGAGGCGGCGGGGCTTCTCCGAAGCCCTCTGGCCTCGAACTTCGCACTTCTCCCCGGGCTCGCCGCCGAGAGAGGAGGGGAGGAGGAGGGGAGGGAGGAGGAGGAGGAGGGGGAGGAGGAGGAGGAGGAGAGGAGGAGGAGGATGGAGGAGGAGGAGAGGGAGGCCCGACTGAAGAGCGGCGACGAGCCCAGGGGGCAAGCGCGAGGGGGCGGGCCTCCACACGGGAGGCGGCGGGGCTTCTCCGAAGCCCTCTGGCCTCGAACTTCGCACTTCTCCCCCGGGCTCGCCGCCGAGAGAGGAGGGGGAGGGGGAGGAGGAGGAGGAGGGGGAGGAGTAGGAGGAGGAGGAGGAGGGAGGAGAGTGGAGGGAGGGGAGAGGAGGAGGGAGGAGGAGGAGGAGGAGGAGGGAGGAGGAAGAGCAGACCGGCTCTCCACGAGGCCGGCCCTGAAAACTGCGGGGCGGCTGCCCCGGCCGGCTCCGCGGCGGGCCCGGCAGGAGAAGGGCGCGGGCTGTACTGGCGCGAGCCTCCGGCCAGGCCGCTGGAAAGGCACCCGTCGGAGCGAAGGCCCCCGCCAACGAAAAAAAAAGAAGAGCGCGCGGGCCGCAGCACGTAGGAAGGCTCCTCCTCCTCCTCCTCCTCCTCCTCTCCTCCTCCTCCTCCTCCTCCTCCTCCTCCTCCTCCTCCTCCTCCTCCTCCTCCTCCTCCTCCTCCTCCTCCTCCTGCCTCCTCCTCCTCCTCCTGGCGCCGCCAGGCCCTCCTGGGCGTTACTGGAGCGCGTCGCGCGGGCCTGGGACGGTGCCCCCGCCCTACAGGGCCCAAACATTGGCGCAGAGGGCCCCCAGAAAAGGCCCCACGAGGGAGGAGTAGGTAGAAACATGAAGTAGGAATGCGGACAAAGTAGATTGGGCTCGGGGCCGCCAAAGTGACAACAACACAAAACATACACCATCGTAGGAAGGCGCTTGAAGCAGATTGAGGTCTGGAAACCCAGGAATGCCTACCTCCAACGACTGGCGTGTACAGTCGAGCCTGATCAGCAGGTCGACCCTCCCAAGCTTGAGGCAGCTCGTTGCCATCGCTCGGACTCCAATTCCCCGTGCACTGTTCGGTTACGTGCGCGTCTTCTATTTCTCAGGATGGTCCACGATGCTCCAAGATGGCCCAGATCTCCTGGCGATGGCCTCGCCGAAGAAGGCGCACGTGTCCGAGCGTTTCCAAGACCCTTGGTTTATATCGGGCATGTCCCCCTACAGGCGGAGTTTGAGCGACATAAGCAATAACACACATACGAAAGCTAAAAAAAAAACAAATCTTCAAAACTTCGTCCCAAGACTGTGGTTTGACTATTTTGGAATATGCCTCTTGTAGAGGGACGTGCCCGACCTAAGCCAAGACCCTTGCTGCCCTGTGCATGGCGCGCGCTGCCCCCTTGCACTCCAGGGGCACGGGGTGCTCTTGCGCCCTTCGCCCTCTTCTGGGGGGTCGCGCTACCCTCCGAGGGGTCTCACGTTGGGTCGGGCATGTCCTCCCATGGGCGAATTATGCACGCACAACAAGAGATAGTCAAACACATGTTCAAAGCATATACACGAAGGGTCGTCCCAAGGCAATTTTTTGCTGACTATTTCTGAACATCCCTCCTGTAGAGGGGCATGCCCGACCTACGTCTCACGCCCTCTCGCGCGCCTCCCCTCCAATCGGGCCCGACTGCAGGCGAAGAAGGATCACAGGGAGCAAAGCTCTCGGAAGCCCGCACGGATCTTCTTGGATCGACGCCTCCAGAAAAGCTGGGCGACGCTCAACGGGGGGGGGGGGCGGTAAATGGGAGGGAGGGGGACGAAGACTGCACTTCTCGGACCCAAACAGGGCCCCTGGGGCCCCCCATGTGGGAGGGCCCCAAAGGGCCCCTTTTGGGGGGGCCCCAAGGGGCCCTTTTCCTGCGGCCCCCGCGGCTCCCCGGGCCCATCGCCCCCTCTCCGTGCGCGGCGCCCCAAAACGCGCACCACGAGGCGGCGCCTCGGGGCGGCGCCGTGGCACCGCCAGGGGGGGCGGGGGGGCGCAGGGAGATCTCCTGGACATCGGCGCGGAGATCGATGGCTCCAAGATGGGGCCCTTCGGAATGGGGACCTGAGGAGAGGAGGGCTCCGAGTTTGGATCTTCGCTGTGTGGAGCGCGTCGTCCTCAGGACCGCAGCCCTCGGGACCTCATCTTTGACCCGCCGAGGAGATCTCATTTTGGAGCGGCCCCCCATGGCGCGCTCCGGAGGCGCCATGGCAGGAGAGGGGGGTGGGGCGGCGCCGATCCGAGAAATCCGCGAGGACTTCAAAAAGCTCACTTGCACTAGACGAGCGCATCCCACTGCTCGCAGAGTAACTGCTCGCAAATGGCCCGGATCCGCCGCGGGGGGATCTACGATCTATTACATCCAGGCGAACATGTGTTTTTGGGCATTTGCGAGCGGGCGCTTTGCGAGTAGTGGAACGCGCTCGTTGGTGTACAGTCGGACATTGCACAGTTACACATCCTTTAAGAACATGAGACCATCCACCGGCCAAAGCGAAGAACCTTTGAGAGTGACCTCCCCCACGATGTGCAAGAGCATCCAACAAACAGGAAGAAAATCAGGGTATACCCTCCCCGAACCGACCTCGGCATGATGCCCTGGCTCGACCGTGTGCCTCTCTTGATCCTCCTCGCCTGGCCCTGACCGTCTCTCAATCAGAGCCCGTTCTCGGACATCGCGCTCCTTGCGGGGAACGACAGGGGGAATCGGCTCTGGGAGGGGGAAAGCATCGAGCTTCGCATCGGCGATGCATCGCCGACAGATCGGCGATGGGCCCCCGACAGCGGACCCACACGCTCCCAGGCGGGGTGCGCCAGGCGAACCCGACGGGCGATAAGTGGGCGAAATGGATCGATGCGTCCCCCTTCACTCTCCTCCTCCTCCTCCTCCTCCTCCTCCTCCTCCTCCTCCTCCTCCTCCTCCTCCTCCTCCATCCTCCTCCCCCTCCTCCTCCTACTCCCTCCTCCTCCTCCTCCTCCTCCTCCTCCTCCCTCCGCCCCCGATCCGGGGTCAAGAATCGATCCGGGGTCTCCTGGGTCTCCAGCGGTGCGCCCCGACTGGAATCTCGGAGCGGTCCTCCCTCCGCCCCCGATCCGGGGTCAAGAATCGATCCGGGGTCTCCTGGGTCTCCAGCGGTGCGCCCTGGCTGGAATCTCGAAGCGGATCCACCCGCGGCCACGACCGCCGCCCCGGGCGGCCTCGAACCTCCAGGGGACGAGCCTCGACCCTCGGACCTCGGACCTCTGAGCCCGATCGCTTCACCATGCGATCCAATACTGCATAAACACCAAAGGAAAAAAAACACAACTACACCTGAGAAAACCCCGATCAGTGGATGGTGGGGAAATCAGTCATACGGATCCTGAGATCGATTGTGGGATCGATCGTGAGATCGAAAGTAGAATCGAGAGTTGACCATTGTAAGGTCGATCGGTGGGGAGATCGATCGCGAGATCGCTCGTGCGATCTCTAGTGAGATCGCTTGCGAGATCGATTGTGAGATGGATTGTGAGATCGATGGTGAGATCGATAGAGAGGTGGGACATGAGATCGACGCTGAGAACGATTGATAAGAAGATCGACCAAGAACCCGGGAACCTGGGAACCTCGCCGCCCACCGAAATCGGCCCGGGAACCGGGAACCTGGGAACTGGGAACCGGGAACCCGGGAACCAGGCCTGCCACCAAAACAGGCGTGAAACATTCGCCTTCTCTTTCAATATCCGCTTGGACCACTTCAGTGCAAGCACTGATTGGGGAATAAGTGTATGGTTCGTGAATTAGTAAAATTGCTATTGAGATCGATTACGAGATTGATAGTGAGATCGATTGTGGGGTCGATAGTGAGAACGATAGTAAGGTCGATCCTGAGACCGATAGCGGAGTCGATTCACTAAGATCGATGATGAGCTCGATCGCGAGATCGCTCGAGCGATCTATCGTGAGATCGATAGTCAGATCGATAGAGGTGGGTAGGGAGATCGATGGTGAGACCAATCGGTAAGGAAATCGACCAGGAACCCAGGAACTCGGAAACCTGGAACCCCCCCCGCCCAACGAAATCGGCCCAGACCCAACAACGGGGAGACCGGGAACACGAACGAGGAACCCAAGAACCCAGCCGCCCACCGAAATCGGGAGGGAACTTTCGGCCAACTCTCTCAACATCCGCTAGATATCCCACTTCAGTGCAAGCACTGACTGGGGAACACATTGGAGGCCTGGGAATGGGCACCAACACCAACACAGGGGGGTTGCCTCCACAGGGGGAAGATGATCCTAGATTTCGGTGTTGGTGGAAATGCTTCGGTCACCTTGGAGGCCAGAATACTACCACCATCACCGAGATCGGGATCTTCTTCCCTCGGTGGAAGCACACTGCCAATATTGGTGTTGGTGTTGACCTCTCGGCCTACGAAACTCCGCACTTCTGGCCTGGCTCTCTGGACGCGACCCCGCGGCCTCCACGGCCCCTGCGACGACGGCGAGCCGGGAACGGGTGGCACGCATGCCCCAGCTCGTGCGCACGAGGGAGGGCGAGGGCCGGGCGGGGGCGGGGGCGGGGAGGTGGGGAGGGAGGCGGTGGTGGTGGCGTATACTGTTGGGCCCCCCATGGTGTTCTCCCGGGGCCATCAGGACCATGACGAGGAGGCAGGGGCAGGGGGAGCCCGGGGGGGAGCGACGAGCGAGCGAACGACGAAACTAGAGGGGGCTCCGAGATCTGGGACAGCTGCGCAAGAGAATCGCTCTCGCATCGTCCACTTCTCGGTGGGGCGCTGCGACCCGCCCCCCCCCCGGGCATGTCTGGGGAACCAACCCAAGAGGTACCGATATCGCTACTCTCCAGGCCTCTCCTGGGGTGCGTTCTAACCAGGATTTCGAGGCGAATCCAGCGGTGGCGACGAGGGCCTCCTGGGAGGCCCCAAAAAAGAAAACGAGGGAAAGGTAGCTGTATCGCTACCATTCCCTGCGGTTAATAATTTCCCATGCAGTACCCCTGAGCTCCTGAGCTCCATTACCGTCTCGCTTGGTCGCATAACGCATCGGCAACGCATCGGCGAGCTCGGCGATACATCGTCACCGTCGGCGCGGAGAAGATCGTGCTCCACATCGAGCCACATCGGCGACGCATCGGCGATGCAGCGCGATCCTCCGACCCTGTCTGCTGCCAGGACCCCACCTTGGCGACGAAAAGAAACGGGTCTTACGCGAGATGCCACGTCGACCTTACGTGGCCGCTTACGCGGGCTGCCAGCGCGGCACGCCACATTGGAGACGAGGGCGCTTACGCGCGACCCTACGCGGGCAGCCCACGCGCCAGTGTCGACGAAGACGACCCCGTTTTCGTCGCTCATC
The DNA here is from genome assembly GCA_963575745.1 of Prorocentrum cordatum. Lineage (NCBI taxonomy): Eukaryota > Dinophyceae > Prorocentrales > Prorocentraceae > Prorocentrum > Prorocentrum cordatum. The sequence continues at coordinate 15,624 of CAUYUJ010007385.1, forward strand.
TGGGAGGCCCGGCATTTCGCAGTCGGAGCTCCTGAGCTGCACTCCCGCCCCCGGTCGCATTGCCGTTGCCCCCGAGCTCCACTCGCACGCCGCCGCCGGCGCGGCACCCCGGCGGCGCGCGGCCACGAGAGACACCGCCGCGCCAGCCTCGGGGGGCCCCGGCGCGGTGCGGCGAGAGGCCGCGCGGCGACCTCGAAACCACGACACTGGACTACACGGCAGGTTCGTGCGGCGTCGGCGCGCGCGGAGAATGTTGGCGCCGCGTCCATCGTTCAACCCAGAATCGATCGCGGCCCCGATCGTTCCAGACAAAATTCCGTCGGGACCGGTGGCGTTACCGTGTCCCTCGGTGGATCCGCGTCGCTGACTTCAACCTTGAAGGCCTTCGCCGGCGTCGCCAGCGTGCCAAAGTCGAATGAAGTTACTGCTCCATGTCTCGGCGGCAAGCGAGGGGGGGGAATCTAGAATTAAGTCGGGCGTGTCCCCCATAAAGGGGAATTTTCGGCGAAAAATAAAAAATACCAAAAACATACTCTACAAATGATCCCCATACTATTTGAATACTATTTTTGAATATTCCCCCTGTAGAGGGACAGGCCCGACTTAAAGCTAGAAGGAGAACAACTTCTCAGAAAGCCGCGGGGCTTCTCGGAAGGCCTCTGGCCTGCTGCTGCGTCTTCGGGGAAGGCTTCGAGAACTGATATTGGAAGGCCGGGTGCCTTCCGAGAAGCCCCACGCCTTCTCCTTCCCCCCCGGGCTCGCCGCCGAATGTCACGTGGTACTCCAATTTCCGGGGTTCGTGGTCACCGCACGGAACAGGAGGAGGAAGAGGACTGGGGGGGCCGAGAAAGACGACACCGCTGCGGGATATGATAACGTTGAGCCGGCCTTGAGTTGACGTTGAGCGGGACTTGAGTCGAATTTGAGTCGAACGGATCAATTAGCTCGCTCCCGAGAGGGCACCCAGAACAAGAATCTAACATGTGGGACCTGCTGTAGACCAGGAGGATACCGTGGACGAAGCTACTCTTCCTCCGACCTCGTACTGCGCCAAGCGCAACGGCCACATTGTCTACAAACGCATCCACCCCGAATGTGTCTGTATGTATCTGTGTGTATCTAAATATGTACCTAACGATACCCTCAGAAGCCCTGGCACTGTGCGGTGACAGTCCGTGCGGTGACCTCGAAATCAGGAAAGACATGCCCTGACATCCTTGCGAATCAATGTCTTCGAGCCAGGTGCTGTTGCCTGGTTTCGTGCCCTTGGCCCTCACAGAGCGATCGGGAACGAACCATGGCGCAGAAACATACTTTGGGTCCGGGGCTCTAGTCGTGATTTTGTCACGTTCTTGGCATTGTCTCGGCACGTCGGACTTCAGGGTCACGACAGTTCTGTCACCGCACGCCCCGGTCGCCCGGGACGTCCTCGGAGAACGGCCCACGTCCCCAAACCGTGCGGGCACCGTGGATTCCCACCGCCTAACCCGGTCGCGTGGTGGTCGACCCCTGCTCCAGGGAAAACCTGACTGCCCATGTTGGGCATACCTGGTGAACTCTGTGTCGCCAGATGGTTAAGTATGAGTCACGTCTATCTATGTTTAGGTCTGGCATGTCCCCCTACAGGCGTTGACGAAAATGACAAAAAAATCCGCCGACCCCTTGGGGTTCATCGGCGTGTGAGATGTTCCCCCTCCCCAAACCCCTCCCCCGGGAGCCCGGTCCGGTCCATTTGGAGGGGGGGGGGGGGGTCCGGCCGGACGGGCCGGACGGGCCGGAACCCCCCGGAGGTCTCATCCGCTCCCGAAAGACGTGGAAAAACACGTTGAATTCGTGTAGGGACGCGTCTGGTGGCCTCCAAATGGGTTTTGGACGCCCCACGAGCGCTCCAAGACGTCCAAGTTTGCCCGAAGACGGGCCACGAGGCGTCCTCGACGGCAGAAGAGGTCCCCACGAGCTCCCCCGAGGGCCTCCGAGATGCGTTCCACAAGGGTCCCTAGACGCCAAAACTGTGCCATTCCCTTTGTGAAATGTACATTTTTTAGAAATTCAGCTTTGGATCTTTCCGATGCTCCCCGACGGCCCAAGAGGCTCCCAAACCCGCTCCCAGACGGCCCCAGAAGCCTCGCAGAGGGCCCCCCACAGACCCCTAGAGGGCCCAAGATGGGCCAACAGGCGTCCAAGACGGCCCAAGAGGGCTCCGAAAACGGCCCCAAGAGCGTTCCAGGAGCGTTCCGAGCTGCTTCCCCGAAGCTCCACATGGTCCCAGACGGTCCAAGAGCGATCAGAAACATCGACGACGACCTCCCGACGGCTCACGAGGCCTCCCCAGACGCCCCCACAGGCATCCAAGATTCCCCCCAAGAGGCCCTCTAGACGCAAAAAATCGCTCGTTTCCTTTGTAAAACGTATTTTTTTCACACGTGCGCCTTTGGGGGTGACCCCCGCTCCTGCACGGCCCCAGAGCCCCCCAAACCCGCTCCCAGACGGTCCAAGACGCCTCCAAGAGGGTCCGTACATTGCCCTCGAGGGCCCCAAGACGTTCATCGGCGTGTGAGATGTTCCCCCTCCCCAAGACCCCTCCCCCGGGAGCCCGGTCCGGTCCATTTGGAGGGGGGGGGGTCCGGTCGGACGGCCCCGGACGGCCCGGAATCCCCCGGAGGTCTCATCCGCTCCCGAAAAACATTGAAAAACACGCGAAATTCTATAGGGACGCGTCCCGGACGGCCCGGAACCCCCCGGAGGTCTCATCCGCTCCCGAAAAACGTGGAAAAACACGTGGAATTCGTGTAGGGACGCGTCTGGTGGCCTCGAAATGGGTTTGGGACGCCCCACGAGCGCTCCAAGACGTCCAAGTTTGCCCGAAGACGGGCCACGAGGCGTCCTCGACGGCAGAAGAGGTCCCCACGAGCTCCCCCGAGGGCCTCCGAGATGCGTTCCACAAGGGTCCCTAGACGCCAAAATTGGGCCATTCCCTTTGTGAAATGTACATTTTTTAGAAATTCAGCTTTGGATCTTTCCGATGCTCCCCGACGGCCCAAGAGGCTCCCAAACCCGCTCCCAGACGGCCCCAGAAGCCTCGCAGAGGGTCCCCCACAGACCCCTAGAGGGCCCAAGATGGGCCAACAGGCGTCCAAGACGGCCCAACACGGCTCCGAAAATGGCCCCAAGAGCGTTCCAGGAGCGCTCCGAGCTGCCTCCCCGAAGCTCCACATGGTCCCAGATGGTCCAAGAGCGATCAGAAACATCGACGACGACCTCCCGACGGCTCACGAGGCCTCCCCAGACGCCCCCACAGGCATCCAATATTCCCCCCAAGAGGCCCTCTAGACGCAAAAAATCGCTCGTTTCCTATGTAAAACGTATATTTTTTCACACGTGCGCCTTTGGGGGTGACCCCCGCTCCTGCACGGCACCAGAGCCCCCCAAACCCGCTCCCAGACGGTCCAAGACGCCTCCAAGAGGGTCCGTACATTGCCCTCGAGGGCCCCAAGACGTTCATCGGCGTGTGAGATGTTCCCCCTCCCCAAACTCTTCCCCCAGGAGAAGGCAGAGGAGGAGAGGCAGGAAGAGGAGCAGGAGGGAGGAGCAGGGGGAGGAGGAGAGGAGGAGAGGGAGCCGATCATCGTCATCAGTGTCGTGATCATCAACGACGTCATTGCCATCGACAAGGTCAGCCCAAACATCCCCGAACATTAACAGTTAGCGGGACATCCCGCTTGGAAACCGCCGACAACCGTAAGATGTCTCCGGGGTGTAACATACTTCCCTGGCTCCGGCACCCGTGCAAGGCCCCAAACACAACCCAAAAAACTTCCTGTGCCGTCTTGGGGTTCGCTTGGGCCGTCTGGAAGCCCTCTGGGCCAGTTTGCGACCCATGTCGGCTCCCCTTCTCGCTGTGACGGGCCCTGAACAGCCTCATTTTCCCACGGTTTGCAAGGAAGCTGTGGTGAACGATCCCAAGGAAAATCCAAGGGGTCGGCGGATGTGGCGGAAGCCTGAAGAATCAAACGACACCCAAGCATGGTCACACAATCCTAGAAAAATCGTCCCCAGACTATTTGTCTGACTATTTCTGAAATTCCCCTCTGTAGAGGGACGCGTCCGACTTCAGTCTACGTCGCAGGGCGCCAGGGGGCCGGGAAGGGGCGTGCCGTCCCTGGGCTCGGCGGTCCTCCTGCCCCGGTGTGGGCCCGCCGCGGTGGCCGCGGCGACCTCCCAAACCGACCCGAATTGGGCGCCCGAGTTATCCGGGGTAACTCGGGTCCGGGGTAAGTCGGGTTTGGATTCCCGAAAAAGGAACCCGAGTTAGCCCTGACCCGAGTTACCCCTGATGATTCGGGGCTCTGGACGCCCGAGTTATCCGGGGTAACTCGGGTCCGGGGTAACTCGGGTTCGGATTCCCGACAAACCAACCCGAATTATCCCTGACCCGAGTTACCCCTGATGATTCGGGGCTCTGACCGAAGGCTTGCTGCGGGAGGGGATATCAGGGCCACACTCGTGTCTCTGGCGGCCGCCCGGCATGGTCCGGGCTCCCCGGGGACCGCCCTCGGCGGGGCGCCTGGCTGCTGGCGCGCCCCCCGCAGCGAGACGCCCTCCCCCACGACGGCGCACGAAACCCTACAGAAGGTACCGACACCCCTGCTCTTGGGTCGGACATGTCCCCCGACAGGCGGGTTCTGGAGGAAAAAATGAAGACAGTCAAAACATACTCAAATGTTGCATTAATAGAGACAATGTTTCCAAATTCCTCCTGTAGAGGGGCACGCCCGACTTACCGCTACTTCCCAGACGTAGGTCCGGCAATTGCGACTACAGGAGGTCCACGACCACTTCGGGCCAAAAAACCCAAACCAGAAAAAAAACAGGAATTCTTGAAACCAAAACCTGGGGAGGTCGACATCCTGAAAAAAACTCAAACACCAAAGCTGCGAAAAACTCAAACCCACAAAAAACTTCAAAAAACCTGAAGCTCAGACCTGGGAAAAACTCAAACTACACAAAAACTCCAGAAAATCTCTAAACCGAAACCTGGGAACAACTTTGGATAAACTCTCGGAAACTCTGGAAAAACTCTGGAAACAGAATCTAACAAAACTCTTAAAAAAACTCTGGAAACACAAACTCTGGAATAACTCTAAACGACTGAAAACTTATCATAAAAACTAAAATAACTCTGGGAAGCTCTAAAAAATTCTAAACGCTTGAAAACTCTTAAAACAACTCTACAACAACTTTGACAAAAACTCTAAAACAACTCTAGAACAAAAAACTCCAAACAATCTTTGGACAAAAAACAACCTTCCGGGTTTGAGTGTTTTCAGGTTTGAGCTTCAGGTGTTTTTAGGTTTTCTGTGGGTTTGAGTTGTTTTTCCCAGGTTTCGGGTTCAAGATTGTCTGTAGTTTCTTATGTGTTTGAGTTTTCCCCAGGTTTTGTTTGGGGTTTTCTCAGGTTGTCTTGGATTTTGAGTTTCCCATTCGAGATGTTTTGATATGTGTTTGGAGTTTGAGTTCCTGGCCGAAGATTTGTTGAAGATGTCGGCAGGTTTTCCTATGGACCGCCTGTAGTCAATTGCCGAACCTAATCCCAGACCTCCCCCAGGGTGCGTTCTGATCAGACCTTCGAGGCGAACCCGGTCGTCGCAGCACAAGGGCCTCCCAGCAGGCCCCCATCAGGGCGAAGACGAGGCAAAGGAAGCGGCATCGGTACCGCTTCCTCCTCTGATAGGCAGAGGGCTTCGCCACCCGGTGCGAAGTTCCCGCCCCCCCAGCCGATCATCCTCATCTTCCTCGGGTAGCGGTATCGGTACCGTCTCCTCCTCTGACCCACGGTCGCCCCGAGCCCCGAACCCCCACCGACTCACCACGCGGCTCGGTCACCACACCGTTTGGGGGCCCTCCGACAGCCGCGAGCACCAGGAGCAGCGCGCCCGCGGCGCTGGTGGAGCTCCACCCGCCCGCCGAGGCGACGGAGGGCCTCGCCGTCGCGTCGCTCAGCCCCTGCAAGCTCGACACGGTGCTCGGGCACTTCTGCTTGATGCAGTCCAGCGCGTCCTGAGGGCGGAGGGCCCTCCGACGCTTTCGTCAGCTCAATTGGAGAGGGTCGCTCGCCTCCGGGGGCCTGCCGGCAGCTGCGCCTCGCCGAGGGCCCTCCCGGGGTGCCCGGATCGTCCCGACAGGCCGCCGGGCGGGAAAGCCACCTGACTACCTACCAGACCACCCCAGCCCAACCCGAAGACCCGAATTTCGGGTTGGGGGGGGGTACGGGTTCCATACGTGTCTTCTCGATGTTCCCCGACACCCCCCCACTGGAAATGGAGGGTAAATCTGAGCCTTCGGGTTGGGTTGGGGTGGTTTGGTGGGTGGTGAGCAACGCCTACAGGTCGACGGCATGCCCCGATGGCGGATCAGCACGCTCCCCCGGGCGGGCTGGGCTCTCGGTCCCCCCTGGGCGATCCGTGGGCGATCGGGGGTCCATTTATCCCCCACGGAGCCTATCCCCCCTGACATTGCCTGTGAGTCCTGGATGGTCTTGTCCGCCTTCGCGTCGGCCTCGTATGCCTTCACCGCCGCCAGGTTGGTGGCGTCGCACTGCAGGTCCACGATGGCATCGCAGCCGCCAGCCATTTGGATGTAGCGAGCGAAGGCCCACTGGCAGACGCACCAGTTGCCGATCTTGCATTCGCCCTCCGTTCCACCATCCTTGGCCATGCAGGGCTGGTTCTCTGTGCACCAGTTTGGCTGGCCGGTCTGGGTGCAAAAGTCGGACTTCATCTGGATGCAGATATGGTGCGAGCCGGCGTCGTCGTCGCCGAGGTCCTGGCACTTCCCGTCGCGCGTGAACCTTGCGCCGGTTCGAGGGGGGGCACTCGAGGCCCCCCTACCTGGCCCCGCTATCCGCGCCATGTCCGAGGCTACCTGGGACTCGGCTATCCGAGCACAACCCTGGACGCCAGAGAAGCACGACCGAGCAACGACTGCCGAAGGACGACGAAGGCGGCCACCCACAAGCTACTGGCGGGGCGGCTGTGGAGGCATGAGATGAGAGAGACCGCCAGGAGGGGCGGAGGGAGGGAGGCCTTCTGAGGTGAGGGAGACAAAATGTTGCACAAACCATGTTCTGCAAAAGAAGGCGGAGAGCAGAGGGGAATGGCGGCGGCGGACACACTCCATCTCTCTCTCTCTCTCTCTCTCTCGCACACACATAGATACACATATATACATATATATAGATATGAACATATATATATATAGAGAGAGAGAGAGAGATACGGGCACAGACGCATATGTACACAAAACAACTACGTTACAGACACAGACATAAACACACGAACACCCTCCAGGAAGGTAGCGGTGTATATAATCATTGGCTATTATTCGTGGTATATGCACCTTCGCCCTCCCCAGAGGCCCAGGAACCATCCATTGGAGGGTGCCTGTGCGTCCGTATATCTACAAAAATAGGTACAAATACATATTTATATATAGATATGTATACAGACATGCCTATATATGTATGCCGCAGCGACAGAGGCGATACAATATAGACTTTGGGGCAAAGTCTTGAGTCATGCTCGTGAGGCCCGCAAGCATGTTGTATTGTTTTGACAGGGGCGGCGGGGGTGTCAACATATTCCCTGCTGGGCGCAGGGCTACCATCCCTGACAACAAAGAATACACAAGTCACCTCGCGGCTAAATCTGGATCATGCGCGGCCACCCCGTGTTCACTGGGCGATCACCGTCAAGTGGTTTAGACGGCGGGGGTGGTGGCGCGTGGCCTGCTGTGCGCAGGCCCACCAGAAACAATGATGTGCATTGGTGTTCGACAATGGTGGTGTGAGCCGACATGTTTCCCGATGTGTGCTGTTTATCCCGCACGTGGCGCACCTGGCGCACTCGGAGCACGTGGCGCATCTGGCGCACCAGGCGTGCCTGGCACGCTCGGGCCCAAGGGGTGCCTGGCGCGCGTGGCGCTTCTGGCTCGCGTGGCGCGCCTCGCCCAAACGTCGCGCACCTTGGGTCGGCTTTGGTTCCCAGTAGCTGCCCATCTAAGACGACCGCTAAACATGCTCAGGCTCGGGTGTTGAGTATGTGTTGGGAGGGCGGGTGAGCTTGTCCCCTTACCCCCTCCCCTGGACCTGGACGGAGGGGCTGCGAGTCGTCAGGGCGTCCAAGATGGCCCAAGACGGCTCCAAGAGGGCCTCAGAGAGTCCAAGATGGCCTCCAAGATCGCTCAAGATAGCCCAACATGGCTCAAGATAACTAACATCATGCCTCCAAGAGGCCCCAAGAAGGCTACAAGAAGGATCCGACTGCTTTCCCCGAGAAATCAAAATCCTTCAAAAACCCATAGCAAACCAATGATGTTGGCCTTCTCGCCTTTTCGCTTCCGATGCGCTTTTGAGGCCTCAAGATGGCCCCAATATGGCCCAAGAGAGCTCCAAGAAGTGCCGAAGAGGCCCACAAGACGGCCCCAAGACCGCTCAAGATCGCCCTCAAGAGGGCCCCAAGATCGCCCCAAGAGGCTACTTGGATGGCCCCGGAGGGGGGAGGCAAATCGAGGACCCCCCCTCCTTGGATCGATGGCCTCCAAGATGGCCCCAGGAGGCCCTCCGAAGCTCCCAGGAGAGCTCCAAGAGAGCCCAAGAGGGCCCCAAGAGGGGCACCAAGAGGGCCCCAAAACGCTCCAGAAGAGCTCCAAGAGGACCCCAAGACCCCCCAAAGAGCCCAAAGAGGGCCCCAATATGCCCCAAAAGAGCCCCAAGAGGATCCCAAGACGCCCCAAAAAAGTCCCATAGCTCCAAGATAGCCTCCAGCATGGCTCAACACGTTCCTCCCCCTCCTCTCTTTGATTCACTATATGCGTCTCCGCTTTCCATTTCCCGTCAGCTCTCGTGTGGGCAGGGCTTCTGAATGGGCTGGTGGGGATTCCCGAAGCGTAAAAACTTGAAAAACTCGCATGTTACCGGAGGTGTAGACCAATAGCAAGTATTCGCTTGAAATGACAGCTCAGCAATCATTGTACCAGAATGCTCAACGACTCGATATGCAACATGCATTCATCATGGTAGCTCACCCCTTCATGGGTGAATTACTTCTTTCATCGGGGGGGCGAGATTCTCTGTCCCAGATTCCAAGCCCGAAACTGCTACGCTAACACATCCTACGAGGAACCTGGCCATCTTCAATTCAAATGTTAGGAGCCTCCTTTGGGCCGCTGGGCGGCCTCTTGGGCCATCTTGGGGCCTCTCTTGGGCCGTCCGGGGGCCTCTCGGGGCGCCCTTGAAAGTTTATAGCGCATCTTCGGGCCCCTCTGGATGGAGTGCGGCTTCACTGATGTTGGGCGGCTCCTTTTCAAAATGTGGCTCTCGCCTGAACAACGCGCAAACTTTTGTACAAATGTGTCTCCTCTGCAGGGGTCTTGTCGGAATCCTCCTGGGGCCGAACGGACGCCTTCCAGAGGCGATGCCGAGGGCTCCACTCTTGATGTTTTCCACCACCACCACCACCACCACCATAAGTTGGAGTGGGAGGGGGTCCTCCTCCCTCTCCTCCTCCTCCTCCTCCTCCTCCTCCTCCTCCTCCTCCTCCTCCTCCTCCTCCTCCTCCTCCTCCTCCTCCTCCTCCTCCTCCTCCTCCTCCTCCTCCTCTTCGTCCTCCTCCTCCTGCTCGTGAGTAACAGACAGCATCGAGCGTGATCGTCGTTGCTGTAGGGGGGCCAAACTTGCGCACCAAGGCGCCAGCGCCATCCCTACAGGTAAAACCAGGAGAGCATCGGGCGGAGGCGCCGCTTGTGTTTGAGGGCCCGCTGCCGGCGGCGCGCGAGGGCGCCAGTCTGGCATCAAAAACTCCAGCGTTGAGCAGGAGCACCGTTGCTTGCAGTGGGGCCCGTGGTCTGCGGACCCAGGGCGGGAGCGCCTCTCTTGGGTGCAGCGCGAGGGGCGGCCTCGGGCGGCGAGCATGACCACCTGCAGCACGCGAGAGGAAGCAGTGAGCAAGAGCGTCGTTGCTGCAGGGGCTGGTCTGCGGACTCCAAACGCGAACGCCACTCTGAAGTAAGCAGACAGTGACTATAGAGCATGAGCGCTGGTGTTGATGGAAGGTCCCTTTTCGGCGGCGAGAGAGAGTACCAGGCCTCGGCCACAAGTGAAGAACAATCTAGCGGGAGCGTGGTTGATGGGGGGCCAGTTTGGGCGCGACCCCGAAACGCTCGAGTATGAGCCTCAATTTCAAAGGAAATGCAGCTGGAGCCAAGGCGAGAACGCCTCAAGGCATTGAAGTGGTCTACAGCAACGAGCGCGTAAGTAAAACGAATGTTCAACAGCAGCACACGATCATGGTACTACTGCTCCCGTAGGACCTTTCGAGCGATGCTTTCTGGCCGAGACGTCGAGGCGACCCCGCCGTGTCGACGAGAAAGTCCCAGGACGCCCAAAAAGCCGAAAACGAGGAGGCAAGGGCAGCGGCATCTGTGAAGGGGCCCTGGGACACACAAATGAATACACACAAATAACAGGATTCCCTATATTTCCCCATATTTTCGGGGTGTCTGTCTTCCCCCCCCCACACTTCCCATATGTTCCCATATTTTCCGAGGGAATCGAGGATGAATGGTGTCTGTGTTGTTTCCCCTCCTGAGTCGAGAGCAGCAGGAAACTGCATGAGCATCATTAAAACAGGGCTAGGATCGGGGTAAATCGCTCCAGAGCGTTCCGGAGCGCTCTCAGAGCGTTCCGGAACGCTCTGGAGCGGCCGCGGCGCCCAATACATCCTCCAAACCCGCCGATTCTCAGAGATTTCGAGTTATCCCGATCCGATTTTGTCCCGACCTTCGCGTCGTTTCAATCACATCTCGGAGGCCCGCGCGGCCGCCTTGGATAATGCCCGCGCCGGCCTCGCCCCCGTGGCGCGGGCGGGGCGCGCCACGGAGGGCGGCGCCGGGGGCTCCGCCGGGGGGGGGGCCCGGCTGGGGAGCCCACAGAGGACGTGCGCGCCCAGCGATGTCCATGAACACCTCCTCCTCCTCCTCCTCCTCCTCCTCCTCCTCCTCCTCCTCCTCCTCACTCATTCTCCTCCTCCTCCTCCTCCTCCTCCTCTTGCCCTCTGTCCTCCTCCTCCTTCGAGCCGCGAGACCGGCCGCGTTGTACGGACAGCTGCGTGATGCGCACCGTCGAAACCGACGTGGATTCATGCACGTGTACGTCCGTCTATCGCTCCTGACCAGCGCCCACGCGAGCCGCGCGCGCGGCACTCCGGCTGGTGGTGTTCGTGCAGTGGCGTCTTCTTCGAAGGGTGGATATTAGGGGGAAAACAAACCTACCTCGCTTTTGACCACCCTCGCTTCCAAGAGATACCAAACGATGCCAAACTGCGGCCTGTACTGGTCAGGCCGCTTGACGAGGCGGCGCGTGGTATGGCTTGGTTTTGCCTGGAAGCGACAGCGGGGTAGGTAATTCACGCTCTGAGATACGCTCCTGGACTTCGGCGCCCCCCGGAAGCGGAACCCGAGATCGAAGCGGATCGGAACTGGAATCGGCCGAGATCGGATCGAGCCGAGTCGGAGGACCGACAACAGGGCGAGAGCGGCGGTGGCGGCGAGTCGACGCCCACGACCCGACAAGGGCGAGCCGAACGCTCAGGCAGTGCTGCCTGTGGCGGAACCCTTTATCTTGGACGCCCGAAACAAGTACGGAAAGAATGGGTACAATACCCAACAGCAAATGTTGTCCTAAACCAATTGAGGGGCCCAAGGGCCCTATTACTAACCGGGTCCCCTTACCCGGGGTCCTGGCTATACCCGACTAAAGGCGAGCAAGGACGCCTCGCCACTGCTTGCTGTTGGGCATCGTGCCCATTCTCTCCGTGCCCACTTCGATCGTCCCTTTGGACGTCCGAAATGGGCACGGAAAGAATGGGCACAATGCCCAACAGCAAATGTTGTCCCAAACCAGCAGCGGCCGCTGTCGGGCAGGCGGCCCTCTGCCTCGAATGGACACAGGCCGCGGCGGCGTGGACAGCGAGTCCTGCTCAAAATGCAACAAGATCCGCGGTGGGGCATTGTACCCATTCTTTCCGTGCCCACTCCGGGCGTCCATGACTACCTACCAGACCACCCCAACCCAACCCGAAGACCCGAATTTCGGGTTGGGGGGGGTATGGGCTCCACAGGTGTTTTTTCGATGTTCCCGGACCCCCCCCTACTAGAAATCGAGGGTAAATCAGACCCTTCGGGTTGGGTTGGGGTGGTTTGGTGGGTGGAGAGTCCAGATTGACGTTTTCAAACGCGAGCGGTGCCCGAAATCCCGACCCGCTCCCCAGGACCGGCCTCCTCTGTCTTCGTTGCCCACGGCCCCGGGGTCCGGCGCGGGCCCCCTCGCGATGGGGCCGAAGACCGGAGCAGAGCCTCCCGCCTCTGATCCCTGCACGACGCGAGCATGCCTCGGCTTAGGTCAGCCATGTGTCCCTGCAGGCGGAGCTTGGGCGACGAACAAAGAAAAGGCTCGGAACATGCCCCGAAATTGTCAAGCAAAGACAACTGCGTGTCAAACAAACTGTCAACCATTGTCGAGCGAAAAATCGACCCCGTCTTAATTTCTGACGCTTTGGGAATTTATCCTCCTGTAGAGGGGCACGCCCGAATTGGGAATGGGCGCCTCTTCCTCGACTCGACTGGGGGGCCCGTTTCCACCACCACCAGCACAATTTGGAGGTGGGAAGGAGGTGGAGGAGGAGGAGGAAGGGAGGAGGAGGAGGAGAAGGAGGAGGGGGAGGAGGAGGAGGAGGAGGAGGAGGAGGAGGAGGAGGAGGAGGAAGGACGAGGAGTAGGGAGGAGAGGAGAGGAGGAGGAGGAGGGAGGAGGAGGAGGAGGAGGAGGACCCCCTCCCCTGGAGGAAGGAGGGGGGCGCACATGGGGGTACTGGATGGAGGGGGAGGGGGAGGAGGAGAGGAGGAGGAGGAAGGAGGAGGAGGAGGAGGAGGAGGAGGAGGAGGAGGAGGAGGAGGAGGAGTGCGAGGAGGAGGAGGAGGAGGAGGAGGAGGAGGAGGAGGAGCAGGAGCAGGAGCAGGAGTACGAGGAGCAAGGGAGGAGGGGGAGGAGGAGAAGGAGGAGGAGGAGGAGAAGGAGGAGGAGAAGGAGGAGGAGGAGGAGGACCCCCCCCCTCCGACCTGTGGTGGTGGTGGACAACGGGCCCATCCTCGACGCCCCCCGCTCGGCGAGGGCGGGCGCGGGAGCCCGGTCATCGCCGTCCCCGGCTTCGAGCAGGTCTCGAGCGCCTCGCCGGCGAGCCCGAGGACCTCGGCAGGGCCGCGGCGCGCCGGGCCGCCCGAGGCCCCATTTGGGCGAGGACGACGACGACGAGGACGACGACGACGACGACGAGGACGACGCCGACGCCGACGCCGACGCCGACGCCGACGCCGACGCCGACGCCGACGCCGACGCCGACGCCGACGCCGACGCCGACGCCGACGCCGACGCCGACGACGACGACGACGACGCCGACGACGACGACAACGACGACGTCGTTTTTCGTTTCCGATGCTCGTGTACGGCTGGGCGCGGCGAGAGAGGACGAGGGCGAGGGCGAAGGCGACGGAGGGCGAGGCCGAACCCCTGAAGGTCGCCCAGTGGAGGCGAAGGAGGGGGTGCAGTTTTCGGGCCCCACAGGCCCCCATGATCATCATCATCATCATCATCATCATCCTCATCATCATCATCATCATCATCATCATCATCATCATCATCATCATCATCATCATCATCATCATCATCGTCGTCATCGTAATCATCATCATCATCATCGTCGTCGTCGTCGTCATCATCAACATCATCATCATCATCATCATCATCATCATCATCATCATCATCGTCATCATCATTACCATCATCGTCAACAACACTATCATCGAAAAATCGCGCCGAACAATGTTGTCCGTTCTCGTGTTGTGTTCGTTATCCCTCCTTCTGTCTCCGTTCCACCTTTGCTGAACAACGAAATCAAAACAATCGCGGTCCAAGATATTGCAAAAATACCGTTGAGCTCGAGCCCTGTCATCATCATCATCATCACCATCGTCCTCATCCTCGCCAGCATCAACAATATCATCCTCACATTCATCCTCCTCCTCATCACCGTCATCACCCTCATCACACTCATCCTAATCCCCAATCCATCCTCATCATCATCCTCATCAACATCAGCATCATCATCATCCTCATCCTCATAAACGTCATCCTCATCCTCACACGCATCCTTATCATCCTCATCATCCGCATCCTTATCCTAATACTCATCCTCCTCCTCATTATCATCACCAGCATCAGCATCACCAGCACAATCATCACCACCATCATCACCACCATCACCACCATCATCACCACCGTCGTCATCATCTGCATTATCATCGTCGTCAACATGTTCATCATCGTCGTCATGGGCATGACTGTTATCATCATTATCATCATCATCATCATCATCATCATCATCACCACCACCACCACCACCACCACCATTATCATCAGCATCAGCATCATCGTAATCATCAACACCCACCTCCCCCCCCATCCTCCTCGCCAGGGTCATGTCGGGCCTGTCCCCCTACAGGGGGATTGTCGACGACCAAAAAAAATACCCCAAAAATACCCCAAATTGGTCAAACAATACTCCAAAAATAGTCCCCAGGCTACTTTCGGATTACTCTTTGACTATGCTTGGGGCATCTTTTTTTATTTTTCGTCGAAGACCCCCCCTGTAGGGGGACAGGCCCGACTTCACGCCAGAGGGGCGAGCCCCCATTTGGACACCCGAAATGGGTACGGGAAGAATGGGTACAATGCCCAACAGCAAATGTTGTCCCAAACCAACAGCGGCCGCTGTTGGGCAGGCGGCCTTCTGTCTCGAATGGACACAGGCCGCGGCGGCGTGGACAGCGAGTCCTGTTCAGAATGGACAGGAACTGCTGTTGGGCATCGCACCCATTCTTTCGGTACCCGTTTCGGGCGCCCAGACCCCAGGGGGCCTCGGCAGCAGCGGTGCAGCTCGCGAGCGGCCCGGCGGCCAGCAGCAGCGCGGCCAGCGCGGGGGCGCCTGCGGCGCACGGCATGGCGTCCGGCGCTCGGCGGGGGCTCGGCTGCGCCTGCGCGCAGGAGTGCCGCAGGTCGATACTTCTGTCGGGCGTGTCCCCCATTAGGCCCTACAGGGGGATTTTCGACGAAGAATAAAACAGACCCCCAAAATACCCCAAAATGGTCAAGAAGTACTCCAAACAAATAGTCCCCAGACTATTTGTGGACTCTTTTTTGTAAGGATTTTTGTTACCCAACAAAAAAATCGAAAATCTCCCTGTAGGGGGACAGGCCCGACTTGAGAGTACCTCAGGTCGATATCTTCGAGCCTCTGGAGGTCTGGGGGGGAGGAGGAAGCTCTCGGCGCTCGGCGGGGCTCTGCTGCGCCCGCGCGCGGGAGTACCTCAGGTCAGTGTCTTCGAGCCTCTGGAGGCCTGGAGGGGGTGATAGCAAAGGAGGTCTGGAGGGGGGGAGCGAAAATCGGTGCAGTCGTCCTCGAGGGCGGGGGTCGGGATCGCAACTGCCAGGCGGGCGCCGCTGCCGTTGGAAACAGCAGCCGAGGTGGGCCCAAGAAGGGCCCCAAAGCCAGGGTCACGTCAGGGACACTGCGAATTCCACAGGAGGAGGCAGAGGAAGAGGATGAGGCGGAGGAGGAGGACCTTGACCAGCTTACCCGTTCTTTCTTTCGCCCCCTCTTCGAAATCTCCTTCCCTCTTTTCTCCCCCCCCCCCGCCCCTGGGCGCAGGGGGGCATAGCTTCCCCGCCGCTGGAAGTTTTGTCGGTCACCCATCTTTAACTACCTCTTGTTTGATTCCCCCCGCGGGACAACGGCCCTGGGGGGGGTTGAACTGCGCCGGACACGATTGCGTAGCCATCTGCGCCCTGCGCACAGGACCTCTGAGATCATGTAGTCCCACTTGTTTCGAAACGGGCGTGTTCGCCCAATTACAGGCCATGGAACATCACGGGACGCCCTGGCTCGAAACACCAGCGCAGACGGATGGGGTCCGGGGCTCGAATCGTGAATCGTCACGATGTTGCATGCCCCCTCACGCTCAATCTCTGGAGAGGGGGACTGGACAAAAGAGGAGGAAAACGAGCAAGAGGCAGGAAGGGCTGGAGGAGTTGGAGGAACGGGGGAGGAGGGAGGGGGGATTACTATGTAGAAAAGGGGGCAAAAGAGATTGAACAGACGCGGGGCTTCCATGAAAGCGGATGTACTAGCAGTTTGCAACGCAAGACTGAGAGCGGGCGCGGTGAACGGCCAGGCTGCAAGAGGCAGGCAAGATCCCGTTCGAGTCTGGTGATCAAACACCTCCGTCGTGCACTCGCTGGCAACTAACAGTTGCAAATAAAGGTTGCTCTACTGACCACACCTCCGTTGCCTGCCGCAAGGAGCGCCTTACTGACCGCACTCCTCGTAGAGTTGCCCGCCCGCTTTGTACAGTCACAGATACTGAGCGACTCGTCAGGGGAAGCGATGCGGAACAGGCCCAGCACCTCGAGCAATGTGCACCTCCAACAGACGCCCTACGAGCTGCAGGGGCTACAGTCGGGGCGTTGACCTAAGGAACCCTAAATAAGGAACGAGGCCCCTTTTTTCCATGAGTTAAACTTCGATTCCCATCGAAAACATAAGGAAAACCTGAGGCAAGCTGCGAAACGATCAAAGAACACAGGCCCCGTACTGCAGCTCCGCGCTCCCGCGCGCGGAGAGGGGGGCACGGCGGAACAGCACGTGAGGCACACCCTGCACGAGATCCGGACCGGCCAGCAGAGGGAGGCAGAGGAGGTGCACGCGAGGCGCACCTAGGAACTGGAAGGAGGTGCACGAGAGAAACTGGAAGGAGGTGCACGAGTGAAACTGGAAGGAGGTGCTGGAGGAACTGGAAGGAGGTGCACGAGTGCACGAGGGGCGCACCGATGGGGCAACGGAGGAGCACCACATGTTCAACACGGTGCTGGGCTAGCGCCACTCGGGGCATGTGTAACCCACTGATAGGCTAGGTTAGGCCAGATACAATCAACCTCGGTCGGCATCGACTCATAAACCCCTATCCCAACAGCAACTCCAGCGCCGATGCCAGTACAGATGCCGTACTCCCCGGACCTCTCCCGGGGCGCGTTCTGACCAGACATTCCAGGCGAATCCAGCCGTGGCGACGAGGGCTCCCCGAGGAGGCCCACAAAAGCGACAACAAGGGCAGGGTAGCGGTAACGATCATTCCTTTTCATCCTCTGATCAACATGATGGTCGTCGTCCTGATCGCCGTCGAGGGCTCACCAACGATGACGACTATCACGACGACGACGAGGAGGGTGTCGTCGTCCGCGCCGTCAAACTTCTCCTCCTCCTCCTCCTCCTCCTCCTCCTCCTCCTCCTCCTCCCCCTCGTCCCCCTCGTCGTGGTCACTGTGGTCGCCGTGGTGGTGGTCGGCGTCCTCATTCTCCTGGTCCTCGTCCTAGTCCCTTGTCCACATCGTCGTGATGGTCGTCGTCATCATCGTCATCGTGGGCTCGCCCACCAGCGTGCTGGTCAGCGTCGTCTCCGCCGACTGCCGTATCAGCACCACCCCGGACCCCAGCACCTCGGTGGCCGCGCAGGCGGCGGCGACGAACATCGCCCAGCGCGCACGCGGGCGAGCGAGCGATGCTCCCGACTCAGCATCCGCCAGTCCAGATCCCACTCGCGTCGTGAAGAAAGCACGGCAGACGGCTTTTCGATACTTTCGTGCCCTCACCGCTCGCCTGGCCTCGGGATCGCAAAGAACGACTCGGGATAACAAACTGGCCCCCCGAAGGGGCCCAGATAACTGGGAGTCTACGCCATGGAAAAATCACGACGACGGGAACGCCTCGTGTAAGTCCAGGGCAGGATCAGTCGACATCGAATCGCGGAATCTGCGAGGTGGGGATTTATCCATGTCCGCCGCCTGGGGATCTGGAGTCCTTGGACCCAAGAGAGGCGGTAAAGATGGTTGAGCCACGTGGAGGCCAAATATACGAAAGTCAACCCGTATCATCATGAGGATGCGCGGCAAGGATCCAGGGGCCTTGGGGGGCCATGTTCGCGTTTCTCAAACGAGGATGGCCAGAAGGATGGGGCCGAAGGGGCGAGGATGCCGGATCCAGCTTAAAAAACTGCATGTTTTTGAAGCCGGATCTGGCTGAAAAAACTGCGTGTGTTTGGAGCCGGATCCGTCTTAAAAAACCTGAGAGGACTGCCTGTGTTTGAAGCTGGATCCAGCTTCAAAAAAACTGCGTGTGTTTTAAGTTGAAGCCGGATCCGGCTTAAAAAACCTGAGTGAACTGCGTGTTTTGAAGCCGGATACGGCTGAAAAACTGCGTGTGTTTGAAGCCGGATCCGGCTTCAAAAGTCAAAAGAACTGCGTGTTTTTGAAGCCGGATCCGGCTTACACAGAACTGCGTGCTGTTTGAAGCCGGACCCAGCTGAAAAAACACGCAGTTCTCTCGGGTACCCTTGAGGGAAGGTTGCCCACCTTCCTATGCGGGCCGGCTTTACATTCATGTCCACCGCCTGCCGAGGTCCCCGCAGACCGATCGCACAGGCTGCGGCCATGGATTAGAAAAAAACCCGCCTCGGCAGATCGGCTCGCCCCGGAGCGCACATCGGACCGTATTTGCACTGTGGCGCCACGCAAGCAGGTCAGGCCGCTCCGGATCGCCCACAGATCGGAACTCCACCGGGTGGACGCTGGCCAGAAATTCGCCGGCCCAACGGGCCAGGGCGTGCTAAGATCTCCGGTAACTGGTTAACAGTATTAACAGTATTTCTAGTTCGCGCGCGCGGGGCGGCCCCTGGGGGTCCCCCGGCGAAAAGTACCCCGACCAACGCCCGGTCGCCGCCCGGTCGCCGCCCGACCGCCGCCCGACCGCCGCCCGACCACCAAGTCTACTCAGAGATGGTTTTCCTTCTGGGTGCGGCCTCTCAGGCTCCCCAGAGCGCGCTCAGAGTGCCCCAAGAGGCCCCCAAGACTGCCCAAGAGGCCCCCGAGACGCCCAAAGAGCGCTCGAAGACGCCGAAGATGACCCCAAGACGGCCCAAAAGGCCCCCAAGACAGCCCAAGAGGCCTCCAAGACGCCCCAAGAGCCTTCCAAGAGGCCTCCGAAGAGAGCCCCAAGAGGCCAAAATCGTTGATTTTCATTGGTTTTTTCTATGTTTTTTGTGTTCTGGCTTTTTCGGCTTCCGGACGCTCCAAGACGGCCCAAGAGGCCCCCAAGACCGCTCCAAGACGGCCCACGAAGCTCCCAAGACGGCGCCGAAACGACCCAAGAGAGCCCTCAAGACGGCCCAAGTGCCGCCCAAGACGGACCAAGAGGCCCCAAGACGGGCCCAAGAGGGACTCAGGAGGGATACCGAGAACTCAAAAATGGAGCCCTCCGTCCCAGAAGGCGCCCAGGAGGTCCCAAAGAGGCCCCAAGAGGCCTCCAAGAGGCCCCAAGATGTCGCCAAGAGGCCCCAGGAGACTCCCAGGAGGCCCAAAAGAAGCCCCAGAAGGCTTCAAACATGTCTCCCAGGCGCCCCCGAACGGCCTCTCAACAGACCCCAAGAGGCCCCCCAAAGAAGCATCTTGACGACGACTCTATTTCGCCCCATCGAGAGACGACCCCCAGGGAACTGCTTCACCATCAAAACTCCCCACGCAACGCGTCCGAACGACACCCGCCCCCAAGAGCGCAACATGGGCAACGAACACACAGACAAAAACCAGCGATGCCATATCACGGGCCGGCGGAATGAGCGAAGCGATTCAATAATGTATATAATCGGATAGACAGGGCGGACGAAGGGCAAACGACGGACGACGGCGGAGACGACCACTACGAGGGACGACGGAAGAGGGACAACGACGACGACGATGGCGACGGCGACGACGACGATGGACGGCGGAAGACGGAGACAACAACAGCAGCAGCAACAACGACGACGACGACCAACAACAACAACAACAACAACAACAACAACAACAACACTAGCAGCACCAACAACAACAGCAACACCAACAACAACCATCAGTTTGAGACTGGCCGTTCCTATCTGTTCGCGTGCCATTCAACATGTGAATCGAAATCCCTCGGTACCCGCCCTCTTCGTCTTCGATTGCACCCCCTTGGGGGCATACCTTCCTTACCTGCCACGTGCATTCACCGCAGCCCCCGAGATAGGGGAACAGAGGACTGGCGGTGGTGGAGAACAGGCCCATCAGGAGAGCTATGGGGGCTGCCCCGGAGTGAGCACACGTACGGGGAGCCAAGCAAGAGCGAGAAGGGAAGGGGCGGGAGGCGAAGGTGGAGCGCGGCGCTTCGCATTCCAAGCGGAGCGCCCAACAACGCAGGATGCGCGTGGAAAACGGAGACAAGAGAACAACACCAAAACATAACCAACAGACGGCCAAAACACACACAAGTAACGATGGCACGCTCCAAGCACCAAACATCGTTATTCGACACATGTGAAACGAGAAGGTCATACGAATGAGCTGCAAACTTCTCCGAGGCGGCCCCCCTGCTTTGGTAGTCCCCAACCGTGGTGGTGACAATACCTGGTGGTGAGTCTCGGGCGATTTGGTGTCACCACCCGGTTTGGGGACTCGTGCGGTTTTCCGAGGATGTCCCGGACACTGGTGGGTCCAGGAGTCACAAAACCCTGTGGTGACCCCGCGTCCCCAAACCCAGCGGTGACCTTTTTGGGGATTCCAGGTCGCCACCTGGTATCTCACCACCCGGTTTGGGGGTTCCCAACCTGCTGAGGATGGCGCCCCCAGCCACCGATCGGCGGCAACCCGTTTCCACCCGAAGCTCTGGCCGGGCACCAGGGAGAACCTGCCGGCGGCCGGCCGTCGCCGTGGCCGCCGCTGGCAAACCTTCGCCGCCGTCCCCGCCGCCGTCGTCGCCGCCGCCGCCGTCGACGTCGCCGCTGCGCTGACGCTCGGGGTCGTCAACGTCGTCGTCGTGGTCGCCGTGGTCGTCGCCGTCGTCATCTTCTCGCTGCACAGCCACCACCACCTCCTCCACCTCCATCTCGACCTCCTCCTCCACGTCAGGCACCGCCGTCCAGAGATGTCAGGTATTGGCTCCGTACTCAGAGGCCCCCGCATGCCTCTTTGACCTTGCTCGCAGTGCTCTCGTACCGCGAACTGGGCTTGTCGTATCAGGTATTATTGTGGTGCTTCTGCTCCTCAGCGTGTGGTGCAGGCAACTCGCAAGAACGACAAGGAATGGACGAACCAACTGGCAATGGCAAATCCCAATGGGCCTGCGAGAAAGCAAGCTCAGGATCCTCCGCCCGACTTGGTGGCTCAGATCACGGCAGCATTGGAAAAGAAATCCCACCAGCCCTCTGGGCGTCGGTGGTTTAGAGAGTTTCCTCTTCCACCCCGCCGTCTTCCCCTTCGGGGAGGGGTTTACCCCTCCCCCTACCCCCTCCTTATGGACCTGGACAGGGGGTTCTGCGAGTCGTCAGGGCGTCCAAAACGGCCTCGGTGAGGAAGCCAAAATCATTGAATTTACAATGGTTTTGGCCACATGTTGGCCTCCCGGGGGGGGGACCCTAATTGACGCTCCCCTCTTGTTTGATCGATCTCCTCCAAGATGGCCCCAAGAAGCGCCCAGGAGGCCCCAAGAGGTCCCAAGATGGCCCCAAGATGGCCCCGCGAGGCCCCAAAGTGGCCCCCAGGAGGCCTCCAAAAGACCCCCAAGAGGGCCCAAGAGACCCCCCAGGGGCACACCCAAGATGCTTCAAGAGGCCTCGGCGAGAATGCCAAAACGGCCTGAGCGAGAAAACCAAAATCATTGGTGTTACTCGATGTTGGCCCCACTTTGGCCCCCTGGGGGGGGACGCTAATTACCACTCCACTTCTGTTTGGTCGATCTCCTCCAAAGAT
Source organism: Prorocentrum cordatum (assembly GCA_963575745.1). Classification (NCBI taxonomy): domain Eukaryota; class Dinophyceae; order Prorocentrales; family Prorocentraceae; genus Prorocentrum; species Prorocentrum cordatum. The sequence goes on from CAUYUJ010007385.1 coordinate 37,598, forward strand.
GGCCCCAAGAAACGCCCAGGTGGTCCGAAGAGGTCCGTGGATGGCCCCAATAGGCCCCCAAGAGTCCTCCAGGAGGCCTCCAAGAGACCCCCAAGAGGCCCCAAGAGACCCCCCAGAGGCACCCAATATGCTCCAAGAGGCCTCGGCGAGAATGTCAAAACGGCCTTGGCGAGGAAGCCAAAATGATTGGTTTTAGAAGGGTGTTGGCCCCATGTTGGCCTCCGGGGGGGGGGGGGCTAATCAATGCTCCCCTCGTGTTTGATCGATCTCCTCCAAATATGGCCCCAAGAAGCGCCCAGGAGGCCCCAAGAGGTCCCAAGATGGCCCCAAGATGGCCCCACGAGGCCCCCAAGAGGCCCCCAGGAGGCCCTCAAGAGACCCCCAAGAGGCCCAAAGAGACCCCCCAGAGGCACCCAAGATGCTCCAAGAGGCCTCGGCGAGAATGCCAAATCATTGTTTTCACTAGGGTTTTGCCCCAGGTTAGCCTCTTGGGGGGGAGCACTGATTAAGATGACTCCCAGAGCGCCTGGGAGAGCCCAAGACGACCTCCAAGATGGCTCAAGATGTCCCAAGATGTCTCAGAATGGCTTCCCCTGTGTGCTGCCCAGTTCCCTGATCCAGGCAATTCCTCTGGGCATCGTTTCTGGATGGGCTGGTGGGGATTCGCGAAGCGTCAACAATTTGTTCAGAAAGGCCAGCAGGCCATCGAGGCAACAGGCGCGGCCAATGGCAGTGTTCCATCGACTGGGAATATTCATTCTGGGCAGGCTGGTCCGACTGAGGATGACATCAAGGACATCCGCATCGATTCCCTCGACACCGCTCTCAGACAGCTCCACGACGTCGATGATTCGGACCCCGCAAACAAGTACTTGGCGGAGCAGGTACCAAATGCACGTCAAGAGGTTCGGAGTTCAAGGCCCGTGTTTCAACGACATACGACGGCTGCCTTTCGCCTCCAGATCGCTCAGAATCAAGCGCTAAACTCTTTCGAAAGAAATCGATACCCAAAATAATGTATCGCTGTGGCACAGACAGCCCTGCATTCACCACAATAGGAGGCGGCTTGGGAACGAGAAGAAACACAAACCTGCGCCACCCGATGCATGGCACACCTGCGACTACCGAGGGCCGTGGGGCCGGCCTTCTGGCGCGCGGTCCGACCATCTCGGAGGCTCACCGTGGAACGTTCGAGGTTCACTAGGGGGTTTGGAGGCCTGGAGATGGGCACCAACACCAACACAGGGTGTGGCGTCCAAAAAGGGGGGGAAGATGATCCTAGATTACGGCGTTGGTGGAAATACTTCAGTCGCCCTGGAAGCCAGAATATTACCACAATCGCCGAGATCGGAAACTTCTCCCCTCGGTGGAAACACACCGCCGATATCGGTGTTGGTGTCAATCAACCTCTAGGCAAGGTTGGTTCCGGGAGGCTCTTCGGATGGTTTCTTGAAGGTTTGGGGGAGGTTCTTGTCGATCTCGGGGGAGACCAATCCCTAGCGAACCGTGGGCTTTCTAAGGTTCACCCCGATCTCAAGGCCTTCGTAAGGCCCAGCCCCAGGAGCTCTAACAGCAGCCTGCGAGGCAGGCGCCTCCACCAGGGCGCCTCTGATGTTCCAGCCCGTGCCCCTGCACCGGGCCCACGTCAGCAAAGGGGCGATGCCTTGTCGCAGGGATCGCCCTAAGCAGTGTTTTTCGTTTTCGCGCTGTTTCAATTGACCCTCGTTGTGTTTTCCATCCGTCTTTGCTGCAAGACGACATCGAAACCAACGCAGCCACGAAATCGCCAAAACACCGTTTTCGCCGACCCCTGCCTTGTTTGGGGATGGTCCGGTGGAAAGGCTTACCCCAAATAATGTGGAGAAGTACCACCACCCCTTCAAAGAGTAGGTAGTTTAGGGGGGGTCCACCCCTCCCATTTCCCCTTCGGTGAAGGGCCTGTCCTTATTTCCTAGCCGGCCGATAGCAGACCCGCCGTCCGGCCTGTCAAAAAGCAAAACAGACTCAATTTTGTCTCGCCAACGTGTCGTCGAGCCGCGGAAAGTGCAGCAGGAATACGACGGAATGAACATCGCTCAGGTAACCCTAAGCGGGCGGTCGCGTCCTACCCATCCAGAAACAATGCAAAATCAACGTTTTTCTCGTCAATCTGGACTTTCTTGTCGTCGACGCTGCGAAAAGTATAGCAAGAATGGGACGCGGCGCACATCGCGCGCGGACGCCTGGCCAACCCTACGCGGGACCCCCCGTCCGACCTGTCAAAAAACACCGAAGCGTCGACGTTCGTCTTGTCAACATGTAGTTTCTCCTCGTCGGGTTCTGCGAATCGCGTAGCGTGAACGGGACACGGCGCACATCGCGCGGGGCCGCCTGCTGGTCAACGTGGATTTTCTTGTTGTCGACGCTGTGGCCCGCCGGGTTGAAGAGCTGGGCGGGCGGCAAGTCAGAACGCCTCAAGCAAGCGCGGTTCAAGCAAGAGTTTCAGGAGACCCCCAAGAGGTCGAAAAAAGGCGCCCAGGAGGTCCTGAGGGGGCAAAGCAACAATTGTTTATCATGTGGTGTTTGGCGGATTGTGCGGTTAGCACCTACTTGTGTTAACATATTTCCCCAACCTGGAAGATTCATCCAAGAGGCCCTCAGGCGTATACCAGGAAGCTTCCAGGACGCCCCGCGAATTCCCAAGAGGCATTATCCTCTGCCTCCTCAGTTTCTCTCTCCCTCCCTCTCTCCATCCCCAACTCCTCCTCCTCCTCCTCCCCCTCCTCCTCCTCCTCCTCCTCCTCCTCCTCCTCCTCCTCCTCCTCCTCCTCCTCCTCCTCCCCCTCCTCCATGCGCGGCAGGAGCGAAACGATTGGCGGTACAACACGCGTGGCTGGAATGAGACGCGGCGCACTTCGCGCGCTGGACATGTTGCCGCCGACGATGCAACATGAGAGGCCGGAGCGGGGCGCGGCGTACATCGCGCGCGGTCTTGTTGCCCATCGACGTTGCTCAATACGCGGCAGGAATAGGACGCAGCTCATGTCGCGCGCTGAACGTCTAGCCGCCCACGATATAAGATGAGCGACAGGCGTCGGACGCGACGCACTTGCTTCTTATGCTGCGGGAGGGCGGGTGGGAGTGGACGGATCCCTCTGGTTCGGTCGAGCTGGCCAACTTGACCCCTCCCCCTCCCCCTACCCCCTCCCGTCGACCTGGACGGGGGGGTCCGCGGCTAGTTGGAACGTCCAAAACGGCCTCGGCTAGGAAGCCAACATCATTGGTCTTACTAAGGTTTGGGCCCCATTTTGGCCTTCTGGGGGGGCGAGGCTAATTAGGGGCACCCCCTTCTTTGATCGATCTCCTCCGAGATGGCCTCAAGAGCGCTCCCAAGGCGCCCAAGGGTGCCCAGAGAGGGCCCCAAGAAGTAGCCAGGAGGCCCCAAGAGGCCCCCAAGACAAGGCGGCCCAGCAGGCGCTCAAGACGGCCCAAGAGGGCCGCAAGACGGCGCCAGGAGGGTGCCCAGAAAAGATGCCCGAACGACCATTTCGAGTCAGCGGCCCTGGGCGGGCCCCAGGAGTGCCCAAGCGGACCCCAAGAGGCCCCCGAGAGGCTCTCAAGAGGCTTCAAGAGGCTCCCGAGAGGCCTCAAGAGGCCCCCACGATGCCGCAGGAGGCCCCCAAAAGGCCCTCAAGAAGCACAACGAGAGCGCTCCGACAAGACCACCAGAAGCATTCCTGCAAACTCTGACCCACAACCCCTGCACGGTGACGCGATGGGCCGAAGGCCACTAAGTATAAGAGAGAGCGTGATCCACCGCCGCTTTACTGTGAAAATTGCCAACTTTTTCCTCCGGAACCGGGTCGGCCCCACCCCCCCCCCTCCGAAAATTCCCCTCCCCCCCCCCCCCTGCTGGACCCCCCCCCCCCCTCCCCCGGCAAAACCCCCCTAACCAACCCCTCCCCCCCCCCCTCCCTCGAAACTGGGAATGTCACTACCGGTTGGAACCCCCCCCCCCCCCCCCCGATCCTGAAAACCGGGGGGGGCACTACCGGTTCGAACCCCCCCCCCCCCCCCTTACCCTTCGGATCCGAAACCGGAGGGGGTCACTACGGGTTCGAACCCTCCCCCCCCCCCCCCCCTCCCCCCCCACCCCCCTACTCACCGCCAGCAAACGACTCCCGGTCCCACCACCGTCCGCACCACATCCCCCACTGGTGTTCCCAGCACCACTGTCCTCACCACCACTGTCCCCACTGGTTCCACCACCGCCCCTACTGTCCCCACCAGTGCCCCCACCACTGTCGCACTGTCCCCGCTGTCCCCAGAACTGTTCCCACCACGGTTCCACTCTCCCCACTGTCTCCACGGCCCCAACCACTGCCCGACTATCCCCACTGTCCCCACTGTCCCACTGACTCCTCCGCTGTCCCACTGAGCTGTCCCACTGTTCCCACCACTGTCCCCACTGTCCCCACCACTGTCCCCACTGTACCTCTGTCCCATTGTCCCACCGCCGTCCTCGCCACCGCCTTCACCACTGTCCCCACCACCATTGTACCCTCCACTGTCCTCCCACTGTTTCCACCTCATTCCCATTGTCCCCACACCACTGTCCCCACCACCACCGTCACCACCACTGTCCATTGTCCCCCCTGTTCCCACCATTGTCCCCACCACTGTCCCCACCACTACCGTCCCCACCACTGTCCCACTGTCCCACTGTCCCCACCACTGTCCCGCTATCCCCTCACCACTGTCCCCACCAACACCGTCCCCACCACTGTCCGCACCCCCACTCGGTTTTCGAGGGGGGGGGGGTTCGAACTGGTAGTGACCCCCCCCGGTTTTCGAGGGGGGGGGGGGGAGGGGTTCGAACCGGTAGTGACCCCCCCCCCCTTTTCATGATGAGCTGGGGGGGGGGGGGGAGGGGTTCGAACCGTAATGACCCCCCCCCGGTTTTTCCGGAGGGGGGGGGGGGAGGGGTTCGAACCGGTAGTGACCCCCCCCGGTTTTCCACCAGCAGCGGTAGAACACGCTCTTTCAAATATAATGATCCTCCTCCTGATCCTCCTCCTCAGCCTCATTAGCATCATCAGAAGCAGCATCATCATCACCATCACCCTCAGCAGCAGCAGCATCATCGTCACCACCATCACCATCACCATCACCGTCATCATCATCATCATCATCATCATCATCATCATCATCATCATCATCATCATCATCATCATCATCATCATCATAATCATCATCATCATCAGCAGCAGCAGCAGCAGCATCATCATCATCAGCATCATCATAATCAGAATCATCATCAGCAGCATCACCATCAGCATCATCAGCATGATTATCAGTATCAGCATCATGGTCATCGTCGTCGTTGTCGTCGTGTTCGTCGTCGTCAGCACCAGCATCAGCATCAGCATCGGCATCAGCATTAGCATCGGCAACACAATCATCATCACCATCAACATCACACCGATCATCATCACCATAACGATAAACATCATCATCATCATCATCGTCGGCGTCATCATCATGATGATGATCATCATCACCATCATCATCATCATCGGCATCGGCATCGCAATCGGCACCGTTATCAGCCGCACAAGCAGCAGCAGCAGCTTTGCCACCACCACCACTATCATCACCAGCTTCGTCATCATCAGCAGCAACAGCGGGTCATCATCATTGTCATCGTCATCATCCTGTTCATCATGGTCATCGTCCTGCCCACTGCTTTGGTCCCCTCCCCGTCCTCAACCTATTCACACATCATCGCCATCCTTAAGTCGGGCGTTTCCCCCTACAGGGGGATTTGCGACGAAAAATAAAAAACACTTAACAAATACTCCAGAACAAAATAGTCCCCAGGCTATTTGTTACTATGTTTTGAATATTCCCCCTGTAGAGGGACAGGCCCGACTTAAACCTATTTACACATCATCGCCATCCTCGCCATGCCCCTCACTGCTTCTCCTCATCGCAACGCTGCTCGTGCCTGTGCCCCTCTTCCCGATCCCCCCGGCCCTCCCCTGCGACCGAGGACGTCGGCCAAAGGACGACCGACGACGACGACGACACTGGCGACGATGACGGCGACGGCGACGGCGACGACGGCGACGACGAAAACGATGAAGAGGACGAACGACGACGACGACGAGGACCGACGACGACGACGACAACGGCGGCGGTGACGACGACGGCGGCTGCGGCAACCGCAGCGGCGACGGCGACGGCGACGGTGACAACGACGACCGAAACCCGTTCCAAAGCAGTCGCCCCTGCCGGAGTCCGTCCTGGGCAGCCTGTTCGACCCAGACGAGGGAACGGCGGCCGACGACGGACGGCCGACGAACAATACTGCGAATGAGACGACGTTCGGCAGCGCCGGCCGACGTTTCGCTCTTCCCGCCCCCGCGGGTGGGCACTCCGGCCGGAGCTCGCACGGCGGCACCTCCAGGTCGAGCCAGGGTCCTTTTTGTCGGGCCCCCGGGGAGGCGGGGGGCATGGGGACGCGGCAAGCAGGAGGCAGAGAGGGAAGGAGACGGGAAGCTGGACGAGGACGAGGGGGGCAAAACCGGAGGAGGAGGAGGAGGAGGAGGAGGAGGAGGAGGAGGAAGAGGGAGGAGGGGAGGGAGCGAGGGAGTGTGTGGAGGGGGAATGACAGTGGGAGCGAGGATGAGGGGGGGGCAAAGGCGGGGAGAGCGAGGCAGAGGGACATAATGAGGAAACGTGAGAGGGAGGGAGGGCGGGCGGGAGGGAGAAGCGACGACGACCACGACGACAATTAACCACCACCACGACTGCGACAACCACCACCACCACCACAACCGACGACCACCAAGAAGACAACCATGATATGACGACAACAACCAAGGCATACGACGTCGTGCTGTTGTTCCCATACGTTCGGGTGCGCTGAAGAAGAGGGGGCAGTGAGAGAGGTACCATCATGGCCAGAGGCATTTGCGTGTACGAATGGAGGCCAGGGGATGTTCTGAAAGAAGGAAAGCGAGCCATGAAACCTGGGGGGTACCATAGCCCTGGCGATGATACCACCCCTCCCTAGTCTTAGATCGGGCACGTCCCCATACAGGCGGATTTTGGACGAAAGACTAAGCATCGCCAAAAAATACGCCAACACAGTCACTAAACAATCGTCGCCAGACTATGGTTGACTATTTGGGGATACTCCTCCAGTACACCCTGCGAAATGCTTTAGAAATCATGGGTTAAGAAATTCATAGTTTCAGAATTTGAATAAAAAAAAACCCAGGATGTCCATCAAAATCCCAAGGTTTACATTGAAACGTTAAGAATAATCAAAACTCTGGCCGAAAACGTAAGTTTTCTTAAGCATCGCCTAAGGTGTAGAGGACATGCCCGATTTAACCATTGCTGGACGCCCGAGACGTTCTGGCCCGCGGCGAGTTGAGTCCAAAAGAAGCGGCCGCGCGAACGGCGGAAAAACGTCCGCAGCCAAACCGCGGCGGAAGCAGATGAGGGGCAACGAGGGAGGAAACGGCGGCCGCGGAGGAGGAGGAGGAGGAGGAGGAGGAGGAGGAGGAGGAGGAGGAGAGAGGAGGAGAGAGGAGGAGAGAGCAGGAGAGAGGAGGAGAGAAGAGGAGGAGGAGGAGGAGGAGGAGGACAGAGAACTCGCAGACCACGCAGATCGTCAAGGCGGCGTGGGGCACCGGACACGTGGGCCCCCAGACCTCACAGCCCCCTTCTCGGGGGCCTGATTTCGCCACGGGCCATCTTCTTCGGCGGCCCTTCCAGGGCCCCACAGAAAAGGCCCCTGCGCACGCCTGGGAGAGACGAAGCAAACCTCCGTCCTAACGACGACGAAGAAGGCAGCCGCGGCGGTGACGACGACGACGACGACGACGACGACGACGACGACGACGGCGACGAGGACGAGGACGAGGACGAGGACGAGAAAGAGAACGAGGACGAGGACGAGGACGAGGACAAGACCGACGACGACGAAGACCAAGGCGACGACGACGACGACGAAGACGGCGGCAGCGGCAGCGGCAACGGCAGCGGCGACGGCGACGGCGAAGCGGCGACGACCGACATGCTTTCCAAATCAATCGTCCCCTGCCCTGGTCCATTCTGGTCAGTCTGTCCATCCCGGAACGATTCTCGACGACCCCAGGTGGCCCCAAATAGGCTCCCACAGGCCGAACGAACACACGAACGCAACTACAACAAAAGCGGCCAAGACTGTGGACGGGCGCGCACCGCCACAACGCCCGGGTACGTACGACTCCGCAGCGGAACCCTACTCGAAGAACCTCCGCGGTGGCGACGACGGTAACGGCAACGACGCCCCAGCCGTCCCGCCCGTCCGTCTGGCCCGCACGTCTGGATCGCCCGTCGGACCCGCCCGCGTTAATGCACCCCCCGCCTGACCAGCCCGCCCGCCCGCCCGTCGCCGTCATCCCTCGTCAGTCGTCCGTGGTCGTCGTCGGCGTCGTCGTCGGCGTCGTTGTCGCCACGGTCGCCGTGGTCCGGCGGTGGACAAACCTCCCTTTAGATAACCTCCCGTTAGTGAAAACGGCCTGGGACCGAAACTGGCGGACCTGGACCCGCAAAAATGACAGCCGCGACGCCCTCTCGCGAACCGAAAACGGCCAAATCACTAATCGACGTGTCAGGGTAGGAGGCGGACAAGATTCATGTCCATATCCAGTGCCTTTGGGACTTTTTTGGAAGCGGCGCCACAAGGCCGAGGCGCACTGGATATGGATAACAATCGAGCCTCTAGGGGGCAAATGTATCCATACCCAGTGCGCCTCGGGCTTCTTGGGAGGGGAGCCCGAAACTCCACACTGCAGTGGATATACACAAAAGCTCTGCCCGCATAGGATCGGGGATGGACAGACCTCCCTTTAGTAAAACGTGGTTTAGTGAAAACGACCTCGGGCCCAAACCTGGCGGGCGCAAGCCTGGAAAATAACGGCTGCGGCGCCCTCTCGAGAACCGAAAACGGACAATTCACTCTTCGACGTGTCACCGTTAGGAGGTCTCTCCACCCCCGATAGGAGGCCCATCCGCCTCCGAGTGGTCGTTGCCGCCAGCGCCGCCGTCGCCTCCGCCGCCGCCGCCGCCGCCGCCGCCGCCGTCCAGGTCCTTCCAGCCGCGCCTCCGGCAGCGCCGCGGGCGGCGAGCCTCCGGCGGCGGCGAGCCCCCGGAGCCTCCCGGCGCCCCAGACGGCGCCGCGGCGCGGGCGGCCGTCCACCATCGGCCCGCGGGCGGCGCGCGCGCGGGCGCTGCGCGGCGGAGGCCGAAGGGGCCGAGGGTCGAAGGGGTCCAAGAGTCCGAGGGCACCAGGCAGGTTGAGGCTCGGGGGGCGTCGAGGTTCGAGGGAAGGGAGGGAGGGAGGGAGGGAGAGGGAGGGAGGGAGAGGGAGAGGGAGGGACGGAGGGAGGGAGGGAGAGGGAGGGAGAGGGAGGGAGGAGAAATAGAAGGATGGAGAGGAGGGGGCGGAGAAGGAGGAGGAGGACGACGACGACGAGGGGAAGGACGAGGAGGGACGGAGAGGGGCGGAGGGAGGAGAAAGGGGAGGCCG
>CAUYUJ010007386.1:0-45000 GCA_963575745.1 Prorocentrum cordatum
GGGAGGGGAGGGGAGGGATGGGAGGAGGGATGAAGGGAGGCAGGGGGGGGGGGATGAGGGGAGGTTGGGGTGAGGGGGGGGGGAGGGATGGGGGGGGCGAGGGAGGTGAGGGGAGGGAGGAGGCCAGGCGCGGCCAGGTGGGAGATTTTCAGGGTCCGACCCTTCATCGCCCCCCTCCCCCCACTCGCGTCCACGAGGGAGGTGAGGGGAGGGAGGAGGCCAGGCGCGGCCAGGTGGGAGATTTTCAGGGTCCGACCCTTCATCGCCCCCCTTCGCGTCCACCGATGCCCCTCCTTCCATCTCTTCCTCCACTTGCTTGCCGCGCTCCTCATCATTCTGCTCCCCCCCTGCTGCTGTTCCTCCGCCTGCCTATTTTTGTTTGTTTGCGCGCAGTGCACCACAGACGTCGCGGAGTTGCGTCGCGCTTCGGCCGCTCGTGACAATGCGCAGCAACTCTGGTCGCCCATGGCAGGGCTGCAAACGGCCACCATGCGTGTGCGCATGCCAACATGGCGGGGGCTGCCCTGCCGATGAAGCTGCCCGGCCAAGTCGCGGCGCAAACCGCCCGGGCCCGCGTGCGCGCGCGGGTGTATATTGGAGCGCTTGCCTGATCGCAATGCGCTTAACCACGCTGCGCACGCCGACAAATAAACTTGGGCAGTGCAGGCAGCGAGGAAGCGCCTCGCGCACACCTCGCACATGTCCACAATCTTCACGAGCGGCTGTCGGCAAACAGATTCGCCGAACTTGTTTTTTGCGATGGGGGTTCGTGGAAGCTGTTGGAAGCAGATCCGGACATTCTGCTTTTCGTGTCGCCCCTTTCGGGGCCCTCTGCGGTGGCAGCCCCCTTGGGGCGCCCAAGCGGGAAGGCGCAAGCCCGAGGTGGTGCGCGAAAAGCCCGAGGACGACGAGGAGGATGAGGAAGAGGGCGAGGTCGAGAACGAAGACGAGGACAAACCAGAGGGCAGGATGAAGAGGCCCGCCGCAGCAAAGAGGGCAGGGGCATCAACAGGCTTGACTGGCGGCGAGCGCGCGGTGCGCCGGAAGCCCGCGGGGAAAGAGGAGAAAGGAGAGGATCGGAGGCAGAAAGCCCTGAACGAGCTCGGCATCAAGCTGGGCTCCGACGGCCTGGAGGTGAGCCGCAACACATTTGCGAGCCGTTGGTACGGCCGCGCTAAGAAGATTGCGGTGAAGTACGGCCTCGACGAGGCCGTCTTCGCGAAGGAGGCACACAGCATCGCGGCGGCGATGTGGGACGGTGCGCAGTGAGAGTCGCGCTGCCGCGGCGATAGCGTGGAGGACCCTCCCTCTTGATCCCCGCCCCCCTCCCCCACGCACGTCAGCCGGACCACCCGCGGCAAGTTTTGGATCGGCGCCTATGCGGGCGCGCGCGTTGCGTACGGGACCATATCAGAAGAGCGCCGCTGTGACCATCGGCAGCGCCATCAATACCATTATGTGCACGAAAACCGCCACCCCTCCTCCAAGAAACTCGTCTACGCCAAGTCTTTTGGATTTTCGTGTGTGTGTATGTGTATGTGCGTGTGTGTGTGTGTATGTGTGCGTGTGCGTGTGCGCGTGTGTGTGCAGCGCGTTCTGGCCAAACCCGGCCCGAACGTGCTGGAGTCGACCCGTGTCCACGCCGTCAGGGGTGGCGAGAGGAGGAGGAAGAGGAGGGGGAGGAGGAGGAGGAGGAGGAGGCGTTAGAAGTTATGAGGGCAACTTGGGGTAGCCATTAACTAGCATCAACGATCTGTCTGCGGAGACCTGTGGCGGACAGATCGCCTTGAGCAGGCAGTGCACCAACGATCTGTCCGCGGAGACCTGTGGCGGACAGATCGTCGTTTCAGGTACATTACACTTGACATGGCTAATCGACTGCAACTGTTTGGCTGAAGCTTGATCGCTGCCAGTATAAAAAGTCTCCTAGACATTGTACAGGAGGAGGAGGACGAGGACGAGGACGAGGACGAGGTGCGTCACATAGTGTGGTAGAGCACACTGTTTGGGGCCCACGCTGGCTAACATATGTATATGGTATCGGTATGTGGGAATATACATATGTGCACGCATACATATAACATGTATTTGCATATGTGGTGGCCGCTTTTGCCCGACAGTCCTTCGGGTCGGCGGCGGCAGGCTTCCGCATCCCGGTTTCGCCCTCGATTTTCGCCGCGTCCCGCGCCTCTTGGGCACGGCGGCACTTGTTGACGCGGCTCATCTCCTCCCGGAGGGTTGCGCGAGACTCTATGACCCAGTCGTCGCCTTTGTACGCCTCAGACATGCAGTGGTGACATGATTCATCCCACTGCGCCAAACCCCCCTCCAATGATGTTTGCTTGATCGTGCCGCTCGCGTCCAACTTCCGGAGCGCCGTCTCCACCTGGCCGCGTGAGCTGGGAAATGCGTGGAAGGCGGGGCGGGGTGGGGCGAAAACAGACGTTGTCAACGTCGTTGCTGGCTTTGCTGCTGAATGCCCCCCCCCCCCCAGAGCTGCTCCGAAAACAATAATTGGGGTTTCCCTCGCCCGGGGGGGAGGTGTGAGTTGAGCACGGCCCACTTGTTTTACGACTGTCCCGATTAGCCCCTTCTCGGCCACAACGTCGTCGACCACACTTTGAGGAAGGGAGCGAAGCGTCTTGAAGACATCGGCAGCGCTGAAATCAGATTGCGCGCCCTTCCCCATGGAGCGGCCAGACTCGGCGATCACAGCGCAGACGGTGAAGTGCAAATGCGGTCGCGCCGCCTGGCCCGAAGCGGCTACGAAGGGTGAGCGGCGGTCGCTTTGACACGCAGGGCCCTCGTGCAGACCCGGGCGATAGTGACAACAGGCGTACCCAAAGAATGCGATGAAGGCGACGATGATAGATATATGATGCTAAATGGGATGCGGCTTGCTGCATTTTTTCATGAAACGACTCGGCAACAGAGCAAGGGATGGGAACAACCCGCAGGCCGTGAGGGGAGAACACGACGCCGAACAAACTACACGCCTAGAGCCGCGGATAGGCCGGTACACCCAAAGGGAAAATGTCAATCGCATGTTGTTCCGGCTTGCCCGCCTCCCGCGCGCGCGAAAGTGGGCGCATAAAATACATAAGGAGGAAGAGGAGGAGGAGGAGGAGGAGGAGGAGGAGGAGGAGGAGGAGGAGGAGTTGGGCCCACGAATCGTGGAGCTAAGCCGTGACCCCGAAAAGCGGCAATGGCCCCGGACTCGGGCAGGAACAAAGAAAGTCAGTGGGGGGTGCAGCGAGGGCGACCGAGCGCCGCAGGTGAAAACACGGATTGGCGAGACGGTGCTTGCAGCAAGTGTCCATCAAAGTGCATGCGCCCGCGCGTCCAGGAGCGCCCGGAGCCACTCCAGTCGGAGGAGCACTTGCTGCTCCAAACTGCGCCCCTTGGAACATATTCTGAAGAGCTGTTTCAGTTGCATGTTCTTCGACTCGTCCGAATAAACCCAAAAGGACCGAGGCGCGCCTGAGCGCTCTATGATGTGAGGGAAATGCATGAAGTAATGGTGTTTGGGGTAAACGCGGAAACCGCAAGCGGAGTAATGAAACATGTGGTAGGCAGCCCTCAGACGCCACTCCTGCAACTCTGCCGTGGTAAGCTCCCTTTGTCTACCCAACTCGCACAAACGATCCAAATGCAACATGCTCTGGAAACGGTGCTCCCCGAAAGCGCCGTCTTGCGTCCGGAACTCCTCGGCGAGAGCACGGCAAAAAGGCACAAGCCTGCGGGCTTGGGCCGCCGTGGCCTTGAACTTTGGGTAGCGCTTCGCCTTGATTTTGCGGAGGGTGAGCCGCCCCACGGGGATGCGAGCATCAGTGTTGTGGGCTTTGTAGAAGTCCCGCAGGCGCTGTTTCAGCCGCGCCAGCCCTACTTTACGCTTCGCCGAATCAGGCCCCTCGGCGTCTGCGCCAAGGAGCGGCAGCAGCGACCACAGCACCTCCCCCAACTCGTAAGCCGCGACGCCAAGATCGACATCATGCATGACATCCAAGACGACCATGCCCCAGTTGAAATAAGGCGCGTCCGCGAGCCGAGGGGCGAACGCGAAGGCGGCGACGTCTTTCCTGAATCCGGTAGCGCGGCTTTGGGCCAAATCCGCCAGGAAAGTTGCGTGGTTCCGACACGTAGCCATCCATGGCGCTGACAGCGAAAAATCTTTCCACGTTAGACGTCCGTCGCGATGTGCGTGACACCAGGGGCACATGTACAGCCTAGAGTTCCACTGCCGGATCCCCAACGCCTCCACATAGTACGCACCATCGGCCTTCACCTGCATAAGACACACAGCTATGTTACGAAGAAGCGTTTCGCCAGGCGACTGTTCATGCAGTGGTTTGGTTTGTTCGCTCGGCAGGGGCATCCTCCCCTTGGCTAAGGCCTGGAGCTCCCACAGCAGCACGTCCCAAATATCTGAAAGCGTGTTGGGTCCAATTTGTGATTTGCGATACACGGTGTAAGTGTGTTTCTGCATTGGTTGCGCATTTTCGCCCATTCCACGATGAAGGAAGGAAATATAGATCGCATACAACGTATCCTTGTAAGGGTCAGCTGCGACGCTGATGCCGTCGGAGTACACCGAGATCGGAACGACGCTGTTGCCGTCGGCGCTGCGGGCCATCACGAGAGGGTGTTGTTGGTATTCTGGTGAGTTCACAAAGGTTGACGCAGCCGTGTCCTGCCCGATGGGCTCGCAGGCGATGTCGAAGAATGCAGGGTCCTCGAGGCGACGCGATAGGGGATTCGAAATGGCATGTTCTGAAGAATTGGTTCGGGGATGTTTTGGGGCGCCCCCTGCGTCCGTCCCCCCATCCCTTCCTCACACCCCTCCGCGTTTTTTCTCCCTCCATCTCTCCTCCGCGTTCCCCTTCTCCCCTCCTTGCCCCCGCCCCTCCCTCTGTCCCCGCCCTCTTGTTGCCCGTTACCTGTAGTTTTCGCACCACTTCGATTCCGCGAGATGGAACGCACAGGGAAGCGAAGTTTCGCAGGACTGCTCGGCATGCGTTCTCTCCTCCCCCCATCCTCCCCCCATCCCCCCTCCCATCTCTCCAAGGGGGCGCCCATGTTTGCGCACCCGCCCGCCGACCCTTCGGTCCTGGCTGGGGGGAGGTGGGCTTGAGGGGAGGTCGAGCAAAATTGGTGGGCCAAGGGGCTTCTAATAATCGGCCGCGAACCGCGTTGCAAGATTCGACCCTATGTCCTTGTCTAATATATGTTGCACCCTTGTCGAAAGCAACGAGAACGGATGTTGTCTGGACTCCTCCCCCTCGCCATCTGCAGATGCGAAGCGCACAGGCATGCGTTTCAATGAATGCTTATTCACGCCGGTTATGTCCGCCAACCTCTGCGAAATGCCACGTGACGGGTTCGAGGATGCCAGGTGCTGGAGCTCCGTTCCACGAAAGCTGAAGGCGTTGGCGTCGGACGCAACCTCAAGACAGGAAGAGGTGGATAAATGGGGAGTGGTGAATTCATGTCGCCCGAGGGGGAGGAGGAGTAAGAGAAGGGGGAGGGGAGAGGCGGATGGGGGAGAGGAGAGGGGCAAAGGGGAGGGATGAGGGGGGGGGCGCGGGAGGGAGGGGAGGGGAGGGGGAGGGGGGACGGGGGGAAGGTGGGACAATAAGTCTGGCAATGCAGCATCGGGATGCCTCCACGCGTATCTTCGGATGTACGGTCGCCCCTCAATTCTGACTAGTCCTCGAAGCATCCACGTGCCGAGCCCTCTTGATCCCGCGCAGCCTGTTCAAACGTTTTTCGCCCGCGGCAAAGATCTTCTAAAAGTGCGAGTTCTGCGTCTTGAATCCTCTGTTGCCCCAGTGCCGACCGCGCCATGCCGCGGCGACGGGCACGCGCAGAATGCGTTCACTGCAGTCGGGATTCACGTGACAATATTTTGGGCCAGCGAAGAAGGACAAGGAGGGAGCGTTTATTGACGACGATGACGAGGAGAGATACGGCGATCAGCAGGAGGACGAGGGGCATTCGGGGCGCGACGAGGACGAGGACGAGGTGACGAGGAGGCCACGAAGAGGCGCGACGAGAATGGAGACGAGGACGATGCGAGGAGGACCAGGACGGGGAGGACGAGACTATGATATACCAATTGCCTGGCAAACCCAAAGGCACGGAAGCGTTCAAAAGGCGGTTGAATCCGACAGAGATCCCGACACGAAACATGATGTCCGGCGGCGTTTCCCTTCCACCCGATACATTTCGCATTGTCGTCGCCCTCCCCATTTGCCTCGTCATATCAAGCATCTTCGCCCCTCTGGACATCTTCGGCGCCCCCCATCGCCATCCATCTCCTCCTCCCCCCCTCTGACCATCCTTGTTCTCGTCACCCGCATCGTCCTCACCGGCCTCCACCTCATCATCCTCCTCGTCATCCTCGGTTTGTCCTCGCCACTCTGCTCCATATCCTGCTCCTCGCCGCCCTCGCCCCCCGCCTCTCCCTCTTCATATCCAAGTTCATCGACGTGTCCCTCCTAGTCATCGTAGCCCTCCTCATCCTCCTCACCCGCATCATCATCAGCAACGGCATTGTCCTCCTCGCCGTCCTCATCCCCGCCCGCGTTGCCCCGTGGCCCTCGTCGTCTTCTTCTTGTTCGCCCTGCCAGCAATGTTCATCTTCTTCGTCGTCCTCCTACTCTTCTTCCTTAGCAACTTCGCTCCTCCTCCTCACCGTCCACCATGTGTTTGTCCTGATCATGCCTCTCTGCCGCAGCTACCTCTCCGTCCTCGCCCTTTTCGCAGTTTCCTTCCACCTTGTCTTGCTCGTTGTTTTCGCTATCGCTATCATCTTCGTTTCCTTTGCCCTCCTGTTGCCCCCCTTCGCCGTCGCCCCCCGCCCACGCCCCCGCCCCCCTCAACGTCCTCACCGACTCCCCATCCCTCCTCATTGTCCCCCTCGCGCCCTTATTGTTCTCAAATCACAACATCATCCCCCCCTTTTATCCCCTCCTCTGTCTCCCCCTCCCTCCTCCTCGTCCTCGCCCCGCTCATCCGTCTCCTCCTCATCCTCCTCATACTCCTGATACCATTACTCGTACTCACTCCCTTCCTCCTGTCTTACATCCGCCATTATCCTCCTTTGCCGATTCGTTTTCCGCGCCCTCGTCCGAGCCCTCGATCTTCTCAATGTCATCATCCCCATCCCTTTTGCCGCTCCTCATATGTATGTTCCTCGTCCTTCCCGCCCTCCTTGTCTTCCTCCTCGTCGTCCTGCCGCCTTTTTCTCGTCGTCTTCGTCGCCCCCCATCCTCCTCTTCCTCTTTCTCCTTGCCCCCCCCCCCCATCAACGTCATTATTGCCGTCAGTATCGGACGACAATTCGCCAATACATTGTTTCTCGGCAGCCAGACCGTGATCCTGCGTGCGTTGAGCCTGTAACATAGCCGCGCTGTGTACGTGTCAGTTGTACACGATTTAGACACTTTTTAGGCACGTTAGACACGAAACGCGTTAGACACTGGAGATATGTTAGACACGGGTGAATTTTACACACGAGTTAGACACTTGGCCACCGCGCTCGGACGGGAGCCACGAGTTTCTAACGCGCGTCTAACACTACATAATTTAGACACTCGAGCACGGCGCCTCGACGGGAACGCTGAATTTCTAAATCGCGTCTAACCCAAAATAGACACGTCTTCTCGGGGGAGGGTGGCCCGGGAGGGTGGCCCGGGAGGGTCCGGGAGGAGGGTGGCCCGGGAGATTGGCCCGGGAGGGTGGCCCGGGAGGGTGGCCCGGGAGGGTGGCCCGGGAGGGTTCCCGAGGGTGGAGCCCGGGAGAGGGGCCCGGGAGGGTGGCCCGGGAAGGTGGCCCGGGAGGGTGGGCCCGGGAGGGTGGCCCGGGAGGGTGGGCCCGGGAGGGTGGCCCGGGAGGGGAGCCCGGGAGGGTGGCCCGGGAGATTGGCCCGGGAGGGTGGCCGGGGAGGGTCCCCGAGGGTGGGGCCCGCGGGAGGGTGGCCCGGGAGAGTGGCCCCGGAGGGTGGGCCAGGGTGGGCCCAGGAGGGTGGGAGGGTCCCCGAGGGTGGGGCCCGGGAGGGTGGCCCGGGAGGGTGGCCCGGGAGGGTGGCTCGGGAGGGTGGCCCGGGAGGGTGGCCCGGGATAGGGTGGGCACGGGAGGGTGGTCCTGGAGGGTAACCCGACGGGTGGCCCGGGAGGGTGGCCCGGCAGGGTGGCCTGGAGGGTCGCCGAGGATGTGGCCCGGGAGGGTGGCCCGGGAGGGTGGGCACGGGAAGGTGGCCCGGGAGGGTGGCCCGGGAGGGTAGCCCGGGAGGGTGGGCCCGCGGAGAGGGTGGGCCCGGGACGGTGGCCCGGGAGGGTGGGCCCGGGAGGGTGGGCCTGGGAGGGTGGCCCGGGAGGGTAGCCCGGGAGCGTGGCCCGGGTGGCCCGGGAGGGTGGCCCGGGACGGGAGGGCGGGGGGGCACGGGAGGGTGGGCTCGGGAGGGTGGCCCGGGAGGGTGGCCCGGGAGGGTGGTGCTCGGGAGGGTGGGCCCGGGAGGGTGGGCCCGGGAGGGTGGCCCGGGAGGGTAGCCCGGGAGGGTCCTTAGTAGACAAAAAATAGATACTGGTAGTGTCTATCTTTGGCGCGCGCCTGCTATGGCGAAACCGCAGCGCACCTGAGTCGGAGCGCGCGAAACGCGAGTCTATTTTTACGTTGTTTTGATATGCAATTCGTGTGACCAAATGAAAATAGACACTTGAAAAATAGATATTGCTACAAAGAATAGATACGGAATCAGCTTTTTACGAAAAATAGACACTAATAGACACGTTGCTTAATTAAGAATAGATACGCATTGTAATTTCCTTGGGTTGAAAATAGAAACTCATCAAAACAAATAGAAACTGGTGCGAAAAAATAGATACTGATGGATTCGGCGCGCGCCGAATTCTTGGCCGAGCCCAAAAATAGACACTCCCAACTCCGCTGAAATTCGAGAAGTTAAAAGATTGGGTGGTTCCCTAGGGATTCCTAAGGATTCCCGAAGGATTCCTATGGATTCCCTAGGGATCCCCTCGGGATTCCGAAGTGTTCCTGAAGGCTCGCTGAAGGATTCCCGGAGGATTCCTGCGGATTCCCTATAGGGAGTCCTAAAGATCCCCGAGGGATTCCTGAGGATTCCCTATAGGGATTCCTACAGATTTCCCTTTGCTTTCCTGAAGGTTTCCCCTATAGGTTTGCAAAGGATTCCCCAAGGATTCCTAAGGATTTCTGGCGGATTCTTAAAGATTCCTCATGTATTCCTTAGGGGGTCCTCAGGATTGCCAAGGGGTTCCATCGGATTCACCCGGGATAGCTCCTGATTTCCTAAGATTTCCGAACGCTTCCTGAGGATTCCTTAACATTCCCTAGGGATTCCTAAGGATTCCCAAAAAGATTCCTTTGAATTCCTGAAAGATTCCTTAATGATTCTCATAGGATGCCTTAGGATACCCGAAAGATTCCCTACGGGATTCCCTCAGGGTACCCGAAAGATTCCCTAAGGATTCCCTCGGGATTCCGAAGGATTCCTCAAGGACTCCTACGGATTCTCTGCGATTCCTTCAGGATCCCCTAGGGCTTCCGCAGGATTCCTCGGGGATTCCGGAGGATTCCCTAAGGATCCCTAAGGGATGTGTGTGTGTGTGTGTATGTGTGTGTGCGTGTGTGTGTGTGTGTGTGTGTGTGTGTGTGTGTGTGTGTCTGTGTCTGTGTCTGTGTGTGTGTGTCTGTGTCTGTGTCTGTGTCTGTGTCTGTGTCTGTGTCTGTGTCTGTGTCTGTGTCTGTGTCTGTGTCTGTGTCTGTGTCTGTGTCTGTGTCTGTGTCTGTGTCTGTGTCTGTGTGTCTGTGTCTGTGTCTGTGTCTGTGTCTGTGTCTGTGTGCGTGTGCGTGTGTGTGTGTGTGTGTGTGTGTGCGTGCGTGCGTGCGTGCGTGCGTGCGTGTATGTATGTATGTATGTATGTATGTATGTATGTATGTATGTATGTATGTATGTATGTATGTATATATGTGTATATATATATATATGGACACACGGCCACTCCTGGATCTCTGGGGGCCCCCCTTGGCGCCCTCTTGGGGATCTCCGTAACGGCATTTGAAGGCCCAGAGAGGGCCTCAATAGGGCCCCAAGAAGGGCACTCGCGTGACTTCGGTTTGACTCCTCCTGGGCCCTCCTCGGAGCCTTCTTATTGGGGCCCTGCGACACGGCACTGGAGGTGGAGGAGGAGGGAGCAGCGAGGAGGAGGAGCAGGGAGGAGGGAGAGGACGAGGAGGAGGAAGGATGGCGAGTTGGACGAGGAGGAGGAATACCGCCTGGGGCCAACTGAGGTGGGCCAGTGAAGCGGGACAGCGCACACAACATCACCAACAGAGTGTGGCAAGCCTTTTCACATGCTCAAGCCCCAGTCGAAACAAAGGCACGCGAGAAGGCTCTCGCACGGCTTCGGTTTGACTCCTCTTGAGGCCCGCGCAGGGCCCACTCGGGGACCTCCGGGACGGCACTGGATGAGGAGACGGTGGAGGAGGAGGAGGAGGAGGAGGAGGAGGAGGAGGAGGAGGGAGGAGAAGTGAGGAGGAGGTGGAGGAGGAGGAGGAGGGGGACGAGGAGGAGGCGGAGGGAGATGATGATGATGATGCTGATGATGATGCTGACGATGATGATGATGATGGTGGTGGTGCTGATGATGATGATGAATGATGGTGATGTGATGATGACGATGACGATGATGATGATGATGAGATTGATGATGATGATGATGATGGGTGATGGTGCTGATGAATGTTGATGCCGTTGTTGATGATGATGATGATTTTGATGATGATGATGCGGAGGATAACGACGACGATGATGATGATGACGATGTTGATGATGATCATGCTGCTGCTGATGATGTTGTTGATGATGCTGAGGATGATGCTGATGAGTATGATGATGATGATGATGATGATGATGATGATGATGATGATGCTGCCGATGATGATGACGATGACGATGATGGTGCTGCTGCTGGTGATGATGATCGTGACGATGACGATGACGATGACGATGACGATGCTGCTGATGATGATGCTGCTGATGATGATGATGATGATGATGATGATGATGATCATGATGATGATGATGATGCTGATGCTGAATGATGATGATGATGATGATGATGATGATGATGATGATGATGATGATGATGATGCCCATCGAAGCGGAAGGAGGGAGGAGAAGAGGTGGAGGAGGAGGAGGAGGAGGGTGGGGGAGGAGGAGGAGCAGGAGGAGAGGGAGGAGGATGAGGATGAGGATGAAGGGGGGGGGAGGGGAGCAGGACGAGGAGGAGGAGGCTGATGAGGGGGAGGAGGGAGACAAGGAACCATTGTTTTTGGAGGGGGAGGAGGATGAGGATGAGGAGGAGGAGGAGAAGGAGGAGGAGGAGAGGGAGGAGGACGAGGAGGAGGACGATGACGAGGGGGACGACGACGAGGAGGAATAATAAGAAACAGACTGCCCAGGGCCAACTGGCGCACCCCAATCCTGGGACTGAGGTGGGCCAGCGAAGCGGGACAGCGCACACAACATCACCAACAGAGTGTAGCAAGCCTTTTCACATGTGTTCGTGTATTCCGCGAATTCCTCTCGTGTCGTCTTCCGTCCGCCTCCTCCTCCTGCTTTTTCCGTGTCCCCTTTCTTTCTTGTGTTCTGTTCTCCATCGTCGTCCTCCTCTCTATTATCCCCCACCAACCTCCTAATCCCCCTGCTGTTTCCAAATGTTTCTTCCCCCGCCAAAACACAAGTCACATCCTTCTGCTCGCCCTCGTCATCAAACCTCTGTCCTCTTTTACTTGTCTCCTCCTCGACTGCTTCCTCCTGCTCGCTAGGGTTACCTTGTCGTCGACAGGGCCCGTGGATTCGGACGGCGAGGAGGAGGAGGAGGAAGAGGAGGAGGAGGAGGAGGAGGAGGAGGAGGAGGAGGAGAAAAGGCAGGAGGTGGAGGAGCAGTGGGGGGGGCGAGGTCACGAAAAAATGATGATGAGGATAGTGGGTGGATGCGCAGGCGGTGGCTGAGGAGGGGTATGGGAGGAGAGAAGCGAGGAGATTGGGAACAGGAGGAGGACGGAGCAGACGAGCATCCGTAGGATACGGATGAGGAACAACAGGTGGGGGAGGAGCAGCGTTTCGCAACATCTTGCAACACACATCTGGCTAAACACAGCATGCACTAGTGCGAAGTTCGCAGTTGGAGCAGATCTGTGATGATATGGAGGATAAGGAACAATGATCCCGAAAACAGCGGCTCTGGGAAAAGGATAAGGCATGGGGCTCAGACAAGTGGGAGAGGGGGTCCGAGGACGTTTCCAGTTCAATGGGCCCACCCCTTCATGGAAATACAACCCGTCGACGACTTGTCAATCAAAGCAGCCGAATTGCAGAAGCATGCGCGTTGCAATTTAGGATCAAGCTTTGCGCGAGCTGTCCATCTGACTTCGTCCCGTCCCGCGTCGGCCAATGGCCTTACGGCCTCCTCAGCCGAATGGTTATGTCACGTCTGCACAGAAGGAGGAGGCAGCTGAACTGAGGCTGCTTCTTGAACTCGCGGACGGCCAGAAAACATTCGAGACGGTTCGCAGCGACGCTTCCAAGTTTGGGTTCAAAGGCAAGGCCCTGAAACAGCTGGTGAAATCGCACGCGTCCCGTGGTATCCGGCAGAGGCTGAAGGAACTCACAGGGATCGACAGGGACGAATTGACACATTTTCGGGTAAGATGCGCAGAGGGCGCGGGAGATGGGCAAGTTGACAACAACGGTTCCCCTACGATGGACCACCCGTTCATATTGTTGTCCACCCACATACAGCAGCTATACGCTGCTGACGATGCCTTCTTTGAGATCGAAGAGCAACCCGCCAATAGCCAAGTTGTTAGCAATCTTATAAATTCGCCAGAATATCGAAACCATGGACTGGTCAACCATTTGCGCGGCAGCGGCGAGACGGTCGTCCCTGTTGGTTTCTACGCTGACGGGGTGGCAGTGTGTTCGGACCCTATTCAAGATTCGATTTACGTGGTCATGATATACTTTCCCCACAGAGGTCTGGCCGAGGCTGGGAGGCCAGATTGCAAGTATATCTACACCATATACCGGAAGTCAGAATGCACGCCGCAGACATTGGAAGTTATTTACGCAGTGTTCCTATGGGAGCTGCAGGCTCTCCAGCACGGGCGCGCGCCGGCACTGGGTCAGGAGAGGTTGCCTCTCGAGCAACAGCAACCTGGAGGGTACATCGGCGGTGCTTTCGGGATGTGGCATAAGTTTTGCTTAATGCAAGTGAAGGCCGACTGGGCATTTTACGCAGAATCTTTCGGAGCGTGGCAATGGAACAGCAATGCCCACATGTGTCCCTTTTGCTCAGCAGAGGGCAAAGGTGAGTTGTCATGGCGGGACTTTTCCTGCGACGCTGCGTGGATCCCGACGTGTCGAACGCACGATCGCTTCCTCAGCGACATGGCCCTGAGCCAGGCATCGGGGTTCGCGCGGGGGGTGGCCCCTTTTTCGAGTTGCCCTGCTCTGACGAAGGCTCCGTACTTCCGGTGGACCATGGTCAAGGCCGATTGGATGCACGCGGCCGATCTAGGGATCCTCGTCTACGAATTGGCAGAATCATGGTGGTCGATGCTTCCTGAGCTCGGAGATGCGGACAGGAAGATCTCGCGAGAAACTGGCTTGGGTATCCTGAAGCGCCGTCTGCGGCAGCACTATCGTGATACGAAGTGCGCCAGCCGCTTGCCGTTGAAGCGGTTCGGCTTGACTAAGATTCGAGCCAGACAAAGGCATCCGAAGTTGAAGGCAAAGGCCGGGCAAGCAAGATAGCTCTTGGGCTTCACCGTGGACCTGGCCAGAGAATGCCAGGACAAGAACGATGCTATCGGCGCGGCTCGGCTCCAGTCCCTCGAATGCTTGTCTGAAGTGTACGACATCGCTAATAAGGCCGAGCTGCAGGCCCACGAGCTCACGAGGTGGCGGTACTTGATGCACCTCCACAATTATTACTATGCGAAGTGCGGCTACCGGTTCTATCCGAAATTCCACTACATTATGCACTTGCCGCAACAATGCGAGCAAGGAGGGGCGGCCCGATCTTTCTGGGTTTACGGGGAGGAGACAAAGAACATGTTCGTCAAACGGCTGTTCAACATCTGCTCCAAAGGCCACGGGCTGCGCGCATCCATGCTCGAGCGCCTGCAGTGGCAGCAGGCTCTGCGGAGCAAGATTGCCGCCCGCTGAGGCGAAATGCGCGTCTCAGGACCGCTTTCGCGGAGATTCCTCGGCCCGCCCCCATCGCCCCTTGCACTGCTGTTTCGCGGCCTCGCTCGTGGCTTTCATCGTTTCACTGTTTCGCGATCGCGAGGCACCGCGGCGTCGCGCTTGCGCCTGGCAAAAAAATCCGTTATTCTTCCTCTTCGCCCTCCTCATATCCTCTTCGTCTTCCTCTTCTTCTTCCCCTTCTCGCCCTCCCCGTGAGAGCCAGGGGGGAAGACAGAGAGAGAGAGAGAGAGAGAGAGAGAGAGAGAGAGAGAGAGAGAGAGAGAGAGAGAGAGAAGGAGTCAGAGGGAGGGAGGGAGAGAGACCCCAAGAAGCCCCCAAGAGGGCCCCGACAAGACCCAAGAGCCAAGAGGCCCCGGGAGGCGCTCATTCGCGCGCTGCCAAGCCAGAGGTGCATGGCATCTCGGAACCCAGCTGTTGCGAGTATGTCTCAGGCGTGAGGGGCCGGAACACCGCTGGGCAGGGCATCTCCGAGGTCAGAGTTGCGAGGGTACTTCAGCCGAGGGCGTGTCGGAAGCTAGAGTTGCGAGGATGTCTCAGGCGAAGGTGGCAATACCACCTAAGGTCAGGTCATCTCGGAGCCCGCACTTGCGAGGATGTCTTAGGCGAAACCGGCCTGACCATTTCAGTTGAGGGCATCTCGGAAACAAGAGTTGCGCGGATGTCTCAGGCGAAAGTGTCCGCCACAACCATGGGGCAGGGCATTTCCGAGGTCGGCGTTGCACGGATGTCTCAGGCGAAGATGGCAAGACCACTTAAGCCCACGGCATGTCCGAAACCAGAGTTGCGAGGATGTGTCAGGCGAAAACGGCCGGACCACCATGGGGCAGGGCATCCCTCATACCAGAATTGCGAGGATGTCTCAGGAAGAAGTGGCCGAACCACCTCAGCTGAGGGCATCTCGAAACCCGCAGTTGCGAGGATGTCTTAGGAGGAAGTGGCCTGACCACCATGGGGCTGGGCATTTCCCAGACCAGAGTTGCGAGGAGGTCTCAGGCGAAAGTGGCCTGACCACCCTGGGGCAGGGCATCTCCCAGATCAGAGTTGATGATGATGAGGATGATGATGAAGGCCGGGCGCCACGATGATGATGATGATGATGATGACGATGACGATGGCGATGGTGATGATGATGATGATGGTGATTATGATGCTGATGATGATGGTGGTGGTGATGATGATGTTGACGATGATGGCGATGATGTCAATGATGATGATGATGACGATGATGACGACGATGACGATGATGATGATGATGATGATGATGATGAGGAAGAGGACGACGACGATAATGATGAAGATGAGGATGAGGATAAGGATGAGGATGAGGATGGTACTGATGATGATGATGACGATGATGATGATGATCATGATCATGATGATGATGATGATGATGATGATGATGATGATGATAATGAGGTAAGCGGCACTACACATATCTAAAAATTCACTGTTTTGAGCATTTCGTCGTTTCCAGTTATGCTCCTTTTCAGATCCATGAGCACACTTGCCGCCCATAGATCCATAGACCATTCCGGCTCAGAAATACTTCCAACAGTTACAATCTCACTTTTGCGGGGCAATGGGGAGGGGGACATCTTCCGATGTTTCCGCGGACGCGCTGTTCACGCATCTATGCGCTCTGTCCTTGGCTGGCGCCGCCCAGATCCAAAAAGCAAAGGGGAAGGTTGACAGCGTGTTGGGAGAGATCGTCTCCTGCGTCCTTCGGGCGGACCCGTCAGGGACGCCCAAGTCGGGGCAGCTGCGCCAGGCGTTTGTGCGCTTCGACGGATTCTTCCAATCCAAATTCAGTATCGCCGCTAAAAAGACGGCTCAGGAATGGGCCGAGAAAGAGTCCGCAGCTGTCAGGGCCGCCTTACAGAAGCGTAACAAGACGGGCCGGAGCGCAGAGCACCGGGCATCTGATGGCCTTCGGCGTATCCCGTCACCACGGCCGGGTCATGGGCAGGGGTGCCCTGGGCCCCTAGGGGTGTTCTTCGGAGGCCTCTTGGGGGTTCTCGGCCCCTTCTCAAGGGCCTCTTTTGGGTCCTCTTGTGGACCCCTGGAGCCGTCTTGGGCCCTTCTTGGGGCCATGTTGGGCCGTCTTGGGGCCATCTTGGGCCGTCTTGGGTCGTCGCGCTTACCGGTGCGGTGGCGGGTTCTTGAAGGAGAGGAAGGCCGCGGCGAACAAGACCTCGGGCAAGAAACGGCTGCGCGCCAAGCAGGCGCAGCCTCCAGCGCAGGAGCCGGAGCTACCCCCCACCAAGACGCAGCGCCAGTTGCAGGCTCCGCCAAACGGCCCAGCTGAGCAGGCCCCGCCTGTCGGGCCCACGGGGCCTGCAGGTAGCAGAGCGCCAGCCTCCCGGGCAGCCGAGCGCGGACCCCAGCCGGCCCCAGCGGGGGTAAGCCCACAGGTCCCGTGTTTGATACCGGGCTACCAAGGCGCCACCACGCTGGCGCGTATTCCGGTCGACTTGGACGAAGCCGTCGTCCACGCCGGAATCAAGACGGCGATGCGGCTGAAGTCCGCCATGCTGGGCGGCGTCCGCGTGTCGGCCCCAGCGGGCGCGGGCCCGGCCGTGGACGAGGGCTTCGCCCCGCCGGCGGCCAGGGGCCCCCCGCTCGACGAGGACTACGTCGACGACGACGGGGAAGACGATGACGACGAGGAGGCTGCCCCGGCGAGGAAGCGGCCTGCAGCGGCGAAGGCAGCACGTGCAGCACCTCCCGCGGCAGCCGCCGCCGCAGCAGTTCCCCATTTCGCGGTGGCGGTGGTCATGCCCAAGCCCGCCGCCGCGAAGGCCGCCGCGAAGGCAGTGCCGGTTGCCCCAGAGACCACACCGGGGGCGCCTGGCTGGCAGAAGGTGTGGAGGACGTGCGGCCCCGGGGGGACGCGCTGGTACCCCACGTGGATCAGCCCTGAGTGGAAGTATTTCAAGAGCCGCAGGACGGCCGTCGCGGCGGGCATGCCCGCCGCGGGCCCCGAGTAGGGCAGCCCGTGCCACCGCTCTTCTCCCGCTCTCCTGCCGTGGTTGCTAAGCCCTTTTGGGGGACGCTGGCAGCCATTGTAGCCATTTGAAGTGACCGGGAAACTAAGGGGGTAGAGGTGCGACCGGGAATTTAATGGGGTGCAGGTGCGATCGGGAATTTAAGGGGGTATACAGCCTTATTGAGCCTCGAGCCTCTCTCTCTCGCCTGCTGCCTTGCCTCGCGCTCCGGCTGCCACCCTTCATGGTGCGCCTCCTGTCTTTAACTTTTTAATGCCGGTTATTTTCCAGTCGCGGTGTGTGGAGGTAGCCTCGTGCAGTGGGGCATTTGATCATCATCATCAGCAGCATCAACGTCAGCATTATGCTCATCATCATCATCAGCATCCTCATCATCATCATCTTCATCACCACCAGCATCATCACCAGCAGCAGCATCATCATCATCTTTAGCAACAGCATCATCATCACCATCATCATCATCTCCCTCCGCCTACTCCTCGTCCTCCTCCTCCGCCTCACACCTCCTCCCTCCTGGTGGGTCTCCGAGGTCCAGTGAAATTCGACTGACCGTCATCTAACGCCGCGAATACAGACCGGCTCAACTGGAGCCCACATATATAGAAACACCCTGAGGCGCGGAATATGGAGTGGTTCACATCCAACCGCTGATGTTGATGCTGCTGATGATGAGCATAATGCTGATGTTGATGCTGCTGATAATGATGATCAAATGCCCTACTGCACGAGGGTACCTCCGCACACCGCGACTGGAAAATAACCGGAATTAAAAAGTTAAGAACAGGATACGCACCATGAAAGGTGGCAACCGGAGCGCGAGGCAAGGCAGCAGGCGCGAGATAGAGGCTCGAGGCTCAAGAAGGCTGTACCCCCTTAAATTCCCGATCGCGCCTGCACCCCATTAAATTCCCGATCGCGCCTGTACCCCCTTAGTTTCCCGGTCACTTCAAATGGCTGCAATGGCTGCCAACGTCCCCCAAAAGGGCTTAGCAACCACGGCAGGAGAGCGGGGGAAGAGCGGTGGCACGGGCTGCCCTACTCGGGGCCCGCGGCGGGCATGCCCGCCGCGAGGGCCGTCCTGCGGCTCTTGAAATACTTCCACTCAGGGCTGATCCACGTGGGGTACCAGCGCGTCCCCCCGGGGCCGCACGTCCTCCACACCTTCTGCCAGCCAGGCGCCCCCGGTGTGGTCTCTGGGGCAACCGGCGCTGCCTTCGCGGCGGCCTTCGCGGCGGCGGGCTTGGGCCTGACCGCCGCCACCGCGAAAGGGGGAACTGCTTCGGCGGCGGCTGCCGCGGGAGGTGCTGCCTTCGCCGCTGCAGGCCGCTTCCTCGCCGGGGCAGCCTCCTCGTCGTCATCGTCTTCCCCGTCGTCGTCGACGTAGTCCTCGTCGAGCGGGGGGCCCCTGGCCGCCGGCGGGGAGAAGCCCTCGTCCACGGCCGGGCCCGCGCCCGCTGGGGCCGACACGCGGACGCCGCCCAGCATGGCGGACTTCAGCCGCATCGCCGTCTTGATTCCGGCGTGGACGACGGCTTCGTCCAAGTCGACCGGAATACGCGCCAGCGTGGTGGCGCCTTGGTAGCCCGGCATCAAACACGGGACCTGTGGGCTTACCCCCGCTGGGGCCGGCTGGGGTCCGCGCTCGGCTGCCCGGGAGGCTGGCGCTCTGCTACCTGCAGGCCCCGTGGGCCCGACAGGCGGGGCCTGCTCAGCTGGGCCGTTTGGCGGAGCCTGCAACTGGCGCTGCGTCTTGGTGGGGGGTAGCTCCGGCTCCTGCGCTGGAGGCTGCGCCTGCTTGGCGCGCAGCCGTTTCTTGCCCGAGGTCATGTTCGCCGCGGCCTTCCTCTCCTTCAAGAACCCGCCACCGTACCGGCAAGCGCGACGACCCAAGACGGCCCAAGATGGCCCCAAGACGGCCCAACATGGCCCCAAGAAGGGCCCAAGACGGCCCCAGGGGTCCACAAGATGACCCAAAAGAGGCCCTTGAGAAGGGGCCGAGAACCCCCAAGAGGCCTCCGAAGAACACCCCTAGGGGCCCAGGGCACCCCCGCCCATGACCCGGCCGTGGTGACGGGATACGCCGAAGGCCATCAGATGCCCGGTGCTCTGCGCTCCGGCCCGTCTTGTTACGCTTCTGTAAGGCGGCCCTGACAGCTGCGGACTCTTTCTCGGCCCATTCCTGAGCCGTCTTTTTAGCGGCGGCACTGAATTTGGATTGGAAGAATCCGTCGAAGCGCACAAACGCCTGGCGCAGCTGCCCCGACTTGGGCGTCCCTGACGGGTCCGCCCGAAGGACGCAGGAGACGATCTCTCCCAACACGCTGTCAACCTTCCCCTTTGCTTTTTGGATCTGGGCGGCGCCAGCCAAGGACAGAGCACATAGATGCGTGAACAGCGCGTCCGCGGAAACATCGGAAGATGTCCCCCTCCCCCATTGCCCCGCAAAAGTGAGATTGTAACTGTTGGAAGTATTTCTGAGCCGGAATGGTCTATTGATCTATGGGCGGCAAGTGTGCTCATGGATCTGAAAAGGAGCATAACTGGAAACGACGAAATGCTCAAACAACTGAATATTTCGCGCCGCTTGCATCATCACCATCATCATCATCCTCATCATCACCATCATCATCATCATCATCATCGTCGTCGTCCTCTTCCTCATCATCATCAGAATCGTCATCGTCGTCATCATCGTCGTCATCATCGTCAACATCATCATCACCGCCACCATCATCATCAGCATCATCATCGTGGCGCCCTGCATTCATCATCATCCTCAGCATCATCAACTCTGACCTGGGAGATGCCTTGCCCCAGGGTGGTCAGGCCAGTTTCGCCTGAGACACCCTCGCAACTCTGGTCTGGGAGATGCCCAGCCCCATGGTGGTCAGGCCACTTCCTCCTAAGACATCCTCGCAACTGCGGGTTCCGAGATGCCCTCAGCTGAGGTGGTTAGGCCACTTCCTCCTGAGACATCATCGCAACTCTGGTCTCACAGATGCCCTGCCCCACGGTGGTCCGGCCACTTTCGCCTGACACGTCCTCGCAACTCTGGCTTCCGACATGCCGTGGGCTTAGGTGGTCTTGCCACCTTCGCCTGAGACATCCTTGCAACGCCGACCTCGGAGGTGCCCTGCCCCATGATTCTCCAGGCACTTTCGCCTGAGACATCCTCGCAACTCTTGTTTCCGAGATGCCCTCAACTGAATTGGTCAGGCCGGTTTCGCCTGAGACATCCTGGCAATTGCGGGCTCCGAGATGCCTTGAGCTTAGGTGGTCTTGCCACCTTCGCCTGAAACATCCTCGCAACTCTGGCTTCCGACACGCCCTCGGCTGAGGTATCCTCGCAACTCTGACCTCGGAGATGCCGTGCCCAGTGTTGGTCCGGCCACTTTCGCCTGAGGCATCCTCGCAACTGTGGGTTCCGAGATGTACTGAGCTCAGTTGATGAGGCCGCTTTCGCTTGAGATATCCTCGGAACTCTGATCTCGAGGACGGACCTCTCTGGGACAAACGCGACTCTGCACAAGTCCTCCTTGTGCGCGTCGTGTAGGCGTTGACTCTTTGATACACCATTGTATCAGAAATAAGTGCCACAGGTAAATGTGGTGGAGGATCCCGTGTCTGACACGTCACGTCACCGAGTGGAAAATCAAGCGATGCGTCATCGCGCCAGTATTGTAATGGCCTCCGGCCAGTGCCGCCGATCTGGGGCGCTCCTGATGCCATTGTTGGAATGGACGACGACGACGACAACGGACGACCAATGTTCGACGAGCGGGATAATTACGACGACGAGCGACGAACGGGCTAACGACGACGATTGACGACGACGACGACGACAACGACGACGATGACGAGGACGACGAAGACGACGACGACGACGATGACGACGACGACGACGACGACGACGACGACGACGACGACGACGACGACGACGACGACGACGACGACCGCTGGTGACGACGACGGGCGGGAGGTTCTTCGGTCATTGCCGTCGCTCCCGAGCAAGAGCAAGTCATGCCATGCACCTCTGGCTTGGCAGCGCGCAAATGAGCGCCTCCTGGGGCCTCTTGGCTCTTGGGTCTTGTCGGGGTCCTCTTGGGGGCTTCTTGGGGTCTCTTTCCCTCCGCCCCTCCCGCTCCCTCTCTCTCTCTCTCTCTCTCTCTCTCTCTCTCTCTCTCTCTCTCTCTCTCTCTCTCTCTCTCTCTCTCTCTCTCTATTTCTCTCTGTCTCTCCCCCTGGCTCTCACGGGGGGGGCGAGAAGGAACAGGAGAAGAGGAAGACGAAGAAGATATGAGGAGGGCGAAGAGGAAGAGGAACGGACTTTTTAGCCAGGCGCAAGCGCGACGCCGCGGCGCCTCGCGATCGTGAAACAGTGAAACGATGAAAGCCACGAACGAGGCCGTGAAACAGCAGCGCAAGGGGCGAGGGGGCGGGCCGAGGAATCTCCGCGAAAGCGGTCCTGAGACGCGCATTTCGCCTCAGCGGGCGGCAATCATGCTCCGCAGAGCCTGCTGCCACTGCAGGCGCTCGAGCATGGATGCGCACAGCCCGTGGCCTTTGGAGCAGATGTTGAACAGCCGTTTGACGAACATGTTCTTTGTCTCCTCCCCGTAAACCCAGAACGAACGGGCCACCCCTCCTTGCTCGCATTGTTGCGGCAAATGCATCATGTAGTGGAATTTCGGATAGAACCGGTAGCCGCACTTCGCATAGTAATAATTGTGGAGGTGCATCAAGTACCGCCACCTCGTGAGCTCGTGGGCCTGCAGCTCGGCCTTATTAGCGATGTCGTACACTTCAGACAAGTATTCGAGGGACTGGAGCCGAGCCGCGCCGATAGCATCGTTCTTGTCCTGGCATTCTCTGGCCAGGTCCACGGTGAAGCCCAAGAGCTTTCTTGCTTGCCCGGCCTTTGCCTTCAACTTCGGACGCCTTTGTCTGGCTCGAATCTTAGTCAAGCCGAACCGCTTCAACGGCAAGCGGCTGGCGCACTTCGTATCACGATAGTGCTGCCGCAGACGGCGCTTCAGGATACCCAAGCCAGTTTCTCGCGAGATCTTCCTGTCCGTATCTCCGAGCTCAGGAAGCATCGACCACCATGATTCTGCCAATTCGTAGACGAGGATCCCTAGATCGGCCGCGTGCATCCAATCGGCCTTGACCATGGTCCACCGGAAGTACGGAGCCTTCGTCAGAGCAGGGCAACTCGAAAAAGGAGCCACCCGCCGCGCGAACCCCGATGCCTGGCTCAGGGCCATGTCGCTGAGAAAGCGATCGTGCGTTCGACACGTCGGGATCCACGCAGCGTCGCAGGAAAAGTCCCGCCATGACAACTCACCTTTGCCCTCTGCTGAGCAAAAGGGACACATGTGGGCATTGCTGTTCCATTGCCACGCTCCGAAAGATTCGGAGTAAAATGCCCAATCGGCCTTCACTTGCATTAAGCAAAACTTATGCCACATCCCGAAAGCACCGCCGATGTACCCTCCAGGTTGCTGCTGCTCGAGAGGCAACCTCTCCTGACCCAGTGCTGGCGCGCGCCCGTGCTGGAGAGCTTGTAGCTCCCATAGGAACACTGCGTAAATGTCTTCCAATGTCTGCGGCGTGCATTCTGACTTCCGGTATATGGTGTAGATATACTTGCAATCTGGCCTCCCAGCCTCGGCCAGACCTCTGTGGGGAAAGTATACCATGACCACGTAAATCGAATCTTGAATGGGGTCCGAACACACTGCCACCCCGTCAGCGTAGAAACCAACAGGGACGACCGTCTCGCCGCTGCCGCGCAATTGGTTGACCAGTCCATGGTTTTGATACTCGGGTGAATTTATGAAATTGCTGACAACTTCGCTATTCGCGGGTTGCTCTTCGATCTCGAAGAAGGCATCGTCAGCAGCGTATAGCTGTTGTATGTGGGTGGACAACAATATGAACGGGTGGTCCATCGTAGGGGCGCCGTTGCTGTCAACTTGCCCATCTCCCGCGCCCTCTGCGCATCTTACTCGAAAATGTGTCAAATCCTCCCTGTCGATCCCTGTGAGTTCCTTCAGCCTCTGCCGGATACCACGGGACGCGTGCGATTTCACCAGCTGTTTCAAGACCTTGCCTTTGAACCCAAACTTGGAAGCGTCGCTGCGAACCATCTCGAATGTTTTCTGGCCGTCCGCGAGTTCAAGAAGCAGCCTCAGTTCAGCTGCCTCCTCCTTCTGTGCAGACGTGACATAACCACTCGGCTGAGGAGGCCGTAAGGCCATTGGCCGACGCGGGACGGGACGAAGTCATATGGACAGCTCGCGCAAAGCTTGATCCTAAATTGCAACGCGCATGCTCCTGCAATCCGGCTGCTTTGATTGACAAGTCGTCGACGGGTCTTATTTCCATGAAGGGGTGGGCCTATTGAACTGGAAACGTCCTCGGACCCCCTCTCCCACTTGTCTGAGCCCCATGCCTTATCCCTTACCCCAGCCGCTGTTTTCGGGATCATTGTTCCTGATCCTCCATATCATGACAGATCTGCTCCAACTGCGAACTTCGCACTAGTGCATGTTGTGTTTAGCCAAATGTGTGTTACAAGATGTTGCGAAACGCTGCTCCTCCCCCACCTGTTGTTCCTCATCCTCCCTCTCCTCCTCCTGCTCCTCCTCCTCCTCCTCCTCCTCCACCTCCACCTCTTCTCCTCCCTCCTCCGCTTCTATGGGCGTTTCATCAGCATCATCGCCATCACCATCATCAGCAGCATCGTCAGCATCAGCATCAACATCATCGTCATCGTCATCATCAGCATCATCATCATCATCAGCATCAGCACCATCAGCATCATCATCAGCATCCTCATCAACAGCACCAGCATCATCGTCATCATCATCATCATCATCACCCGAATGATCATCATCATCCTCATCATCATCATCATCATCATCATCATCAGCATCAGCATCAGCATCATCATCATCTCCCTCCGCCTCCTCCTCGTCCTCCTCCTCCTCCTCACTCCTCCTCCCTCCTCCTCCTCCTCCTCTTCCTCCTCCTCCTCCTCCTCCTCTTCCACAGCCTCCTCCTCCAGTGCCGTCTCGGAGGTCCCCGAGTGGGCCCTGCGCGGGCCTCAAGAGGAGTCAAAACGAAACCGTGCGAGAACCTTCTCGCGTGCCTTTATTTCGACTGGGGGTTGACCCCCTTGGAGCCCTTGTGGTGGCCCTCTTGAAACATGTTCGGGGCTCTCCAGCGTGGTCTCGGGGGGGGCCCAACTGGCTCCAAGAGGAACCCAAGAGGAGTCCACGAGGGCCCCAGCGGTGTACATGACTCGAGGTTGTAATTTCATTCACCCCTTGAACCCTTTCGGGCCCTCTTGGAACCGTCTAGGGGCGCTTCGAGATTCATGGAGGCTCCTGGAGGGCCCCCTGAGTACCCCAAGAGGCCGAAAAAGGGGTCCGAGAGGGGCCCAAGAGAGCCTCAGCAGTGTATATGACTCGAAGCTCTGTGTTTACTCACCCCAGGCGCCCTCTTGGGGCCCTTCAAGGCCCTCCACACACAAACGTATGCGCGCACGCGCGCGCGCGCACGCACGCACGCACGCACGCACGCACGCACGCACGCACGCACGCACGCACGCACGCACGCACACACACGCACACACACACACACACACACACAACAAAAACACACACACACACACAAAACACACAACATAACACAACACGACACAACACAACACAAACACACACACACCCACACACACACACACGCGCGCACGTACGCCATACACTTCCGCGCGCACCCATACACATGCACACATCGACACATGCATACAGGCCCGTGCAGACGTTCACGTGCACGCATCCACGCCACCTTCGATTGAATGTCGTGGACTGTTTGAAGCTGGTCTTCTCAGCTCTACTATGGTCGCCACTGCGTGCTTTGAAAATAGATATTATTGTTCAAAAATAGATACTAAATAGATACTAGTTAGACACTAATAGACGCGGAAATCTTGCAACACAGCCGATGCAGACAAATATTTTTAGACACTGTCCGAAATAGATACTTTTAGATACTATGACCACAAGGCCTCAGCGGGAGCACGATAATTTCTAAAAGCGCTTATTTCTTAAAAATAGATACTAATAGATACTGTGTGCGCGGCGCCTCGACGGGAAGCTCAGAATTTCTAAAAGTGTCTATTCTTGTTTTCGGCTGTCTACCAGGGGTGGGCCCAGGAGGGTGGGCCCGGGAGGGTGGCCCGGGAGGGTGGCCCGGGAGGCTGGCCCGGGAGGGTGGCCCGGGAGGGTGGGCCCGGGAGGGTGGCCCGGGAGGGTGGCCCGGGAGGTTGGCCCGGGAGGGTGGGCCCGAGAGGGTGGCCCGGGAAGGTGGGCCCGGGAGGGTGGGCTCGGGAGGGTGGCCCGAGAGGGTGGCCCGGGAGGGTGGCCCGGGAGGGTGGCCCGGGAGGGTGGCCCGCGAGGGTGGCCGGGAGGGTGGCCCGGAGGGGTGGCCCGGGAGGTGTGCCCGGGAGGGTGGCGCGGGAGGGTGGCCCGGGAGGGTAGCGCGGGAGGGTGGGTGCCCGGGAGGGTGGCCCGGGAAGGTGGCCCGAGGTGGGGCCCGGGAGGGTGGGAGGGTGGCCCGGGAGGGTGGGCCCGGGAGGGTGGCCCAGGAGGGTGGCCCAGGAGGGTGGCCCGGGAGGGTGGCCCGGGAGGGTGGCCCGGGGGGGTGGGCCGGGAGGATGGCCCGGGAGGGTGGCCCGGGAGGGTGGGCCCGGGAGGGTGGCCCGTGAGGGTGGCCCGGGAGGGTGGCCCGGGTGGGTGTTTGGATGCATCCTGGTTTAGCTAAGGGTTATAAGATTTAACATGATTTAAATTGGTTTAGCTAAGCTTTGAGATGGTTTAAGTTGGTTTAACTTGATTTAGCTCAGGCTTAACATGACTAAGCTGTGGGGTAAGGAAGTGAACGACAGCTAAGGTGTTATGTAGGTTTATGTAAAAGTATGTAAGTCATGCTAAACAGTGTTAAACTATGTTGAACTATGTTAATGAAAGCTAGCGAAAGGTAGCTCAAGTTAAGTGGTTAGCTAAAGTATGTTAAAGTAAGTTAAAACAACTTAAAGTACGCTAGCGTATGTTGAATGATATCGACGCCATCGCGATGATGGAGGGAGGACGGGGCGAGGAGGAGGGGACGGGATGCGCATAAGGAGGAGGAGGGGCCGCCACTGCAGCTGCAGCCCCTCGCAGCATGGAGCTGCAGCTCGAGTTGTTGGGCGCGGCTGCAGCCGCCGCGCGCATGCAGACTCATTTTTTCACACGCTAGCTACAGCCAGGCGGGTCGAGCGCAGTCGCGCGGCCTCCACTGAGGGACCACGCGGGCGACGCCCGCATGATCTCGTCGAACGCCACCCACTGCAGCGTGGCGCCAGCAGTCGTCCAGACGCTCGCGCCGTGGCTGCTGCCAGCGCCGCGGCGCGCCCACCGCTCCACCAGCGCCGCGTGGAACGGCTGCGGCATCCGCGGGGGGCACGTGATGGCGACCAGCTGCCGCACCGTGCCCATCACGTAACCGCCCCCCGCGTCCCGCAGCACCGCGGCGTCGCCCGCGGACACGCGGTCGCACTCGTTCAGGCGACCGTGCTTGGCGACCCTGAACTCCAGCCCAGGGAAGCCGAACGCCGTCCTCAGCTCCGCCGCCAGCGGCCTGTGCGCGGGCAGACCAAATATCAACGCCAGCAAAACAAATCATGCAATTATAGCCGGAGCGCAGTATCCCCGACCAGGGTTTTTAGACCCGCTGCGGTTTCCAAGGTCGATCGCGGGCCCGTCCAGTGCGGGCTGGCATGGCATGTTAAATCATGCCTCCTCCTCCTCCTCCTCCTCCTCCTCCTCGTCCTCCTCCTCCTCCTCCTCCTCCTCCTCCTCCTCCTCGCCCACCTCCTCTTCATCCCGAAAGGCGTATCGGAGCCCAGAGTTGCGAGGATGTCTCCAGCGCAACGGGCTGGGCCACCTCGCGCGCGGCATCTCGGACCCCACAGTTGCGACGATGTCTCGGGCGAAACGTGCTGCGAGGAAGTTTCGGGCGAAACGGGCTGGGCCACCTCGAGCGCGGCGTCTCAGAGCTCCGAGTTGCGGGGGCCTCCTGGTGCCTCTTGGGGCCTCCTGGGGGCCTCCTGGAGCTTCCTCCTGGGCCTCCTGTGGCCTCCTGAACTCCACCTGGGGTTTCCTGGGGCCTCTCGGGGCCCCAGGGGGGATATCAAACGTGCGGCCGCTTGGGCCCGTCCAAATACAGGGGGGGCCACAAGAGCAGGAATAATCAACGAATCGACACCGGATGTGAATTAAGTTGACACGTTCCGGGGCTTCCTGGGAGCCTCCTGGGAATCTCCTGCGGACCCCTGGGGCCTGTCCTGGGCGCCCTGCGGCCTCCTGAAGCTCTCTGGGGCCTCCCCCTCCTCCTGCCTGCTCCCTCATGCACATCGTCCGCCTCCCCCTTCTCCCTTCCATCTCCTCTTCCTCCTCCTCCTCCTCCTCCTCCTCCTCCTCCTCCTCCTCCTCCTCCCTCCACATCTTCTTCATCCCGAACGGCATCTCGGAGCGTAGAGTAGCGAGGATGTCTCCAGCGTAACGGGCTGGACCACCTCGCGCGCGGCATCTCGGACCCCAAAGTTGCGACGATGTCTCGGGCGAAACGCGGCGCGAGGAAGTCTCAGGCGAAACGGGCTGGACCACCTCGAGCGCGGCGTCTCAGAGCTCCGAGTTGCGGGCGCCTCCTGGTGCCTCTCGGGGCCTCCTGGGGACCTCCTGGAGCTTCCTCCTGGGCCTCCTGTGGCCTCGTGAACTCCACCTGGGGGTTCCTGGGGCCTCTTGGGGCTCCCAGGGGGGATATCTAACCTGCGGCCGTTTGGGCCTCTCCAAATGGAGGGGGCGGCACAAGAGCAGGAAAAATCAACGAATCGACACCAGATGTGAATTAACTTGACACGTTCTGATCGGCGGCCTCCTGGGGCCTCCTCTGGAGGCCTCTTGGGGATCTCCTGGAGACCCCTGGGGCCTGTCCTGGGCGTCCTGCGGCCTCCTGGTGCCTCGTGGGGCCTCCTGGGGATTTCCTGGAGCTTCCTCCTGGGCCTCCTGTGGCCTCCTGAACTCCACCTGAGGTTTCCTGAAGCATCTTGGGGCTCCCAGGGGGGATATCTAACCTGTGGCCGCTTGGGCCCCTCAAAATTGATGGGGGGGGGGGGGCAGAAGAGCAGGAAAATCAATGAATCGACACCGGATGTGTATTAAGTTGACACGTTCTGATAGAGGGTCTCCTGGGGCCTCCCGGGAGCCTCCTGGGAATCTCCTGGGGGCCCCTGGGGCCTGTCCTGCGCGTCTTGCGGCCTCCTGGACCTCTTTGGGGCCTCCTGAGGCTCGCGGGGTCCCATGGAGGATATGTAACATGTGGTCTTCTGGGCCCCAGGCTGGACCACCTCTCGCGCAGCATCTGAGAGCTCAGAGTTGCGAGAATGTCTTGTGCGAAACAAGCCGGACCACCTTGCGCACGGCATCTCAGAGCTCAGAAGTTGCAAGGATGTCTCAGGCGAGACGGGCCGGACCACCTCGCGCAGGGCATCTCAGAGCTCAGAAGTTCGAGGATGTCTCAGGAAACGACCACCTCTCGCGCGGCATCTCCGAGTCAGAGTTTCGAGGATGTCTCAGGCGAAACGGGCCGGACCACCTCGCGCAAGGCATCGCAGAGCTCAGAGTTTCGAGGATGTCACAGGCGAAACGGCCCGGACCACCTCTCGCACGGCACCTCGGGGCTCAGAGTTTCGAGGATGTCTCAAGCGAAACGGCCCGGACCACCTCTCGCGCGGCGTCCCGGAGCGCAACTTTTCGAGGATGTCTCAGACCAAACGGCCAATCCCGGAAAATTCAGAAACGAGAGTTGTGAGGATGTCCCAAGCGAAACGGCCCAAACCATACAATTTGTGTGAGGATGTCTCTGCTCCGCGTTCCCTCGGCCGGAGTTAGTTTCTATCACAACAGCACCCCGTTCAGCAAGCTGCTTGGGGAAAAAATCGTGACGTCGGATGTTTGGGGGGGGCGGAAGGCAGCGCGCGCATGACGGATGCTGAGGCGGCAGAAACGACGACGGCGGGGACGGGGAGGCGGAGGCAGAGGCGCAGCAGCGGGAGGCGGGAGGCGGGAGGAGGGAGGAGGGAAGAGGAACCAAGCGGGAAGTGGGAAGAGGGAGGCGGGAGAAGGAATGAGAGAGGTTGTGATTGGAGCTCCCGTGCTACGAAACGTCTCAGGCAGAATGGGCCAGACCATTTCGCGCGCAACATATTCGAGCCTCGCATTGCGAGGATGGCTCGATCGAAACGGGCCGGACCACCTCGCGAGCGACATCTTGGAGTTCAGTATTGGAAGGATGTCTCAAACGAAACGGGCTGCACAATCTTTCGCACACGTTTTGACAAGTCCACATCGACCTCGCTTCCCGTCAGGTCCTCTCCTGCAACTCCTTTCCTTCTCCCTCCTCCTCCTCCTCCTCCCCCTCCTCCTGCTTGCTCCCTCATGCACATAATCCGCCTCCTCCTTCTCCCTTCCATATCCTTTTCCTTCTCCTCCTCCTCCTCCTCCTCCTCCTCCTCCTCCTCCTCCTCCACGACCTCCTCTTCATCCCGAACGGCATCTCGGAGCCTAGAGTTGCGAGGATGTCTCCAGCGTAGCGGGCTGGACCACCTCGCGCGCGGCATCTCGGACCCCAGAGTTGCGACGATTTCTCGGGCAAACGTGCTGCGAGGAAGTCTCAGGCGACACGGGCCGGACCACCTCGATCGCCGCGTCTCAGAGCTCCGAGTTGCGGGGGCCTCCTCGTGTCTCCTGGCGCCTCTTGGGGACCTCCTGGGGCTTCCTCCTGGGCCTCCTGTGGCCTCCTGAACTCCACCTGGGGTTTCCTGAAGCTTCTTGGGGCTCCCAGGGGGGATACCTAACCTGTGGCCGCTTGGGCCCCTCAAAATGGAGGGGGGGGGGGCACAAGAGCAGGAATAATCAACGAATCGACACCGGATGTGTATTAACTTGACACTTTCTGATAGGCGGCCTCCTGGGGCCTCCTGGGAGCCTCTTAGGAATCTCCTGGGGACCCGTGGGGCCTGTCTGTCCTGGGCGTCCTGCGGCCTCCTGGAGCTCTCTGGGGCCTCCCCCTCCTCCTGCCTGCTCCCTCATGCACATCATCCGCCTCCTCCTTTTCCCTTCCATTTCCTCCTCCTCCTCCTCCTCCTCCTCCTCCTCCTCCTCCACCTCCTCTTCATCCCGAATGGCATCTCGGAGCCTAGGGTTGCGAGGATGTCTCCAGCGCAACGGGCTGGACCACCTCGCGCGCGGCATCTCGGACGCCAGAGTTGCGACGATGTCTCGGGCGAAACGTGGTGCGAGGAAGTCTCAGGCGAAACGGGCCGGACCACCTCGAGCGCGGCGTCTCAGAGCTCCGAGTTGCTGGGGCCTCCTGGTGCCTCGTGGGACCTCCTGGGGACCTCCTGGGGCTTCCTCCTGGGCCTCCTGTGGCCTCCTGGACCCCACTTGGGCTTCCTGAAGCCTCTTGGGCTCCCAGGGGGGATATCTAACCTGTGGCCGTTTGGGCCTCTCCAAATGGAGGGGGGGGGCACAAGAGCAGGAAAATAATCAACGAATCGACACCGGATGTGTATTAACTTGACACGTTCTGATCGGCGGCCTCCTGGGGCCTCCTGGGAGCCTCCTGGGAGCCTCCTGGAGACCCCTGGGGCCTGTCCTGGGCGTCCTGCGGCCTCCTGGTGCCTCCTGGGGCCTCCTGGGGACCTCCTGGAGCTTCCTCCTGGGCCTCCTGTGGCCTCCTGAACTCCACCTGAGGTTTCCTGAAGCCTCTTGGGGCTCCCAGGGGGGATATCTAACCTGTGGCCGCTTGGGCCCCTCAAAATGGAGGGGCTGGGCACAAGAGCAGGAAAAATCAACGAATCGACACCGGATGTGAATTAACTTGACACGTTCTGATAGAGGGCCTCCTGGGGCCTCCTGGGAGCCTCCTGGGAATCTCCTGGGGGCCCCTGGAGCCTGTCCTGGGCGTCCAGCGGCCTCCTGGACCTCTCTGGGGCCTCCTGAGGCTCGCGGGGTCCCATGGAGGATATGTAACATGTGGTCTTCTGGGCGCCCAGGCTGGACCACCTCTCGCGCAGCATCTGAGAGCTCAGAGTTGCGAGAATGTCTTGTGCGAAACAGGCCGGACCACCTTGCGCACGGCATCTCAGAGCTCAGAGTTGCAAGGATGTCTCAGGCGAGACGGGCCGGACCACCTCGCGCAGGGCATCTCAGAGCTCAGAAGTTCGAGGATGTCTCAGGCGAAACGGGCCGGACCACCTCTCGCGCGGCATCTCCGAAGTCAGAGTTTCGAGGATGTCTCAGGCGAAACGGGCCGGACCACCTCGCGCAAGGCATCGCAGAGCTCAGAGTTTCGAGGATGTCTCAGGCGAAACGGCCCGGACCACCTCTCGCACGGCACCTCGGGGCTCAGAGTTTCGAGGATGTCTCAAGCGAAACGGCCCGGACCACCTCTCGCGCGGCGTCCCGGAGCGCAATTTTTCGAGGATGTCTCAGGCGAAACGGCCAATCCCGGCCAACTCAGAAACGAGAGTTGTGAGGATGTCTCAAGCGAAACGGCCAAAACCATAAAATTTGTGTGAGGATGTCTCTGCTCCGCGTTCCCTCGGCCGGAGTTAGTTTCTATCACAGCAGCACCCCGTTCAGCAAGCTGTTTGGGGAAAAAACAAATCGCCTGGACGCGGGCTTGCTCGGCTGCAGGAGCCCCGCGTCCTTGGCGAACCCGTCGTCCGCGATGCCGTGCATCCGCTCGGACGCGACGTCCAGCAAGGCGCTGCGGCCCCACCTGTCGCAGACCGAAGCGGCACTGCTGAACAGGTGGTTGGCGAATTTCTTCACCGTCTCGTGCTTCCGCTCCAGGGGCCGGCACGTGGGCAGCGGCCCGAACTTCGCGATCAGCGCGGGCATGCGCATGAGGTCCGCGCCCGCGCCCGCGCGCCGCGCGGGCGGGGGGCGGCTGCAGCCGCGACGCCATCATCATCATCATCATCATCATCATCATCATCATCATCAGCATCATCATCATCATCAGCATCATCATCATCATCAGCATCATCGTCATCGTAATCGTCGTCGTCATCTTCAATCGCAGTCGTCATCGTCGCCGTCGTCATCATCATCGCCGTCGTCATCATCCCCATCGTCCCCATCATCATCGTCATCGTCATCATCATCATACTCATCATCATCCTCATCGTCATCATCATCCTCATCATCATCCTCGCCCTCCTCATCGCCGAGCTGCAGCTCGGCGACGCGGGGCGGGGCGGGCGGGAGAGCGGGCGAAGCGATTGCATAATGAAACTTCGGCGCCGTCGGGCCCTCGCCGCGCAAGCGCTCGAACTCGCCCAAGTGGGCCCCCACTGCGCGCTGCAGCGCCGCCGCGTCGACTGGCACGCGGTGGGCCTCGACGACGGCCTCAACGACGTCGACCAGTTGGCCGAAACACCGCGCGAGCACCGCCAAGTCGGGCGCCCCGCGCGCCGACGACGCTGCGCGGAAGAAGTACTTGAGCCAGGGGGCCAGCGCGAGGCTCTCGGACGCCGTCGCCTTGAAGCTTACGTTCTCCCAGTGGCTCTCGGCTCGCTTCGGCGCAAATGCGCCAACCGTCCTGCCACCGCAGGGCTTCAGCCCCTTGCGCCCGATGGCGGGCCACTGGAAGGTCTGCGCGGCCTCGCCCAGGACCTTGCACGTGATACCGTGGCCTTTCGCCACGCGCATCAGCTGGCCCACGTGGAAGCCGAAGACGCCGCTGGCGAAAATGACGTGCATCACGTCCCACACGCACGTCTCCATGGGGTAGAGCTTGTGCATCGCGCGCTCGTTCCCGAGCAGGCCGCTCGTCGCGGCGAGGGCCCAACCGAGGTCGGTCTCCAAGTCCCCCAGCTTGCCCTTGCTTCTGGGCACCAAGGACAACGCCCGCAGCTGCCTGAAGATGGCCTGCAGGACGGAGACGGCGACGGGGGCGAACTTGGTGCTGCCGGCACACGCGTGAGGGATGGCAGTCCCTGTCGGGTCTTTAAGGTGGACCTCGCGGACGCTCTTTGCGTCGTACACATTAGTGCGCATGAGTCATGGCTTCAGCCCACCAGACCCTTTGCACCCATATATTGCATGGGCGCCGCCCTCGTCGGCCAGTATAGCACCTGGCCGCAGAAACAAGTGCATCGGCCGCCCAGGGCGGCCGACGGTGACGCCCGCGCGCTCCACGTCGTGCCCCCCGCCGAACAGGCCGACGATGGCGCTGGCCAGCCCCGACACACCGCTCGCTGCTTTCCTGGCCAGCAAGCTCCGCGCGATGGCAACCTCCATCCACGCGTCCTACAGGGGGGCGCAAGCCGCGTGGCGCTGGGTGGGCTGCGGCCCAGAGTATCGAACTTTGGATGCTTGGAGTTTGGAGGTTGCGAGGGTGGATTGGCTGCAGCCCAGAGAATGGAGTTCTCGTCGCCCGAGTCGCGTCCTCGTTGCTCAGGGTCGCTGGGCCGAGCTCGAGGATGCTCCAGTACCAGCCCCAGCACTTCCTGTGCAGGGTCTGGGCAAGAGCGCTGCCAGGCATGATCTCGTCCGAATAGAGGACGATGGTCCACGGGTCCGGTGGCGCGGGCTGCCGCGTGTTCCAGGCGTCCTCCACGCGCGCGGCGAAGGAGCTGCAGGAGCTGACCATGTAGTCAAGCATGGCCTGCGCCGCATGGACCTCGAGGTCAAAGTGCCCGTCGGGGTCGTTGCTGGGCACCTTTTATATCCCTGTGGATCGGGACGTAGGCAGTGCGGCGAGCGCGCGACTCGTCTCGCGCCCCCCGCAGGCGGTTGCGGTTGCCGCTCGGCAGCTCCTCGCGCTCAGCTATCCCCAGGAGCGCGCCTAGCGCTGCTCGGCTGCAGAACGGCAGGGAGGCACGCAGCCTGCACAACCCATCATTCGCAGCCTGGCGTCGCAGATCGCGGGCCGCGGGGGCCGCGCCCGCGGGCGCATCAGCGCGCGCGCGCGACCGCGCCGCCATGCCGATGGCGGCGCCGCGGGCGGCGCGCGAGCGCGGCGGGGGGCGCGCCCCCAGCGTGGCTCCCTCAGCACGGCGGCGGGCGCGTCGGCACCACTCCCCGTCGCGAATCGTTCCCTCGCCCAACGCTCAATGCCGCGAGCGGCGGCTGCAGCCGCGCTCGTTGCCGCCGCCACCGCCGACGTCGTCGCGCGGTGTCGGCTGCAGCCGCCGTCGGCATCACCGCGCGGCGGCGGCTGCAGCGCGCCCGCGCGCTCGCGCGCAGCGACGGCGGCAGCCGCGCTCGGTCGCATCGGGCGCTACAGCACAGCGCTCGTGCATCGCCGCCGCCGCCGCCGTCGCCATTGTCAACGCCCGCGCCTTATAAGCGACAGTATGCGACCGCGGCGGGCACTCACGGCAGAATGAGTAAGTCCCCGTCATGGTCCATCACGCGGACCCCCTGCGGGCCGTCGGCAAGCAACTCGCAGGCAAGGCGGGTTTGGCCGCCGCGCCGCTGCAGCGGCGTCTAGCGAGGGCACGCGCAGCGGCAGCTGCCGTGATCTACCCATATGCCGATCCTCGAAGATCGGCTCATCATAGTGGGCGTAGTAGTCGTACTCGATACCCGCGAGCCTGAAGATCCACGTGCCGTCCAACCACCTGGGCATGGACGACGCGCGACATCCCGCCCGCGCTGGTGCATCCCGCCCACGTGCGGGCGAGCATGTTTTTGTTGACCACGTTGGCCATCATACAATAGAACAGGGCCTTCAACTGTGGGCGCGGCTGACATTTGGATGACGACGCGGCGGCCCAGCCCCCCGCCCT
The DNA here is from genome assembly GCA_963575745.1 of Prorocentrum cordatum. NCBI lineage: Eukaryota > Dinophyceae > Prorocentrales > Prorocentraceae > Prorocentrum > Prorocentrum cordatum. The sequence goes on from CAUYUJ010007386.1 coordinate 35,228, forward strand.
GCCCAGTCGCTACAGCGCGGGCTGGCGCCACGCCACAGCGCGCGCGCCCTCGTAGTGCCACGCCGCTCGGGTTACCAATAAGCGCCGCCAATGGAGGGCCGAGGCGCTGACGTGCCCCGCCCAGCCGTGGACATGCGGGGCGCGCGGTAGGCGCGGAGGCCACCGAAACATTGCGGCGCGGGGTCGGGCGGGCGCGGGCGGGGCGGGGCGGGGTCGCCAACTGAGACGACGCAGCTATGCTTGCAACAACGCCCCCGTGCCTGCATGTAGCGAAGCGACAGCTCCGCGGGACAGGAAGGGCTGAGGGCGTTAACAATCGTTTGCCGAGCGCGGCGCGCGCACTGGCGAGCCCAATCCTGCCGTCGCGCCCCCGCGGCGGTTGTACTAGGCGCGCTCACTTGAGGCATGATGTCGATGCCCGCCCTGGTCGGCGTGATCGGCTCGATCGGAGCCTTGCCGAGCAGGTAGAGGAACGAGCCCACATCAGCCTGGCTGAGCGGAAAGGGGGGGCAATGGTGATGGTGATGTGATCGAGTGCGGCACTGAAGCGGCGGGGGAGATGATGATGCGGAATGGGATGTCGACGGCGGTGGCGGCGTGCAGCTTCAGCTCCAGGGAGGCCCGCCTTCGGCCGCATGCTGAAGTATTTCGTCAGTTTCTGCTGTGCCTTCACCTTCCCCTTCTGCTGGGCCTTCGCCTTGGCGCTGAAGTATTTGGTCAGCAGCTGCTGGGTCTTCACCTTGGTGATGCGGCCGTCGGGCAGCGGGATGGCCACGTGGCTCAGGTAGCTGAACCTGATGCGGCAGGCAGCAACCACGCTGACAAGACCTGCTACAGCAGGTGCCAACGATAACACATGCTGCAGCATGTAAAACAAAGCGCCTGGCGCAGCCGTCTCCGTAGAGCAACTCGTCGGGAGACATCGTCGAGCGCGCCGCCGCCCGGCGTGCACTCCAATGCTCCCCCCGCTTGAGGCTCATGGCGGTGTAGTACATTTGCCGCAGCAGGTAACGCAAAGCGCATGCAGCGTTATGTTCGCTAAGCAAGACGGCAAGAACAAAGAGGGCACTGGTGGCGCGTGATCCAGTCCAGCTCCCGCATCACCGCCACGTCGCCCGCCCCGTGCGACATCGCAACCTCCATCCACTTTGGCTGCACCATCGGGCGGCGGCCGCGGCGCAGCTCCAGTGAGGGGGCGCTCGCAAATGTCTGAGCCCTCGCAGATGCATATGCAATGGTTCGGGGTGATTGCCGCTGAAGCTTCAGCTCCAGCGGGGGCTGTGATCGGCGGAGTTGGGAGCTTCAGCTCAAGCGGCGGGGCGGGGGGGGGGTCTCCAGCTCCAGGGGGTGCGGTTTATACTCAAGAGCTGAATCAAAACATATATCCGTTGATATAACCGCAGGCGGCGGCGCCGACGATGACGACGACGACGGCGTCCTCAGCGAGCGCCCGCGGGGCGCCTCAGCGCGGCGGCAGGGCGCCCCCTCACGGCAGGCGGCGCGCCCTCGGCGTCGGCGGCGGCGGGGCGGCGGCGGGGCGTCATCTTCCCACCCGCCATCGCGGTGGCGGTGGCGATGCCGTCCGCGGCGTCAGCGTCGTCGTCGGCAGCGGCGCTGGCAGCGGCGCTGGTGGCGCCAGCAGCTGGCGGCGCTGCCGGCGGCGGAGGTGCCCCTGGAGGCCCAGTGGCAGCGGCAATGGAGGCCCACACATCCGCCAATGCAGGCGCCACTCCTGCCCCTGATGGCGGCGGGCGGTTCGCCGCGTGGCATCCAATGGTGCGCGGCGCAACCACTGGCGACGTCGACGCCGCGCATCTTGCCATCATCATCTGCATGGCCGCCATATCTGCTGCCAGTGGCGGCCCGATGCTGGCGCCAAGTCCTGCAGGATCATAAATGGGAACAGCGCGCCGTTGCATCGGCAATCGCGGCAACCGACGCAAGCGCTACCGCTGCAGCGGCAGCCGCACCAACGGCAGTTGCCGATGCAATGGCAAACGCGCGGGTTGGCACACACGCGGTCCTTCAATCGCACCGTGCGTCGTGCGAGTGGCCCCGAATGGGCACTTGGGGCGCGCAGCTCCAGGGGCTCCTGACATGGGCACCGACGCGCGCAGCTCCAAGGGCTGGAACGGCGGGACAGCTGAATCTCGAGCCCTCGCAGCTGCAGCTGCACTGGTTGAAGCCAAATTGGCAATACTGCTGAAGCTTCAGCTGCAGCGGGGAACGCAAGCGGTGGACGGGGGTTGGCCAGGAGGCTCGATTTCAAGGGCCGCACCAAACCATAGCTTAAGTATAAAGCGCTCGGCTCTAGTCGGCAGGCTGGTCACGCGCGCACGATCGGGTCGGGGCTCCTGCCCGCCGAACCGCTCATGCGCCCCAGCTGCTACCCGCCGCAATTGCTGCCCGCCGCCGAATCGCCTGCCCGACGAACCCCGCGGCCACCGCAGACTTGCGCGTGCGGCGGCGCCTGCCCGACGGCCCCACCCACGTGGTGTAGGAGTGTCCGTGGTTTCCGCTGCCCTCGCCGCGGATGTAGGTCTGGGTCCACCGCGACCTGCGCGGCGTCGGCTTACCAGCCTCCTTCTTGTCGTCGCTCGTCGCGCACCGCATCTGCGGGTGCGTCGCCGCCGCCCTCCCCGCCGCGTAGTCGGCGTCGCGGCGCATCCGCTTCGCGGCGGGCGTGGTCGGCGGCAGCTCCGCGACCTCAATGGGACGCGCCCCCGCGCGCCACGCGGAGGGGGGCGGCGGGCAAGCCATTCGCCTTGGCGACGACCTCCGTGCCGCCATGCACGGCGACGAACGCCGACTTGGGGATGGGCGGCGGCGCCCGCGCGGCGGCGCCTGGAGGTGCAATCGGCGGAACGGACATCGCCCCCAGCCGATGGGGGCCCGAGGCTGCAGCTCGGGGGGCGGGCTTGCACCAGCGAGGCTGCAGCTCGCAGGGCGCCCAATTAAATGGCGCAGCACGGCACGCATGACCACAACACAACAGCGACGAACACATGCAAAACAGACACATGTGCATCTCAAACCGCACCACCCGCTAACCCGCGATTGAAGCACCACCAGCGAAACCGATAACATCTTGATCGGGGGAGGCAACCTCAAAACGAAAGAATGAACCGTGCAGAACACCATGATCGCACCACCGCGCGCACAACCAATGAAAACACATGCACCGATCAAGCTTCCCACCCGAAATACGATAACATTATGTAGCACACCGTGGTCGGGATGCCGCGTGCAAAGCAAAACGTCACAATACCACATGCAACGCGCTTAAAACACACTGAAGAAAACGCGCGAGAAAGCCAGAATTGCAACTCACCACGGCCTCAAGACCGCACGAACAAACATGGAGAAACCATATTAGATTGTTAACGCGCCATAATCGGAATACCCCTTTGCAGCCAATGAACGTCGCAATATCACATGCAAAAAAGGAAAAACAACACATGTAGCGCATGCTCTCACTAATGCCGCATGCAAAACAGATGGGAAACAATACATGTAAGACATAATGGTCGAAACACAACATCCAAACCTACATGAAAAACTCAGCGGGTTCAACTTAGAGACCACTCCGATTTCACGAAAAAAACCAGTGCAGATCCACATCGTGGTTGAACCCACACATGTCAACCCACAGAATAAGACAAATGCATCGAGCCAATCACACGCAACAACCAAAAAACAATACATGCGGAACAACACGATTAGACAACCAACAGGAAAGCACATGAGAAAACTGCTTCTGTAGCATACCATGACCTGACAATCATACACAAAAGCAATTCGTAAAAACAATGACAACTGATCTTATAAAAGGCTTAGGTAACCCATCTTAAAATATGTTAAAGTGTTAACTAACTCGTGGTAACTTATGTTAAGTGTTAGCTAGCTCATGTTTAAAATGTGTTAACACATGTTGAATTAAGTTAAACTGTGGTAAAACATGTTAAATCATGTTAAATTTTAGATCGCCCTTATAACGCGTTAGCTAACGTTGGCTAAGCTGTCTGAAACTTTAACTTGGGTAAGGGTCTTACATGAGTTAACATAGCTTAGCTCTTTAGCTCGCGTTATGCGCATACTTACTAAACCAACCGCAACTCTTAGTAACGATGTTAAGAAAACCTAAAACGTATCTTAACGAGCCGTAAATCACCCTAAAAATTAGCTGGCTTTGCTAAGTACTTATGCGTGCGCTATAACAGGTTATGACAACTTATAGTGGCTTATGTTGTGGTTATACATATTTAACGTATGCTTGTAACAGCTTAGTAAGTAGCTAACTTAACGTAAACCAAGATGCTTCCAAGTGGGCCCGGGAGGGTGGCCCGGGAGGGTGGCCCGGGAGGGTGGCCCGAGGGTGGCCCGGGAGGGTGGCCCGGGAGGGTGGCCCGCCGGGAGGGTGGCCCGGGAGGGTGGCCCGGGAGGGTGGCCCGGGAGGGTGGCCCGGGAGGGTGGCCCGGGAGGGTGGCCCGGGAGGGTGGCCCGGGAGGTGGGCCCGGGAAGGGAGGGTGGGCCCGAGGGTGGCCCAGGGAGGGGGCCGGGAGGGGCCCGGGAGGGTGGGCCCGGGAGGGTGGCCCTGGGAGGGTGGCCCGGGAGGTGGCCCGGGAGGGTGGGCCCGGGAGGGTGGCCCGGGAGGGTGGCCCGGGAGGGTGGGCGGGTGGCCCGGGAGGGTGGGCCCGGGAGGGTGGCCCGGGAGGGTGGCCCGGGAGGTGGCCCGAGGGTGGCCCCGTCTCGGATCGAGGGTGGGCACGGGAGGTGGCCCCGGGAGGGTGGCCCGGGAGGTGGCCCGGGAGGGTGGCCCGGGAGGGTGGCCCGGGAGGGTGGGCCCGGGAGGGTGGCCGGGAGGGTGGGCCGGGAGGGTGCCCGGGAGGGTGGGCCCGGGAGGGTGGCCCCCGGGAGGGGGTGGCCCGGGAGGGTGGCCCGGGAGGGTGGCCCGGGAGGGTCCCCGAGGGTGGGGCCCGGGAGGGGGGCCCGGGAGGGGGGCCTGGGAGGGTGGCCCTGGGAGGGTGGCCCGGCAGGGTTCCCGAGGGTGGGGCCCGGGAGGGTGGCCCTGGAGGGTGGCCCGGGAGGGTGGCCCGGGAGGATGGGCACGGGAGGGTCTCCGACGGGTGGGGCCTCGGAGGGTCCCCCAGGGTGGGCTCGCGCAAGCGCGACGGGAGGAGGAGGAGGGAGGGGGAGGGAGACAGGGGGGAGAAGGATGGAGGGATGGAGGGGGGATGGAGGGGGGAGGGTGGCCCGGGAGGGTGGCCCGGGAGGGTTGGCCCGGGAGGGTGGGCCCGGGAGGGTCTTCGACGAGGGGAAGCCCGGGAGGGTGGCCCGGAGGGTCCCCCAGGGTGGGCCCGGGAGGGTCCTCGAGGGCGGGGGGTGGCCCGGGAGGGTGGCCCAGGAGGGTCCCCGAGGGTCCCGAGGGTCCCGAGGAGGAGGAGGGAGGGGGAGGGAGAGGGGGGAGGAGGGAGGGGGAGGAGGAGGAGGAGGAGGGAGGGGGAGGGAGAGAGGGGGGAGGACAAGCTAGGTGCGCTCGCGTCATATCTGACGTCCTACCCCTCCCTCCCATCCCTTACCATGGCGCTGATTTTCTCTATCCGCGGACGCGTGTCGTAGCGGACCGCGGATAGAGTAGTGGGTGGTGGTGCACGTGCGTGCGTGCGTGCGTGTGTGCGTTGTTGTCGTGGTGGTGGTGGTGGTGGTGGTGGTGGTGGTGGTGGTGGTGGTGGTGGTGGTGGGTGGTGGTAGTGGTGGTGGTGGTGGTGGTGGTGGTGGTGGTGGTGGTGGTGGTGGTGGTGGTGGTGGTGGTTGGTGTGGTGATGCTGGTGGTGGTGGTGGTGGTGGTGGTGGTGGGTACTGGTGGTGGGTGGTGGTGGTGGTGGTGGTGGGTGGTGGTGGGTACTGGTGCTGGTGCTGGTGGTGGTGGTGGTGGTGGTGGTGGTGGTGGTGGTGGTGGCGGTGCGGCGCGGTGGTGGCGGGCGGATGGGCGCGCGAGAAAAAGGCCCGCGCTGGGGCGAGAACGCCATCCTGAACGACGGAGGCCAAACACCGATCCGAAAATGAGGCCCACGCTGCAGCGGGAGCACGATTCGGAACGATTCGGGAGCAGAAATGAAGCCGGCGCCTCAACGAGAGCAGCATTTTGGAAAAAATGACGCCGGCGCCTCAGCGAGAGTCGTTTCCCGGGATTTCCCGGGAGTCCTGTGTGTAAAAAAAGTATCCCGGCAAAGCAACCTAACAGCGATGTGTAGAAGCATATCTGAAAGCATTCCCCTTAAGATTCAGATGAAAATCCAGTTGTAGAATTCTGCTGTTCTCGCAGTCGTAGTCGCATTCGCGATGACAGTCGCAGCGGCAACGGCAGTCGCAGTCACAGCCTCAACCTCAGCCTGCCTCAGCCTCAGCCTCAGCCTGCCTCAGCCTCAGCCTGCCTCAGCCTCAGCCTCAGCCTGCTTCAGCCTCAGCCTCAGTCTGCCTTCAGCCTCGGCCTCAGCCTCAGCCTGCCTCAGCCTCAGCCTGCATCAGCCTCAGCCTCAGCCTCAGCCTGCCTCAGCATCAGCCCGCCTCAGCCTCAGCCTCAGCCTGCCTCAGCCTCAGCCTCAGCCTGCTTCAGCCTGAGCCTCAGTCTGCCTTCAGCCTCGGCCTCAGCCTCAGCCTGCCTCAGCCTCAGCCTGCCTCGGCCGCAGCATCAGCCTGCCTCAGCATTCAAAATGTGGCCCAGGAACGGAGTTCTGGGAACTAGAAGAACACGAAGTGGCCTACAGTTGGCTCCGGGCATTCAAAATGTGGCCCGGGAATGGAGTTCTGGGAACGAAGTTCTGGGAACTAGAAGAACACGAAGTGGCCTACAGTTGGCTCCGGGCATTCAAAATGTGGCCCGGGAATGGAGTTCTGGGAACTTGAAGAGCACGAAGTGGCCTACAGTTGGCTCCGGGCATCCAAAAGGTGGCCCGGGAGTGGAGTTCTGGGAAGTCGAAGAGCACGAAGTGGCCTACAGTTGGCACCGGGCATTTAGAATGTGGCCCGGGAATGGAGTTTTGGGAGGTCGAAGAGCACGAAGTGTCTGACTGTTTGCGAAAAACGAGTGCGGCGGCAGCCGCGCCGGGTCCCGCCCCGGGCCCCGCCCCGACCCCCTTGAGGAGTCATGATGCTCTCTTTTGAGACCACTAGAAACCTATCAGCAAGAGCTGTTAGGTAACAGTACGCGGAGGGTGCGCGGCCATCACCCGGACGCCATCAGGGGAAGAGGGAAAGTATTTTCATATTGAGTAATTGTGGAGGAGGGAGGGGGAGGAGGGAGGGGGAGGGAGAAAGAGGGGAGGAGGGATGGAGGGAGGACGGCCACGAAGGGGAGTGCCCACGCCGGGGGGGTCCGGGGGCCGCGATCCAGTTGCGCGATCCGGTTCGCGATTCGATTCGACAGGGTCGCGATCCGGTCCGCGGTTCGATTCGGCGAGGTCGCGATCCGGTTCCCGGTTCGGTTCGCCTGCGGTTCGCAGCGATCCGGTTCCAGGCGATGCGATTACGATTTCCCGACGGGGGCGCGCGGGCCCTGGCGGGGGCTCTGCCCTCCCTACCCGGCCTGCAGGAGCTGTTGTTGTACGGCAATTACAGCATCGACAGGGACGGAGAGGCGGCGCTGCGGGCGGCCTGGGGCAGCCGGGGCGGCAGCTTGGATGTCTGAGCCAGGGGAATGGCGGGAGTTTGCTCCGTGAAGGGCTGCGCCCACTTAGAGCGCCAAAGTGCTAAGCAGCAGTGCGTTGCTTAGACAGGCCCAGGGGTAGGACTCGATGCGATACGGAGCTCGTCCGCGCAATATTTGTTTCACTTGCACTGGGCGCGGGTGCTCCAGGATTGGCAAGTTCTTGCCACCCATACTCAGCAAGGGTCCGGTTCGGCGGCGGGCCGGTTCGGTTGCACCGGTTCGGTTTCGGCACCAGTCCGGTTTGTTAGCCGATTCGGTTTTCCTCGGGACGGTTCGGTTTCGGGCGGTCCCGTTCGGGCGTTCGAAAAGTTGGCGCGCCAACGAGTATTGTTGCGTGTTGCGGCCGCGGATTGAACCGCGCACAAAACATGAGCAGGAGTGGGGGGAGGAGGGGGAGGAAGAGGAGGAAGAGGAGGAAGGGAATGGAGAGGGGGAGCGAGAGGGGGAGAGGGAGGAGCGAAGGCAGCGGCGACGATGAAGGCGGCGTCCCGACGGCTTGAGCGCCGACGGCGCCTTCCCCGACGGCGCGATTTCGGCCTCTGGAGGGGAGGTTGTTTTCGAGCCCTGGGGCCGTCGCGCTCGGATGAGCCGTCGCGGGCAAAAATACAGATCGTCGGATATCTAAGTGAGGCCGCTGCCTCGCTTCCACCGCCTAGCCGCCGCCGCCCAGCCGCCGCCGTCCTCGCACGTCGCCGTCGTCGTCGTCCCGCGCCTGCCCGAGAGGTCCTGGCCGACCCGGGTGTCCCGACCAGCTAGGGGGTCCAGACCTGGGGTCCGGACCGGGGAGGGTTCGGATGATCGGGGGGTCCGGACCGGGGGTCCAGACCTGCCCTGGAAGACAAAGCCTCGTGGCTATTATTGGGCCGCGCTGGTGCGGAACTGTCAAAACGATTTTCAAGTGTCTGGTCGTGTCTATTTCCATGTCCCGCGCATCATATGTGTTTTCAATGTTTCGTTGGCGTTATGATGGGCACGGTGTCTATCTTAAGCGCTTTAGGCATGTTTAATCATTTTGAACCACGGAATTAAACATGTTTAGCCACGAATATCCACAAAATAGCCACGGCATGACATTTAGCCACGTTTAGCCATATTTAGCCAAGTATAGCCATGTTTAGCCACGGGCACCAGCGAGCGGATTGCATGCCACAGTTGTAGCCACGTTAAACACGCACGTTTTCTAATCCGAATATGTGCGAATGACGGTGTGGAAGTTCTAAGCTGTGTCACAGAGATGAGGGTTATCCATTACTTTGGGAAGGAGGAAGAGGAAGGCGGAGGAGCAGCCAGAGGATGAGCAGGAGGAGGTACGGAGGGAGAGACGAGGAGGAGGAGGAAGCGGATGAGGGGGGAAAGATGAGGATCAGGAAGAGGAAAAACATACGTGGACGAACAAGGACACCACGACGAATAATGATAATAATAATCGTAAAACGAATGAGAAAAATAAGACGAACAACAGCAAGAACGATGACGAAGACGACGACGAAGACGACGACGACGGCACTGGCGGCGGCGGCCGACGCGGCGGCGGCGACTGCTACGACGATGACGACGTCAGGAGTCAACCACCGAGGTCTTTGCAAGTCTTTCGCTAAGGGATTGTGTTGGAGGCTTCTTGGGGCCATCGGGGGGAGGCCAGTTTGGAAGCCTCTTGGGCCTCTTGGGGTTCTCTTGGGACCTTATTGGGACTCTCTTGGGGCCCTGTTGGGGCCTTCTTCGGAGCATGGGGCCATCTTGGAGGCCATCGATCATCAGAGGGGAGGGTCGCGGATTCCCCTCCCCCTTTGGAGCCCGACATTTGCTTCTTGGCGCCCTATTGGGGCGTTTTTGGGGCGGTCTTGGGCGCTAGTGGGGCCGTGTTGGGGCCTTCCTGGGCACCTCTTGGGCAATCTTGGAGTCACTTTGAAGCCTCAGGGAACCATCGGAAGCGGTTACCTTGGTGTTTGCCTTCTGCCGTCGTCGTCGTCGTCCTCGTCGTCGTCCTCCTCGTCGTCGTCCTCGCCGCCGCCGTCGCCGCCGCCGTCGTCGTCGTCGCATTGGTTTTCGTATACGTCGTATTCCT
>CAUYUJ010007387.1:5000-47138 GCA_963575745.1 Prorocentrum cordatum
AGCCCATGCACCAGTGACGGCAGGACCTACACAGAAGGCGACAATGCTGGCAGGGGAGCCCGCCTCATGGCCTGCTCCGCCAGGAGCCCAGGCGGCACCCTCACCAGTGGAGGCAGCGCTCGCAGCAGCAAGCGGAGCAGCAGCCGCTAGCAGCCCAGAACCTGGAGGCAGGGCTCCCGCAGGTGCACCGAGCCGCCAGCGCAGAGCCACTCCAGCAGCAGGGCGTGCTGCAGGACGCTCGGGCAGCCGCCCAGCCAATGGAGGCATCCTCAAGGTCGCGTTCGACAAGAGCGTCGCTAATGCCAAGCGCCTCACGGGACCAGTGGAGCTCACCTCCGAAGACGACATGCACGAATCGGAAGCTGAGTCTCAGAGGGCCACAGCTGAGCCTGATGCCCTGTCGCAGACTGTCATAGCGACTCGGGCCGCCTTTAGAAGCATCTCCAGAGCAGCAACTGTCGCAGGTAGGCCTCGCCACTAGCCCGATCCCTCCGTTGCTCCCTACTAAGGAGATCATTCTAAGGTGCTGGACCACGCCCCTGGGAACCGACATACTATCACATGCGCAGTTTTGGCACACTACTACAGTACAGGGTATGGTTACCTTATCCGAAGCTCCTCAGCCCACTGAGGTCCCCACCAGTATCCAGATCTACACTGACGGAACCGCTGGCGGTTTCAAGGACTGGCAAGGAAACGAATGCCCCCCTGCTTGGGCATTTGTTGCCATAGCATCAGACGGGGAGAGACAGTGGCTGCATGGATATCTTGCTCATCCCTTCTCGTCTGCCGCTCTCCTATACCCCGCTGCGCTACTTTCAGCTGCCGCGGAGTTTGAGGCTGCCATATGGGCTGCCGCCTGGTGCATACAGTATCCGTACTTGGAGCACACACATGCGACGATACACACCGACAACATGGAGGTGGTACGTGGGGCGTCTTTGGGGGCACTCAAAGGGCAGCTCTTGGGCCTCAAGGGTACCTTGGACGGTCTGGTGCAGGTCCTTACTAGGATCGCCAAAGGGTTCTCTTGGCAACACATTCCAGGACACCAGGGGACACCGTGGAATGAAATGGCGGACACGCTGGCGCGCCTGGCAGCCATGGGCATATATACTTCACAGCCCGACACGCAATGGAGAACGGAGCTGGACCTGCCATGGCATCAGCGCGCCTTGCAGTGGTTTTGGCTAGAGTTTGTCAGCCAAGAGCGGCGCAGTCAGTTTCCTCCTGCGCATGGCGTGCCAGTCTCTGCGCGCCAAGCACCGAATACCTCTATGACAGACTACGTCCCTGCATCAGAGCAGGCCGCCACACAGGTTGCCAACAGCAAGCAGGCCCTCCTTTCCACAGGCTTCTGGGTTGCTACGGCCAACGTGCTTACCTTACTCCCCAGCATGTGGAAGGGCCAACATAACCTCACTGGCCCTGGGCCCGGCAGGCTCATGCAATTGGCTTCCCAATTTGCCTCCCAACAATACCTTCTTGTGGGCGCCCTCGAGACCCGACTCCAAGTTCACAAGGCGCAGTCATTAGGAGACTACTACGTCATGCACTCCTCTGCCACACCACAGGGCTCCGACGGGTGCGCACTATGGGTACATACGGGGATTCCATACATGCCGGGTCACCATATCACAAGCAACATGTGCCGTGTGTTACATGCCGAGCCTGCGCGTCTGATAGTGGGCATCCGTGGTCCAGGCATATGCGTCAACGTTGTTGTCCTACATGCCCCCCCATTCCCGCTCCCACTCTCCTACGCAGACACCGGAGGCCAAGGTATCACAATGGTGGGAGGTCACTACACAGCTTGTGACTGCCACACGGCTGGGCGCAGAGCATCTCATCACGCTGGCGGATTTAAACGCAGCGCTTGGCAGCGTGACGTCAGCAGCAGTAGGTGAGATAGACAAGGAGGAGGAGAATTTGGCAGGAGAGCATTTCCACAAGTTTCTGTTGGACACGGGCCAATGGGCCCCCTCTACCTTCCTCAAATCGTACTCGGGCATCTCGGGCTCTTGGACCGCACCTTCGGGCAAAACCACGGCCAAACGACGGGACTATGTGTGTCTTTCGGACTCAGCGATTGCGCTACAACAGGGCGTTGACGGGGTTGTCGACCTCACAGTAGCACAAGAGGATCACCAGGCGGTAGGCGCACTACTTCTCCTACCTCCCTCAGGCTGCTTCCAGAGGCGTGCCAAGCCGACTCGCATCCCTCACGACCCCGCTCGCCTTCGCGACCCCGAGGCACAAGCAGTCTTTAGGAGCCTGTTGCACGAGTGCCCTCTCCCAGAGTTCTCCATGCATAGCTCGGACCACACGCAGCTCCTAGATCAGCACGTGCGAAGGTCTGTCAGCGAAGCTTTCCCTGAAAAGCAAACCGCCCGTGGCACCAAACCACGACAGTGTTGGATCCAAACGGCCACGCTACAGGAGATTGACAGACGCACCACTGCACTTCGGCAAGCACGACACGCACGACTCGCTTTGGCGCGCGCATCCCGTGCAGTACTCTTCTTCACTTGCGCGCACCTTGCGCACTACGCACGCACATGCCAGACGTATGACGACCCACGGTACCTACGATATGCTACCATGCCGCCGATGCCCGACAGTGCGATCACAGCCTGGGAGTGCAGCATCCGCTCGTGCCATGCAGTCAGCAGCGAGTTTAGTCATGCCATGGCCAGGTCAGCAAAGTTACAACGGCAGGACCCATCCAAAAGACGACGGGCCAAGTGGATGCGCATAGCATTTTTTCCCTCTCCGCGTCTTTTCGCCCCGATGCAGCCAGATCACTACTGGCTCCATGCTCTCCCTACTCCCGACCTCATTGCGTGCATATGGGATACCATGCGGGGGATGGAGGGATGTACGTCGGCAGTGCGTGAACTTTTCAAGCTGCACAACACCTTCATTGTTAAGCAGTGCTCACAGTCCGACGCCCAGGCGCACTATCGGGACCTAGCTACACAGCTCAAGTCAGAGTGGGACAAACAAGCCATGGACAAGGCGTTCGCCACATTACGACGTATGGGCGCGGGGTCCAAGAAGAAACTCCTGGTCCAGGCCCTCCCCATCACCAAAGGGAAAAACGGGATCCCAGCAGCTACCCATCAGGAAGCAGCGAATGTATGGCTTGCACATTTTGGAAGGGAGGAGTGCTCTATTGTGATCCCTATACAGCACGCACAGGCCATCATCGACCTCCTCCCTCCCCTCCCTGCTCAGTCTTGCGCCGTCCAAGACGAGGACATCTTCCTGCCAGCGCTAGCTCAGTTTCAGACGGCGTGCAGAGGAGCGCGTCCCAGTGCAGCCAGCATCGACGGCATCACGGGACGCTTGCTAGCGACTTTCGGGCCCGAACTTGCTGAAGTATACTTTCCCGTCGTCATGAAAGCAGTAGTAAGGCTCGAGGAGCCACAGCAATGGAAAGGAGGGTCGTATTGGAACATCTGGAAGCGCTCAGGAGACCCGTCTTGGCCCGCCCACTCCAGATCCGCCATGGTCTCCCCGCAGATCGGCAAGAAGTTCCGCTCCCTCATACGCACCCCTCTCGCACATGCCCTTCCCAGCTACGCGGGGGGCCAACGATTTGGTGGTGTCTCGGGACGTGGGGTGGATCTGGCAGGGCTCACCATTCGCATCTTTCAGAACCTAGCTGAGCTTTCCAACACCAGCATCATGTATCTATTCATCGACGTGGTGCAGGCATTTTACAAGTCGGTCAGACAGTTGGTCATGTGCTCAGGACATACTATTGACGACATCGCATGCATATTGAGGACCACGGGTCTCCCACCAGAGGCCATGCAGCGCCTCCTTGCACGGCTCAGTTCGAATGCAACTAGCTTGGAGACAGCTGGAGTCAGCCAACACCTAAGGGCTCTGGTAGCCTCCTCCTACCACGGGTCCTGGTTCCACTACCCAGGGGCCTCTACTGTGGCGGTTTCCCTGCTCGGCACTGCTCCAGGACAACAACTCGGGGACGTCGTTTTCAATTTCGTTATGGCGGAATGCATGGCCCTCGCCAAAGAGCAACTCCAGCCTCTCCAACTAGCGCTGCAGGTTCCAACGATGTGTGGAGCATCACTCTCGCAGATGATGGCGCACGAGCCTGCGCCCACGCAGCAGGCCTTAGAGGTTGCCTTTTTTGACGACGGAGCTTTCGCCGTCATCGGAGACCCCCTCGAGCTGCTACAGCTCGCTCCGCAGGTCGCAGGCATAGTGGCAAGCTCTTTTGCATCCCGAGGACTCACTCTCAATTTCAAGGCAGGAAAGACAGAGGTGCTGTACCAATTCCATGGCAAACATTCCAAATCCGCCCGACTCCAGCTTTGGAAGCATATGCAGGGTACTTTCAGTTGGCACAACGACGTGGTGGGAGATATGCACATGCGCGCAGTACGTCAATACCCCCACCTTGGGTCTATCTTGGACGAAAGGTGCGCGCTGGGTCCCGAGGTCGCCAAACGTATTGCTGGGGTGGCACAGTCCTCCAGAACACTCGTGCGCAAAGTATTTCGGGCCCTACCTCAAGATGAAGACGCCGGTGCAGTGAAGATGAGGTTCATTGACTCACTTATTACCTCCTCCATGTTGTTTAATTCGGGGACCTGGTGCAACATCGAAACTGGAGCCTATGCTAAGCTACGCCATGCACTGCTGCGCAAGTACCGGGCTGCCAGCGGACTGTTCAGCTATGACGACACTGCTAGTACCGACGCCGTTGTGCTGGCTACAGTCACTCGCTGCGATCTGAATGTGCAGTTGAGAGTACATAGGCTCAGACTTCTGGGTAGAGTTATCCACCATGGGACCGACATCCTCCGAGGGCTGCTCGCGATGGCCTATCGGGCCGCTCAGGACAACCCCGGGACGACCAAAACCTCCTGGCTTCACCACGTTTTGGAGGACCTAACTTGGATGCGCAAGGTATGCAAACAACTACACGACTACCCAGACCCTGTGGTAGACTTTGGTGCTTGGGAGAAGCTCGTTTTTCGATCGGCTCGTGCATGGAAGAGCCTCCTGCGCGAGGCACTGGCCAACGCTGCGCACGCAGACGCACAGTCAGCTTTAGCGGACAAAGCAGAAAAAAGACTTCTTTGCCATCACGATGCCTTGCGGCTTCCCGCTACCCATCACCCACCCCCACCACCCGCTGAGGCAGAACGACGGGAGGATCACGCAGCTTGAATGCCCCTGGTGTCAGGTTCACTTCCCGAGACCCAAGGCGCTGTGTCAGCACATCGTCCGCGTGCACTTCAGTCTTGTTCCGCAGATCGAGCGCTTCCTCGGTGAGGGTACACAATGCATGGCGTGTGCTACAGATTTCGCATCACGACGGCAGGTGCGAGACCATCTAGCATTCGACTCTGCCAGGTGCGCACTCTCTTACGGGTGCAGAGGGGCCACTCTTACAGCGTCACAAGCTCAGCAAGCAGCACAGCACGACAGACAACTCTGTGAAGCCCGCCGTAAGGCGGGCCTGGGACGATGGAGGTCAGCATACCCAGCGACGGTAGGCATCAATGGGATGATCTGGGAAGCCACTTGGGTTTTCTCACACCTAACGGAGGAGGAGGCTAGGAAGGTTCTCAGAGAAGCCCGGTATGAGTACCCTCAGGAGGCCCTACCAGCTCTCCAACTAGCTTGGCAGGACGCCCCACCTCCCCACCCTGACGGCTCCGACCCCAACCCTATACATGAAGACCGATACTACATCTTCCGTCCCAACGACTTTACGGGCCTCGCCGTCACTCCGCTCCCATACCGTATTACGCGTGCGGAGGTCTTTATACTTAATCTATTTTGTGGGAGGCGACGACACGGCGACATACAATATCACATCGATGCCATGACACATGGAGTGGAGCTAACTATCACAGTGCTTTCCCTGGATATTGCTATACACCATATGCTTGGGGACCTTACGCGTGCCTCCACCATCGCCGAGTGGACGGAGCACATGCGAAGGCACCGCGTATGGGTCACAGGCGGAGGACCGCCATGTGAGACCTGGAGCACAGCTCGCTGGAACCCTGACGGGCCCCCACCCCTACGCACTCACAGCCACATGTGGGGAGTGCCGTGGTGCACACAGGCGCAGCGTGAACAACTCAGAGTAGGCAACATGTTACTCTTCACCACAGCACAGCTCTTGGCCGAGCACGTACGCGCAGGCACTAGCGGCTGGATGGAGCACCCGCCACCAGCGCCTTGGAGACCCGAGGCGCCCTCAGGCTTTCACTGGATGCCCCTCCGAGCGCTGGAAAGCTGCCCACTGGTCAGCACCATCCAGTTCGACCAGTGCACCCACAGAACAGAGGACCCACGACTACACGGAAAAGCCGCGACCAGGATCCTGGCGCTCCGACTACCGACCATGTATGGCCTCCTGAAGGCCAACAACAACGGCAGGTGCAACCACGGCCCCAATGCCCATGCAGTACTGCAGGGCAAACACGAGGACGGGACATTCAAAACGAGCAGCAAAAAGACGTACCCACCATCAATGTGCAAGGCCATAGCACAGGCCATGCACGACAGCATCATGGACGCATATCACAATGGAATGGACGAGCCATCAGACATGCTACCACAGCCCACGCAGGATCACAACGACTCCAGCATCCGACAATTCTTTGTACCGTGGTCCGACGAGGAGTGCTTCTGGGAGGCCCCAGGCTACGCCGGCAAGAAGGGTACAAAACACAGAGTGAACCCTGAAGCTTGGCGTTGGGCTCCACCCAGGGAGACCAGCGAAGCCTCCGCCTCCTCCCCTTCCTCTGGCGCCTCCGCTGCCCCCCCCGAGCCTCTGGAGCTTCTCCCGCCCGGGGCCCCCGAGGACCGCCCGTCCCAGGCTGCCGCGGTCATCGAGGCGGCCGAGGCCGCCACGGACGTGAGGAGCCGGCCAGCGGCAGCCGCCTGCTCAGACGCCCTAGCTGCCCCTCCTCCGCCCCCCCCCCCCCCCAGCTCACTGCAGAGCAGTTGGAGAGAATTCGTCGCAACAGAGAGGCCGCCAGGGAGATCAAGCGCAGACGGCGCGCTCCCTGGAATTTCTCTGCCATCTTGTTGCCAGAGTAGCCTCACACTCTGGGGGCCCATGTGTGGCCCCAGAGCCTATGCAAAGTCATAGCACGCCCACGCGCGTCGAGACACACAGAGCACGACCCAGCGTCCCAGCCTGCGTCTTACCTACCTACCTCCTCCTCCCCCCCCCCCCTCCCCCTCCCCTTCCCCTTCCTCCTCCTGCGCGCTCCGCCCTCGCGGCGCCTGCTGGGAGCGCCTCCTCCCCCCCCCCCCCCTGGCAGCAGGGCGGCGCGCGGAGAGCCGGCCGTCTTCCCGCCCGGGGGCCCCCACGCTGGCGCGGGCCCGTGGGGGGGGGCGGAGGCGGAGGGTGCCGACGACGCGGGCGAGGGCGAGGAAGAGGACGAGGAGGAGAAGCAGGAGGAGGAGGAGGAGGAGCAGGAGGAGGAGGAGGAGAATAATGAAAACAGGACCCAGGGGAAGAGAAGAAGAGGAGGCCCCCGAGACAGAGGGGAGCGAGGACCTGGGAGGAGGAGGAGGACGCCCCCGAGCTTACGAGTTTTATCCTTCTGCAGCTTTGGTATTGCTAGTGCGGTTTTCGTTAGGTGTAGTTTTCTGTAGCTTTAGGTGCTGCCGCGGGGGTTCCTTTTTGTGAGATGGCGGGGTTGGAGATGGGACGGGGAGGAGGATGGAGACGGAGGAGCTTGAGTGAGTAGGTAGATGATTGAGTTTCGCATAGGGATTTTGGGGGTTTGTTGTTCTCCCTCCCCCCCGCGCTGCGCGCCCGCCCGCTTTTTTTTGAGCCGACGCTTTGGTTGTTAGGTTTAGTTTGATTTTAGTGCTGAGTGTATTGCGGGGAGTTGGGGGTAGGTTTTTTTGAGTCCTTCAGGGGAGGAGGGGAGGAGGATGCAGTGAGGAGGAGGAGGAGGAGGAGGGTTTGAGCGAGGAGGGAGCGAGGAGGAGGAGGAGGAGGAGGAGGAGGAGGGTGAGGAGGGAGTGGGCAAGAGGAGGACGAAGCAAGTTGAAAGCAGGTGGGAGGCAGAAAGGGCGAGGAGGTAGGGAGAGGAGCGAGGAGGAAGGGATGCGGAAGGGGAGGAGGGGAGTGAGGTAGGCAGGAGGTCTTAGCGCGGAGAGGGGTCTGGAGTGGACGTGTAGGAGGATATGGTTACTGGTGGAGCGTTAAGGGAGAGGAGGATTGAGCGATGGAGGAGGAGGAGGAGGAGGAGGAGGCGAGGGGAAGAGAATGAGGAGGAGGAAAGCGAGGGTGCGAGATCGAAGTATAGTGCCCAACGTGGCCTTGCTGAGAATTCCTCCGCGATGGCAGCGCCATCCATCGGACCCTGTGCCGTTCGGTTCGACCATGCGCCATCCTTCGATCGCTGCATTGGAGACTGCAAAGCCCGCGTCGCATTCCCTCTTTGCCCAATTTCTCGCTCCTCCTCCACTCGTTCCTCCACTTCTCGTCCTTACACATTTTCTCGTCATCAATACTTCTCGTATTACTTCTCACGTCACACTCCAACTTCTCCACCAACTCTTCGTCACGAAGCAGCCACTTCATCGTCCTCTCTGCAATACGCATCCCTGTTTCGCTCCACTTCTCCTCCTCTCGCTCCCCCCCGTCCTCGTCCTCCTCCCCACCCTTCCCTGGAGGGCTTTCTCCGAAGGGCGTGGCGACCCGTTCCCCCTCCTCCCCTCCACCTCCATCCCATCCTCCCCCTCCTCCTTTCCTCCCTTTCCTCCTCCTTCCTCCTCTCCCCCTCCTACTTTCTCCTTTCCTCCTCCTTTTACCCTTCTGTCCTCCTCCTCCTCGCCCTCCCCTCCTCGGGTCGCCTACGGCCCTGGGGGAAACCGTCCACCCTTCCCCCACCAGTCCTTCCCCCCAGCAGCCGTGCCAGTTTTGGCTTTCCGATGGTGAGGGGGGGGGACGGAGGTGGCGGAGGGGGAGGAGAAGGAGGAAGAGAACCTCGACCCCTTCCTCGAAGAGGAAGGCAAGGAGGGGAACCTCTCCCCCCTCCCCCCCACCTCCATGGCTTGCTAGAGAAACATGGCTCCATCCTCCTGTTCCGTCTCCTCTGGGGCACCTCCTGCGTTTCAGTTCCTTCCCCTCCTCGCCCTCCAGGTCCTCCTGCTGCTCCTCCTCCTGCTCGTCTTCCACCTCTGTCCCTTTCATTATACATATGTTCTCCCTGTCGGTCCTCAGACATGTTGGTAGTGCAGGCCAGGCGTTTCGCTTGAGGCCTCCTCACCGTTTCTGATCTTGCAGCTGTTAGCTCGCAGCAGCGTCAAGTGTCGAGGGCGGGCCGTTTTCAAAATGCTGCTCTCGCCTAAGCGCCGCGCGCACCCGTCCGAATCATTTGCGATAGCTTCACGCTTTAGCGCGCCTTATAGCCCTATATCCCTATCGCCCTATAGCCCTGTAACCCTATAGCCCTATAACCCATATAGCCATATAGCCATATAGCCCATATAGCGCCCAAGAGCCCATATAGCCTTATAGCCGTACAGCCTTAAAACAGATTATGATTGGGTCTTTCTCTGGTATCATTTGCTATAGTTTCACGCTTTAGCGCCGCGCGCATTCATATTACAAATCCATAACCAGTTCAATGATGGGGGGCGGTTCCTTTTCAGCATGTGGCTCTCGTCTCCGCGCGCTTTCTCTATTTGAGTTTGCAGCAGGCTCAATGATTGAGGGCGGTTCCTGTTCAAAATGTGGCTCTCGTCTTAGCGCCGCGCGCATTCGTTCTTAAAGTTTGCGACAGCTTTGAGGACTCGTAGAGCTGAACCCATGAGTGGTGTTCCGGCACAACTTAGGAGTGTCAGGACCGCGGTATTGACGTTGCGAGGACGCAACAGTCACGTTAATCCGCGGCGTTGAAGTTCCAGAAATTATTTCGGCGCGATTGACGATTCTCAGACGGTTGTTTACCAAAACAACAAACCGCTTCCGGCAATGAAACCAAGCTTTTTGGAGGGACTGATGGACATGGCATTTGGAGAGAGGGATTGCAAAATCGGTCAAGCACCTTAACACTGATCATTATTCTCCTCGTCTTACGCCTCCTCCCCCATTATCCTCCTTCCGCACCTCGTCTTACGCCTCCTCCTCTCTTATCCTCCTCTACTATCCTCTATTATCATTCCTCTCCTCGTCTTACGCCTCCTCCTCTTGTCCTCGTCTTACGCCTCCTCCTCAAGCACCTTGGCACTGATCCTTCCTCTCCTCCTCCATCTTGGTTCAAGTGGGAGCAATTTTTCCAAGGGTAGTCTGCGTGCCGCCCGCAGGCGGGCACGGTGTCTTTTACCCCTGCATCCTCTTCTGCTCTCCGTGGTTGCGGAGCCAAGTCTGGCCTGTCCCTCTACAGGGGGAATATTCAAACATAGTCAGACATAGTTCGGGAACGATTTTTGACTATTTTCCTTATTCGGGGAGTATTTTTTGACAATCTTGCATTTTTCGCACAAAATCCCCCTGTAGGGAGACATGCCCGACTTAAACGCAGGAGTGGTCTTTTCCTACCGATCAAGAAGAGCTGTGGTGACGAGGCTGGGCCCAGGATGGAAGAGGAGATGGCCACTGCGCCCGACATCGCCAGTCCTTGTCCAGAAACCGACAGGCAAGGCTCCACCATCACTATCACACTTTGCAGTCCAGAAAGGACAAGATCGAGTCCGACATGCAGCTGGGGGTTAACTCTGCCAAGGTCGGGGATGGACAGAACCCCCACCCTGATTCGTCGATTGGTGAATTGTCCGTTTTCGGTTCTCGAGAGGGCGCCGCGGCCGCCGTTTTCCAGGGTTGCGCCCGCCAGGTTGAGGCCCGAGGTCGACTTCACTTTGCCACGTTTTACCGAAGGGGGCTCTGTCCATCCCCGAGGTAGGGGGGCAAAGCAACCTCCCCCCTGTTCGAAGCAGGAGGGGGGGGGGCCTGCTGCCCCCTCCGGTGGTTGGGACCGGAGAGGGGGGACAAAGCTCAAATCGGGAGCCTTGAGACGGGGGTCAATGCAAACGGGGGTCAGCCAGAGCGCCAGGTCTTGCAGGATCCTGCAGGATCCTGCGCAAGGCCAGGAGGGGCAGCGGTCTCGGTGCACCTGTTCCTCCTCGGACCACCAGGACTTTCCTCACAACTGCTCCTTCTCTCCCCCTCCTCCTCCTCCTCCTCCTCCTCCCTCCTCCTCCTCCTCCTCCCTCCTCCTCCTCCTCCTCCTCCTTCTCCTCCTCCTTTTCCTCCCCCTCGCCGATCATTGGAGCCTTCTGGAATCCGCGGCCTTCGCGTCCAGGCCCTTTTTACGTCGCAGCGCGGCAACGGCAGTCCGCTCGCGCGTCCTGGCAGCCCGGGCTGCGGGTGATGCGAATGGCCCGCATGCAAGGGGAGGGGAAAGTCGGAAGTGATGAAGAGAAGGCCTTCTCAGAAGGCTTGGAAGTCCCCGGGCCGTCTGAGGAGTTTTGAAAGCCTTCCCCGAAGACACAGAAGCCTTCTGAGAACGCGCGAGGGCTCTGAGAAGTCCCGCCGCCTTCTGAGAAGGCCTCCTCCTTCTCATTTCACCCCCTCGCCTGCCGCCGAGCAAGGCCGATGCGGCGGCCGCAGAGGCAGGAAGAGGGAAAGGAGGGCGCACTTGCGCGGCGAGGCCGCGGGGGGGCGCGCGGGGCGGCCAAGCCCGGCGGAGCTTTTAACACCACGCCCCACAGAGGCCAGCAGAAGTCTGCGGACGTGCGGCAGGCTCGTGCCGCGACGACCCCGGCGCTGGCGCCCGAGGCAGCGGCATTCGTGCAGCCTCGACCGAGCGACCGTTTCCTAAACGCCAAACCTTGCCACATCGACCAATTCTGGGTCGCCGGCGGCGTTCCACGCCGAGCGCCGGCGGCGGGGTCGCAGCGTCGCGAGTGGCGCGTGCGTGCGCGCGGGGTCTGGTTTTTGTGTGAGGCTGCCCATGCCTCGCAGGTGCCAGAATTGTTTTCAGTAGTTTCTGCTGGTCCACACCGTTTGATGTTGGCTCTGATCTGGGTCATGGTTGGACATGTGCATACATATCTGCTCCAGGTATCAGGCGTCAAGCATGTATGCGATTGTGACCGTCCAGACAGCGTGACGCAGTGACGCGGGTTCTGCACATACTCAGCCGTTCAACATGCCTATGACCGCACGGCATATGGATAGGCACAGTGGAGCATGGTGACCTGGAAATATCCGTCGGGCGTACACTTGTGAGTGCGTAACGATTTGGGTTAGCATGTCCATCGGTCTATCAGTATCCCCGCTCCCTCTCGCGTTCTGCATTTATACATATACGGATGTACACACATGTACATTTCGGTCTTGCTCTCTCTCTCTCTCTCTCTCTCTCTCTCTGTCTCACTTTGTTTCTCTCTGTTTTTATATACATACAACGATATGTATGATTATGTCTATCCACTCCTCGTCTTCATTCTCCTCCTCTCGCTCGTTCCTGCTTCTTCTCGTTTCTTCTCCTTCGGAATATGCTGCTCCTGCTCCTCCTCATCATCATCATATCCGCTGAGCAATCTGGACCCCCCAGGACTCCTTCGAATCCCGAAAGACCCGTAACGCACAAACGACATATGTTGAAACAATTATCTTCCTCTCCTTTCTTCCTCCCGCTCCTCCCTCTCCTCCTCCTCCTCCTCCTCCTCCTCCTCCTCCTCCTCCTGCTCCTCATTAACCTCCTCCTCATCCTACGCACTCTCCTCCCCCCAGTCCCGCCTCAACCAGAGTTGGACCCGCACTCCCATCTCCGCAAGCGGCCGCCGAGCAAGCGGGAATTGGCCTGGCCGCTCCCACAGCTGGGCAGGAGCGTGAGAAGATTCCCCCCCTCCATCCTCCCCATCCCCTCCTCCTGCCTCCCCTCCTACTTCCCTCGAATAGGAACACCACGGCATGAGCATAAGCTTTCAGGGTCCGCGCGGATTTCTTAGATCGGCGTTGAGACCCCCCCCTGGCGCGCAGGGAGCGCGCCAGGCGCTGTGCCGGAGGCGCCGCCAGGGGGGTCCAGCGCCGATCCAAGAAATCCGCGCGGACCTCCGAAAGTTGATGTCCATGCCTGTTTGGTTCTTCCTCTATCCCGTATCCCCCTCCCGGCATGGGGGCGCGCCAGGCTTGTGAGGTCAGCCGTAAAGGCGACGAGCACAGGCGTTCGTCAGGGCGCAACGTAGGGGTGCACCTGTGGTGCTGGAGCTGTTGACCCGCACCCCCCCGCGCCGATCCCGTCCCCCCCCACGTCCCCCTTCCTGCCTTCCCGCCCGGGCGCTTTGTCTTCCTGCTGCTGGCAGGTGAAACTGGTGGACTTTGGGCTCGCCTCCGTGGCCTGGGACGAACAGGCGGTCGTCGCCAGGCGACTGCCCGCCGCCGCCTGTCGGCCCCGAGGGAGGAGGCCGGCAGCCTCGACCTGCATACGCCGCGCTCTCCTCAGCCTCCTCCTCGCCTCCCTCCTCCTTCCTCCTCCTTCTCCTCCTCCTCCTCCTCCTCCTCCTTCTCCTCCTCTCCTCCGCCTCCTCCCTCCTCCGCCCCTCCTCCTCCTCCTCCTCCTCCTCCTCCATTCCCCCCCCTCCTCCTCCTTCCTCCTCTCCTCCCCCTCCTCCTCCTCTTCCTCCTCCCCCTCCTCCTCCTCCTCCTTTTCCTCCTCCTCCTCCTCATCCTCCTCTTCCCCTCCTCCTCCTCCTCCTTTTCCTCCTCCTTTTCCTCCTCATCCTTTTCCGCTCTTCCCCTCTCCCCTTTTCCCCTCGTCTTCCTCCCGCCCCCCCTCCGCCTCCCCCTCTCCTCCTCGCCTCCCCTCTCTCCTCTTCCCCCCGCCTCCTCCCCCCTCGCCTCCTTCCTCTCTCCAGCTCGTCGGTTTTCCACCCAGGCTCGCGTCCGGCCTATCCCGCGGCGAGATACGAGTCCACGATGTTTCCACATCCGTGTCCTGCGCACCTCTGGGTGTATGTGTATGTCTTCTTGCTTGCTTGCCTACCCCTCCCCTTCCTGGACCGCCCTCCCTCGTCCTCTCTCCCTCCCCTCTCCTCTCTCAGAGGAGGAACAATGTACTGGTATCGCTACGCTGACCCTCGTCGCCACGGCTGGATTCGCCTCGAGGTGCTGGTCGGGAAAGAACTCCTGGCTTGAGAGGTCTGGGGAGCAGCGGTAGCTGTATTTTGTGGTTCCCCAAGGCCTCCTCGCGTCGTGAACAGAAATGCTACATACGTTGTGTTGTGCCGTTTTCGGCCCCTGGGGGACCCTCACCAGCGGTCTCCTGCACCATCGAACACAACACGACTCGGGAGGAGAGACTGGTCCCCCGGGTGGTGTCCACACCTCCAGTAGTCCACGCGGTACGACGTCGGAATCATGGGGTTCTCCCCCTGCTCTTCAACCCTGCATCTGGGCCCACTCCCCCTCCTGAAGACCGCCTGTCAGGGGCATCTGAGGCCCCGCTCCTTCGGCGAGGTTGTCCTCGACGCCAAGTTGGGTGGTTTTTGGATCGAGGACGGCCTCGCCTTGGAGGCCGGCTGATGCCTCAGTTCCCTTGTGCTGACACTCCCTGGACGTGCCCGAGGCTCTCTCTCTTTCTCGTCGGGCTTCCGCCTGAGTCCGCCTGCGCGTTGGCTCCCGCTTCCACGCTCTCGGCCGCGCATGGATAAATACCCCTCGTGGGACTCCTGGCGAGCCCTCGCAGGGCCCACCTCGACTCGATCCGATCGTCGGGCCGACCCGACCCCGACCCAGCCGGGCCCTCGTCTCCGAAAGTGCCACAGTACGACCCGAGGCGGCCCGATCCAGAGGAGGGCCAGGTGAGGCAGTGGCAGTTGGACCTCGGGGGGCCCCGTCGGCGAAGCGGCTGGACGCAGCTCGGAAAACTGGTGCGTTCGGACCCTGGGAGGGGCGGGCCGCGTCGGACGGGGCTGGGGGCCAGGACGAGGACACATCCGTTCCAGAGCGTCCCGGCACGCTCTCAGAGCGTACCAGAGGGCTCTGAGGAGGCCGCGGCGCCCGAGACAATCTCCAGAGCCGCTGGATCTCAGAGATCCTCGATGCACCCTCGCGCGAGGCTGGCCTCGCCCTGGCTTCGTCCTGGGGGGCCCAGGGGTCGATCTCCAGCTGCCTCGGCTCGCCCTGCTCCGACCGGCGCCTGCACGGCGCCGCTTTGCGCAGCCTGGCGCGGCCGAGCCGCGACCCCAGTGCCGGCGCGGCCCGTGGCGCTGCAGGCAACCGAGCCGCCCCGAGCTGGCGGCCCGCTGCTGGCTGCTCCAGGCCGCCACCGCCGGTCGGAGGAGGAGGAAGAGGTGCCGATGCCGCTGCCCTTGGCCCGTTACCCCCGCGTTTCCCGGAAAGGGTGCAGGCCCACGGTTCTCTTTCCATAGGCTTGTATATTCCCACCCGGGAGAGGGCCGGCAGATTTCCGCTCGATGAAAGCATGGTGAAGCCCAATTCGGCGTGGAACAAGTGCGTTTCGCGCGTGCCCGCTCGAGGAAAAGTCGACCCCCCACCTCGGATCCTCAACGGGGTCCGCGGACCTCCGTTTTCCTTTGTTAAAAAAAGGTGCGGGGCACTTTGAGCAGAATCCTAAAGAAAAGGTCTGGGGCCCCAGCCGCGCACGGAAAAGCGCCCCGCGCGCAGGAATTCCGAGGATGTCTCGCGCGTGCCGCGTCCCGCGCGCAGGAATTTCGAGGACCTTTCGACTAATTCGCTCGTTTTTCCCGGATGTAATGAAAATCTTGAGTTTTTGAGTGCCCGCTCGAGGATGGTGCGCCCCCCGCGCCAAAAAATCGAGGATGTCTCTAGCGAAAGGCTTGTTTTGCAAAACTTGAGGGACCTGGGCGCCCCAGCATGCCCCAGGAGGCCCTGGGAGCGCGGACGCGGCGTAATCTACGAGGGATCGTAGCGGTTGGAGCGCGGACCACGCGTAATTTGCAAGGTATCGTGGCCCTCGGAGCGCGGGCGCAGCGTAATTTACGAGGGGTCGGGGCCTTGGGAGCTCGGACGCAATGTAAGTTATTATAAATCGCCCTTGGAGCGCGGGCGCAGCGTAATTTGCCAGGAATCGTGGCCTGGGGAGCGCGGACACAGCGTAATTTACAAGGGGACGGGGCTCTGGGGGCTCGGACGCAGAATAATTTACGAGGGATCGTGGCCCTGGGAGCGCGGACGCAGCGCAATTTACAAGGAGTCGGGGCCCTGGGAGCGCGACTCCAATGTAATTTATGAGGGATCGTGGCCCTGAGAGCGCGGACGCAGCGTAATTTACGAGGGACCGTGGCCCTGGGAGCGCATCCCGTGCCTCTCCAATGGCACGTTCCGTAGCGCGTCCCCTTGGCACATCCCGCAGTGCGTTCCCATGGCACGTTCCTTGGGACGTCGCCTGGCGCGTCCCTTGGGACGGTCCGCGGCGCGTCCTCCTGGCATGTTCCCTTGTCAATTAGCTCTGGGGCAGCTGCTCTGTGCTCAGGCAGCTCGAGCTTAAGGTCCAGATCAGTTCGGTCAGGACTCGGACGCAGAGGAGGACTCGATCCACAACGCTATAGAGCACAGTCGCGGCATGGCACATCGCAGTTCAGCACGGCGCAGCACAGCACAGCCTTCGGCACGGTACATCAAGATCGATACACTCAGCAATGCAATTTGTCACGTTCCCTGGCACGTGGCGAGTCCCCCTGGCACGTCGCGCGGCGCGTTTCCTGGCACGTCCCGTGGCACGTCCATTGGCACGTTCCGTAGCGCGTTCCCTTGGCACGTCCAGCGGTGCGTCCCCATGGCACGTCCCCTGGCACGTCGCCTGGCGCGTCCCTCGGGACGTTCCGCGGCGCGTCTTCCTAGCATGTCTCCTTGCCAATCAGCTCTGGGACAACTACTATGTGCTCAGGCAGCTCGAGCTTACGACCCAGATCAGATCGGTCAGGACTCGGATGCAAAGGAGGACTCGATCCACAACGCTATAGAGCACAATCGCGGCATGGCACATCGCAATTCAGCACGGCGCAGTACAGCACAGCTCTCGGCACGGTACATCAAGATCGATACACTCACCGTCGCCAAACCAGGTGTCTTTGAAACGTTGCCATGTCTTACATTTCTATATTCCTTTCCGGGTTCGTGGGTCGATCATGTTCCCGGAAAGGGCAGGGGCCCAGGATTCTCTTTTAGTTGGTCATTCCCCCAGGTGCCAACTTCTGTAGGGCCAGCGAATTTCCGCTCGATAAACAACAAGGTAAAGTCCAATTCGGCGTGAAACAAGTGCGTTTCGCGCGTGCCCGCTCGAGGAAAGTCGACCCCCCACCTCGGATCCTCGATAAATAAAAGGGTCCGCGGACTCCCGTTTTCCTTTATAAAAACGAAGTGAAGTAGAATTCGGCGCGGAAAGTGCGTTTCGCGCGTGCCCGCTCGAGAAAAGTCGACCCCCCATCTCGGATCCTCGATAAATAACGGGGTCCGCGGATTCTCGTTTTCCTTGATCAAAAACGATGTAAAGCCCAACGCGTCGCGGAGAGCGTGAACATGTTGAGTTTTTGCGTGCCCGCTCGAGGATGGTGCGCCCCGCGCCCCAAAAATCGAGGATGTCTCTAGCGAAAGGCTTGTTTTGCAAAACTTGAGGGACCTGGGCGCCCCAGCATGCCCCAGGAGGCCCTGGGAGCGCGGAAGCGGCGTAATATACGAGGGATCGTGGCGTTTGGAGCGCGGACCTTGCGTACTTTGCGAGGTATCGTGGCCCTTGGAGCGCGGGCGCAGCGTAATGTGCGAGGGGTCGGGGCCTTGGGAGCTCGGACGCAATGTAATTTATTATAAATCGCCCTTGGAGCGCGGGCGCAGCGTAAAATACCAGGGATGGGGGCCCTGGGAGCTCGGACGCATCCTGATTTACGAGGGGTCGGGGCCCTGGGAGCGCGACCCCAATGTAATTTACAAGGGGTCGGGGCCCTGGGAGGGCGGACGCAGCGTAATTTACTAGGGATCGTGGCCCTGGGAGCGCGACCCCAATGTAATTTACATGGGATCGCGGCAGTAGGAGCGCGGACCTTGCATACTTTGCAAGGGATCGTGGCCTTGTGAGCGCGGACGCAGCGTAAATTACTTGGGATCGCGGCCCTGGGAGCGCGGACGCAGCGTAATTTACGAGGGGTCGGGGCCTTGGGAGCGCGACCCCAGTGTAATTTACGAGGGATCGCGGCAGTGGGAGCACGGACCCTGGGCAATTTGCAAGGGATCGTGGCTTTGTGAGCGCGGACGCAGCGTTAATTACATGGGATCGTGGCCCTTGGAGTGCGGGCGCAGCGTAATTTACGAGGGGTCGGGCCCCTGGGAGCGCGATCCCAGTGTAATCTACGAGGGATCGGGGCCCTTGGAGCGCGGGCGCAGTGTGAATTGTTAAGGGTTAGGAATGCGGACGCAGCGTAATTTTCCTGAGGGGTCGTGACAGCTGGAACGGTGGCGAAGCGTGATTTTGGACCTCGTCTCGGTCGGTACTGCTTCGGTTCGTCCTGTCTCAGTTCGTCGTGTCTCGGTGTGCCGCGTTTCGGTCCGTCCTTGCTCGGTGCGTTCCGTCTTTCTTTGGATTCGCACCCTCTCGGTTCGTCCCGTTTCATAACTGAGTCGGAACTTGAGCTCGGCAGCAAGGCACAACGCGGCGCAGGACCGCGCATTGTTGGCACGTCTATTTCGTGGGGTGGTTCGTGGGATGTTTCGTGGAGTGTTTCGTGGGGTGTTTCGTTTGGTGATTCGTAGGGTGTTTCGTGGCTGTTCGTTGGGTGTTTCGTCGAGTGTTTCCTAGCGTGCTTCGTTGAGTGTTTCTCGGGGTGTGTGCCGCGGGGTGCTTCGTAGGGCGTTTCGTGGCCTGTTTCGCGTTTCGTTTCGTCCAGCATTTCGCAGCACGGCACAGCGCAGCGCAGCTTCTGGCACGGTGCCATCACCATCGATGGACTCATCATTGCTATTGCCCATCGACCAATCCAGGTGTCTCGAAACGTTTCCATATTGGAGAGGCCTGACGGCCGGTGCCGCCGACCCTGATCGAAAGGGCTAGGAGTGAAGGGAGGAAACGGAGGATGATGAGGAGGAGGAGGAGAAGGAGGAGGAGCAGGAGGAGGAGGAGGAGGAGGAGGAGGAGGAAGAGGAGGAAGAGGAGGAGGAGGAGGAAGTGCATCCTTTGTGTGCCCGCTCGAAGAAAGTGCGCCCCGGGAGTGTGATATTCTGACTTGGGACGTGCTCCCGGAAGAGGAAGAAGTGCATCTCGGGCGTGCCCGCTCGAGGGGTGGTATTTTGACTCGGGGCCCGCTCTCGGGGGCCATCTTGGGCATTCGGACCTCATGTGGAGTGTTTTCGAAGTTTCGAGGCCGCCCGAGGAAAAAATCTGCCCCCCCCCCCCCCACCCCCCACCCCGCCCGGGACCCCCGCCGGGACCCCCCCCCCCGCGGGGAAGGGATCAAAGGGAAGGGGCTTCTCTTCGACTCCACTACGACGTCGTTTAATTTCGCTTTGGATCACGCGCTTGAGGAGGAGAGCCCTGGGATGGGGGAGAACGGAGACGACGGAGACGACGAGTCGAACGGAGAAGCCCTTCACACACGCCGACAGGGTCGGCGGATTTCACATGTCTATATCCCTTTCCGGGTTCGTGGGTCCAGCATGTTTCGGCCTCCTCGGAGGCCCTCGTTGCCACCCGTGGATTCGCCTCGGGATTCTGGTCAGAAAGCACCCCAGGAGAGGCCCGGGGAGTAGAGGTATCGGTACTTTTTGGTTTCCCCAGAGCCGTCGCCGTCTGCTCCGGGCCGCCGCCGTCGGGCAGGCTGTATAGTCGGACTGAGGCACAAGATCGAGGTGGGTTCGGGGTTACCATCGTCTTCTCCGTGTTTGTTGGATGTTCTCGTGCATCCTGGGGAGGGTGCCCCTGGATGTTTGTTTTGGCCGACGGAGGGTCTCACGTTTTTGAGGGATGTTCTTCTGGCCCAGGTCCGACTGTAACGGGGGGGGCAATACGAGTGGGGGTGGGGGGACCCGCAGGAAGGTGGCCCCAAATGGTCCCTAAATTGCCACCGCGGGCCCAAGAGGTGCGCGAAACGTGCACGTCACGTCTTATGCCCCCCCTCGGCGGCGAAATCCGAAACCTACCCTCGCCGATCCACGATCCAGGCAACTCGACGGGCGGCGAGGGTAAGGCTTGGAATTCGCCGAACCCAGCGAAATCCGAACCCTACCCCCGCCCCCCATCGATTCAGGAGAATCGATCATTGGCGGGGGGTCGATTCGGATATCACCACCGAAGGTCGCTGGGGGGTGGGGGGCAGCGTTGTTTCCATGGCCAGGTCTCAATACGCTCTACCAGCGCGTTTGATCCGTCAATAGCAACCGTTGCGATCCCCATTCGCGAGAAACTCAGATCTTAAGTCTGCTCTTACCGACGACTGGGCTGCTTAGGTCTGCTCTGACCCTGCGAGCATCACCCCCGCCTCCGTCGCCCCAGAAGCCCACATCGCGTTCGCTGCCCTCCAGCGAGCTTCAACACAGCATGCTCCCCCATAGACGAGTCAGCATGGCTCGGACGTGTGCATTCTCTCCTCGGCGAGGGCCCTCGAGGAGCATCCTGGATCATCTTGCGGAACAAGAACGCGCACGACAGCGGGCAGCACAGGGGCAAGGTCGTACGAGCGATGTGCGAGACGAGCACCCGACGCCGCGCGCTGCCGATGGTCGGGAGCGTAGGCTTCAGGGAAAGGGCCTATGAGCGATGGGCGAAACGAGCACCCAACGCCGCGCGCGGCCGAGGGTCGAGAGCGTCGGCTACATCGCGCCCGAGGTGCTCACCCTGTCATGCCCGCCGCAGACGACCCAGGCCCCCCCCTGCGCGGCGCGCGGCTGCCTGCTGCCCGCTGCCCACCCCCGCCGCTGCCCTCGGGCCGGGGGCGGCCCTCGCTGCGCGCGGCAGCGTCGTCGTCGTCGCTCGTCGTCGTCGTCGCTCGTCGTCGCTCGTCATCGTCGTCACGCGGCGTCGTCGTCACGCGGCGTCGTCGTCGTCGTCGTCGTCGTCGTCGTTCGTCGTCGTCGTCGTCGTCGTCGTCGTCGTCGTCGTCGTCGTCGTCGCTCGTCGTCGTTCGGCGTCGTCGTCGCTCGCCGCCGTTCGGCGTCGTAGTCGTCTCTCGGCGTCCTGGCGCGGGCGGCAGCCCCCCGGAGGGCGAGCGGGCGCACCCACGGAGGCGACCGACGACGGCACTGTATTGTCCGAGGCGGCACCACCACCACGGCGCCGAGCGACGACGAAGCCGGAGCGGAGAGGACGACGAGCGGAGACGACGACGACGAGCGACGACGGCGACGACGACGACACCGCTGTGCTGCCCGAGGCGGCACCACCACCACCACCACCACCAGAGGGCCCACCTCCATGCCGCTCGGACGTGTGTGTTTTTCCTCGGCGAGGGCCATGGAGGAACATCTTGGACCATTCTCGAAAAATATATAAGCGCACGAAAGCGAAACAGTTCGCGGGAAATGGGCGCCCGAGCGGTGGCAAGATGCAGCGATGGAGGTCCACGGTGCCTCCCCGAGTCGGGAACAGGGGGGGGGGGGCTCGGGCGAGCGGGGGGAGGGGGAGGGGAGGGGGGGGCGCCACGACACCACCCCCGTGGCTCCTTGCTCTGGTTGTGGCGGTGTCGCTTACAGTCGGTCCGAGGCAGAAGGTCGAGGTCGGTTCGGGGAGGGTACCCTGGTGTTCTTCGTGTTTGTTGGATGTTCTCGTGCACCCTGCGGAGGATGCCCTTGGATGTTCTGTTTGATTTGGCCGGCGGAGGGTCTCATGTTCTTGAAGGATCTAGGCCTCCTCGATGGGGTCCGAGTATATGGGGTCGGAGGATCGCAGCGCATTGGCGATACATCGGCGATGCGGCTCGATGCGGAGCCCGCTTTTTTCCACGCAGACGGCGCCGATGCATTGCCGACGTCGCCAGTGCATCGCCGATGCATCGCCGATACATCGGCGATGCATTGGCGATGCGGCGCGATCCTTCGACCCCATCTACTCGGACCCCATCTAGGAGGTTCTTGAAGGAGCCCCTTTCCTTCGGCAGCGGCTGATGGGAGCCTCGTGTACCCTCGCAAGTCCGTGTTTGGAGCGCACTGGCGTCCGTTAGCGTCGGGTAGTCGGGGAGATAGCGCCGATCTAGCGCCCATCAGCGTCGACTAGCGTCGATTTGTGAGAGCCAACGAGATGGTATGGGAGGCTCCCATGAGTTACAGCAGGAAGGCGAGTCCCACACCGCAGATCTCTGGAGATGTGGTGTTTCAATCCCGGCGCCAGTCCTCGATGTCGGCCTCCGTCGGGCCCCCTCTGTCCGCCGCCGGGCGAGAGTACGGATACGCTCCGCGGCGACGAGCGGAGACCTGCATTCTTTTCGGGCTGCGCACCGTGCCGCGCAGGGCGTCGCCGGTGCTGCGCGGGGCGGCAAGCGGCCCCCCACGCGTGGTGCAACCACTTGCTGCTCATCGCGCTCGCGAAGTGCTGCTCACTGTTCCCGTGTCGTCGAACCACAGGGGCCCCCAGGGAGGGCGTCTGGAGCTCCACTGGGGCCCACGGCCTGCCGAGCTCTCCGCTGCTCGGAGGTCTGGGCCCTCCCCGGGGCCAGAGGGCGCCGCGGCTTCCCCGATCTGTCGCGGCTTCCGGGCTCCCCAGGGGGGGCCCTCCACGGGTCCCGGGACCGTCAACACGATTACGGCAGGTTCGTGTCGTGACGGCCAGCGGCGACCCCGCCAGCGGCGTTCGACGTTGAACGCCGCGGGCGACCCATAGTCGTTCGATGTGGGGACGAGTCGGACGTTTCGGACACGGACGATCGTTCAAATTTGAGCGATCCCCGCGGTGTCAGAAGCCAACGCCGAAGTCGGCACGACACGAACCTGACCTACCCGGAAGGAGTATTTGGCCTTGGGGACAAGCCCAAAGATCCAGAACCCGTTTCCTTTCAGGACCCGCTTCTTTCCTGCCAACGGACCCATAACCCCTCGCGCGATGAACAAATCATGACGGACGTTTTTGTTGCTGCCATGTTCGGCTTTGGAGGGCGATTACCGAGCCTCAGGACTGCAAACAACGATTCAGGATAAAAAGCCAGTCCGGGGGAAGGGGTCGAGACCTCTGGGGGTCGACGTCACGAAACAAAAACATGACGTCGGGGGTCTGGGGAAGTCGGGGGCGTCCAAGAGGGGGGTGAGGATTGCGTGTGGGCACGTGGATCTCATAGCCAGGGCCATGAGATCTCCCAGGTTTCATGGGCGCAGATTCCTCGGGCCATGGCGCGGTAACCCCCTCTTCGGCGCACCCGACGGCGGGGCTGCGGCATGCTGAATGCCGCAGCCTTCAGGGAATATGCTGACACCCCCGCCGCCCCTGACAAAAACAATACAACGTGCTCGCGGGCCTCACGAACATGACCCAAGACTTTGCCCCACAGGGAACTTCGCACTGTTCCCGGAAAGGGCGTGGGCCCAGGGTACTCTTTTAGAGGTTTGCCCCCGGAATCGACGGCTGTAGGGCCGGCGGGATTATTTGCGATCAATATCGAGGTCGCCTAGGGCCGGCGGAATTATTTTTGCGTTGTTTTTCAGAATGTTGTTGAGGATGTCTCGAGCGAAACGTTTCCTTTGTGTTATAGAGTGTCCTCTCCTGGGGACCAGAATTCAGAGGATCTCTCAAGTGAAATGCTTGTTTTCACGTGCCCAGGTCTTGAGGATGTCTCGAGCGAGACGCTTGGTTTCACGCCTCCAGGTTGCCCACTAGCGCCAGGATTTGTTGGGGAAGTCTCGAGCGAGACGCTTGGTTTCACGCGTCCTCGTCGCCCAGGCGGATGTCTAGCATGAGGATGTGTTGAGGAAGTCTCGATCGAGATGCTTGTTTGCACGTGTCCAGGTTGCCCAGGCGGATGCCTAGCATGAGGATGTGTTGGGAATGTCTCGAGAGATATGCTTGTTTTCACGTGTCCAGGTCGCCCGGGCGGCTGTCTAACATGAAGATGTGTTGAGGATGTCTCGAGCGAGACGCTTGCTTTCACGTGTACAGGTCGCCCAGGCGGATGTCTAGAACGAGGATGTGCTGAATACGTCTCGAGCGAAACGCTTGTTTTCACGTGCCCAGGTCACCCTGGCGGACGTCTCACATGAAGATGTGTTGAGGATGTCTCGAGCGAACCACTTGTTTTCACGTGTCCAGTCCGCCCAGGCGGATGTCTAGCATGAGAATGTGTTGAGGACGTGTTGAGCGAAACGCTTGTTTTCACGTGTCCAGGTCGCTCAGGCGGATGTCTAGCATGAGGATTTTGACAGGATGTCTCAAGCGAAACGCTTGTCCCCAGCACGTTCCGTAGCGCGTCCCCTTGGCACGTCCTGCGGTGCGTCCCCATGGCTCCGCTGGCACGTCGCTTGGCGCGTCCCTTGAGACGTTCCGCGGCGCGTCCGCCTGGCATGTCCCCATGTCAAGTAGCTCTGGGGCAGCTACTAGTTATGTGCTCAGGCAGCTCGAGCTTAAAGTCCAGATCAGTTCGGTCAGGACTCGGACGCAAAGGAGGACTCGATCCACAACGCAATAGAGCACAATCGCGGCATGGTACATCGCAGTTCAGCACGGCGCAGCACAGCACAGCCCTCGGCACGGTACATCAAGATCGATACACTCAGCATTGCAACCTGGCACGTTCCTTGGCACGTTCCGTGGGGCGTCCCTTGGCGAGTCCCCCTGGCACATCCCGTGGCGCGTCCATCGGCAGCGTCCCCTTGGCACGTCCCGCGGTGCGTCCCCATGGCGCGTCCCCTGGCACGTCGCCTGGCGCGTCCCTTGAGACGTTCCGCGGCGCGTCCTCCTGGCATGTCCCTCTGTCAATTAGCTCTGGGGCAGCTGCTATGTGCTCAGGCAGCTCGAGCTTAAGATTCAGATCAGTTCGGCAAGGACTCTGATGCAAAGGAGGACTCGATCCGCGAAAGGGATGGTGTGGCGGGGGGGGGGGCGCAACGGGTTGGCTGCGCGTGCTCCACATGTGGAGGCAGAGTGCCTTTCGTAATGATTTGTTGACAGGGATGGTGGGTGGGGCCTCATGGTGTCATCATTGTTCCGGGTTGGCTGCCGGCTGGGTGGGGGAGGGGGTGTATATTAATAGGGAACAGTGATCATGCTACCCTCTCAGATAGCATGTTGTCTAGCTCACTGCCACTCCCTCTCTTAACAGATTAGGAACACCCGAGCCTTAGCATGTTCAGCGGTCGTCTTTGGATGGACAGCTACTGGGAGCCAGAACCGAGCCCATGTGCGCGACGTTGGGGCGCGGTGCACCACGCGTGCCAGGCGCGCCACGCGCGCCAGGCACCCCTCGGGCCCGAGCGTGCCAGGCACGCCTTGTGCGCCAGATGCGCCACGTGCCTCCGCGTGTGCCGCATACTCCAGCCGCGCCAGGTGCGCCAGGTTCGGGGCACGCGCAGGATGTGTCAGGTTTGCCCGCGCACGTGATTGCACACATCGGGAAGCATGTCGGCCCCACCATCCTTGTCGAAAACCAGAGCCCATCATTGTGTCTGGTGGGCCTGCGCACAGCAGGCCATGCGCCACCACCCCCGGCGTCCCTGTCGAAAACTACTTGGCGGCGATCGCGGGGTGGCCGTGCATGATCCAGACATAGCCGCGAGGTGCATTTTGTATGGTTTTTTCCCGGAAAGGGCTGGGGCCCAGGGTTCTCTTTTAGTTGGTAAACCTAATCCCCCGGTGCCAACTTGAAGGAGGCCGGCGAATTTTTTCCCTGATAAATATCGAGGTCGAAGGAGGCCGGCGAATTAAAATTTGAGGATGTCTCGAGCGAAACGCTTGTTTTTGAAATCCCGATCGATAAATCACAGGGTGCGGGCCACTTTTTCGTGTGTTGAGGATGTCTCGAGCGAAACGCTTGCTCCGCAGAGTTTGCCGAGGACGTCTCGAGCGAAACGCTTGTTTTGCAGAGCCGGCCGCGACGCGGAAAAGCGCCCCGCGCGAAGGAATTTCGATGATGTCTCGACTAATTCGTTTGTTTTTGTACGATTTCCTGGAATTTTGGCAGGATGTCTCGAGCGAAATGCACGACCCCACCCTAGCACGACCATACCCCAGCACGACCACACCTCAGCACGACCAGACCCCAGCACGACCCCACCCCAGCACGACCCCACCCCAGCACGACCATACCCCAGCACGACCACACCCCAGCACGACCCGACCCCAGCACGACCCTACCCCAGCAAGACACACCCCAGCACGACCACACCCCAACACGACCTCACCACAGCACGACCACACCCCAGCACGACCACGCCCCAGCACGACCACGCCCCAGCACGACCACGCCCCAGCACGACCACCCCCCAGCACGACCACACCCCAGCACGACCCCACCCCAGCACGACCCCACCCCAGCACGACACACCCCAGCACGACCACACCCCAGCACGACACACCACAGCACGACCACACCCCAGCACGACCACGCCCCAGCACGACCACGCCCCAGCACGACCACGCCCCAGCACGACCACCCCCAGCACGACCTCACCACAGCACGACCACACCCCAGCACGACCACGCCCCAGCACGACCACGCCCCAGCACGACCACGCCCCAGCACAACCACCCCCCAGCACGACCACCCCCCCAGCACGACCACACCCCAGCACGACCACCCCCCAGCACGACCACACCCCAGCACGACCACTCCCCAGCACGACCACACCGCCTTGGTTGAGTGGTTGCCTGTCGTCGTGGAATGTTTCGTGGGGTGTCTCGTGGAATGTTTCGCGGGGTGTCTCCTGGAATGTTTCGTGAGGTGTCTCGCGGAATGTTTCGTGAGGTGTCTCGTGGGATGTTTCGTGAGGTGTCTCGTGGGATGTTTCGTGAGGTGTTGCCCCGTTGGGTATCGTGAAAACGTGCCCATGCTCCACATGTCTATATCCCTTTCCGGGTTCGTGGGTCCATCATGTCTTCAGGGATGGTAGCCCTGCGCTCAGCAGGGAATATGCTGACACCCCCGACGTCCCCTTTCAAGAAACAATACAAAGTGCCCGCGGGCCTCACAAACATGACTCCAGACTTTGCTCCAACGTGTACTTTGTATAGCTTTTTGAGAGGGATGGTGGGGGAGGGCGCGTTTGGTTTTCCTGCGCGTGCTCCGAATTTGGAGGCAGAGTGTGTGTCGCATTGTTGCCGGAAAGGGCACGAGCCCAGGGTTTTCTTATTGTAAGTCAATCTGTCCCCCGGTGCGAAGTTCGAATAGGGCCAGCGAGTTATTTTGCGATAAACCACGAGGTCGAAGAGGGCCGGCTAATTTAAATGTGAGGATGTCCCGAGCGAAACGCTTGTTTTGCAGAATGTTGTTGAGGATGTCTCGAGCGAAACGCTTGTTTTGTGTTCTAGATTCTCCGTCTCCTCGGGACTAGAATTCAGAGGATCTCTTAAGTGAAATGCTTGTTTTCACGTGCCCAGGTCTTGAGGATGGCTCGAGCGAGACGCTTGGTTTTACGCGTCCAGGTTGCCCAGGCAGATGTCTAGCATGAGGATTTGTTGAGGCTGTCTCGAGCGAGACGCTTGTTTGCACGTGTCCAGGTTGCCCAGGCGGATGTTTAGCATGAGGATGTGACGAGAATGTCTTGAGCGAAACGCTTATTTTCACGTGTCCAGGTCGCCCAGGCACAGTACAGCCTTCGGCACGGTAATCGAGATCGATACATTCAGCATTGCAACCTGGCGCTTCCTTTCTCGTCAAGGGACGCGCCAGGTTGCAATGCCCCGTGGCACGTCGCGCGGCGCGTCCCCGTGGCGAGTCCCCCTGGCACGTCGCGCGGCGCGTCCATCCCGCGGCACATCCATTGGCACGTTCCGTAGCGTGTCCCCTTGGCACGTCCCGCGGTGCGTCCCCATGGCGCGTCCCCTGGCACGTCGCCTGGCGCGTCCCTTGGGACGTTCCGCGTCGCGTCCTCCTGGCATGTCCACCTGTCAATTAGCTCTGGGGCAGCTACTTTGTGCTCAGGCAGCTCGAGCTTAAGATCCAGATCAGTTCGGTCAGGACTCGGATGCAAATGAGGACTCGATCCACAACGCTATACAATGGGGGCGCGCATAAAGAAACCATCTACTTTTCGTCAGGGTATCCTGGGTTTCTTTGCTCCGCGCGCTGAGCGTTGACTTCCCGCGGCCGTTGAAAGAGCTGCTGCGTTCAGGGTGCTCCAGGTTTCCCCTCAGGTGCACCTCGCGCACGGCTTCTCAGGGTTGGGTTTCTTGCGAGGGTTTCTTGCGGCCGCGCCCGCACTGTAGTGCACAATCGCGGCATGGCACATCGCAACTCAGCACGGCGCAGCACAGCACAGCCCTCGGCACAGTACATCAAGATCGATACATTCAGCATTGCATTTGCCCGTCGCCCAATCAGGTGTTTTTCCCCAAACAGCTTGCTGAACGGGGTGCTGTTGTGGTAGAAACTAACTCCGGCCGAGGGAACGCGGAGCAGAGACATCCTCACACAAATTTTATGGTTTTGGCCGTTTCGCTTGAGACATCCTCACAACTCTCGTTTCTGAGTTGGCCGGGATTGACCGTTTCGCCCGAGACATCCTCGAAAAGTTGCGCTCCGGGACGCCGCGCGAGAGGTGGTCCGGGCCGTTTCGCTTGAGACATCCTCGAAATTCTGAGCCCCGAGGTGCCGTGCGAGAGATGGTCCGGGCCGTTTCGCCTGAGACATCCTCGAAACTCTGAGCTCTGCGATGCCTTGCGCGAGGTGGTCAGGCCCGTTTCGCCTGAGACATCCTCGAAACTCTGACTTCGGAGATGCCGCGCGAGAGGTGGTCCGGCCCGTTTCGCCTGAGACATCCTCGAGCTTCTGAGCTCTAAGATGCCCTGCGCGAGGTGGTCCGGCCCGTCTCGCCTGAGACATCCTTGCAACTCTGAGCTCTGAGATGCCGTGCGCAAGGTGGTCCGGCTTGTTTCGCACAAGACATTCTCGCAACTCTGAGCTCTCAGATGCTGCGCGAGAGGTGGTCCAGCCTGGGCGCCCAGAAGACCACATGTTACATATCCTCCATGGGACCCTGCGAGCCTCAGGAGGCCCCAGAGAGGTCCAGGAGGCCGCAGGACGCCCAGGACAGGGCCCAGGGGCCCCCAGGAGATTCCCAGGAGGCTCCCAGGAGGCCCCAGGAGGCCCTCTATCAGAACGTGTCAAGTTAATACACATCCGGTGTCGATTCGTTGATTTTTCCTGCTCTTCTGCCCCCCCCTCCATTTTGAGGGGCCCAAGCGGCCACAGGTTAGATATCCCCCCTGGGAGCCCCAAGAGGCTTCAGGAAACCTCAGGTGGAGTTCAGGAGGCCACAGGAGGCCCAGGAGGAAGCTCCAGGAGGTCCCCAGGAGGCCCCAGGAGGCACCAGGAGGCCGCAGGACGCCCAGGACAGGCCCCAGGGGTCTCCAGGAGATTCCCAGGAGGCTCCCAGGAGGCCCCAGGAGGCCGCCTATCAGAACGTGTCAAGTTAATACACATCCGGTGTCGATTCGTTGATTTTTCCTGCTCTTGTGCCCCCCCCCTCCATTTGGAGAGGCCCAAACGGCCACAGGTTAGATATCCCCCCTGGGAGCCCCAAGAGGCTTCAGGAAACCCCAGGTGGAGTTCACGAGGCCACAGGAGGCCCAGGAGGAAGCTCCCCCCAGGAGGCCCCAGGAGGCCCAGGAGGCCCCCGCAACTCGGAGCTCTGAGACGCCGCGCTCGAGGTGGTCCGGCCCGTTTCGCCTGAGACTTCCTCGCACCACGTTTCGCCAGAGACATCGTCGCAACTCTGGGGTCCGAGATGCCGCGCGCGAGGTGGTCCAGCCCGTTACGCTGGAGACATCCTCGCAACTCTAGGCTCCGAGATGCCGTTCGGGATGAAGAGGAGGTGGAGGAGGAGGAGGAGGAGGAGGAGGAGATGGAAGGGAGGAGGAGGCGGATGATGTGCATGAGGGAGCAGGCAGGAGGAGGGGGAGGCCCCAGAGAGCTCCAGGAGGCCGCAGGACGCCCAAGACAGGCCCCAGGGGTCCCCAGGAGATTCCTAGGAGGCTCCCAGGAGGCCCCAGGAGGCCGCCTATCAGAACGTGTCAAGTTAATACACATCCAGTGTCGATTCGTTGATTCTTCCTGCTCTTGTGCCCCCCCCTCCATTTGGAGAGGCCCAAACGGCCACAGGTTTGATATCCACCCTGGGAGCCCCAAGAGGCTTCAGGAAACCCCAGGTGGAGTTCAGGAGGCCACAGGAGGCCCAGGAGGAAGCCCCAGGAGGTCCCCAGGAGGCCCCAGGAAGCACCAGGAGGCCCCCGCAACTCGGAGCTCTGAGACGCCGCGCTCGAGGTGGTCCGGCCCGTTTCGCCTGAGATTTCCTTGCAGCACGTTTGCCCGAGAAATCGTCGCAACTCTGGGGTCCGAGATGCCGCGCGCGAGGTGGTCCAGCCCGTTACGCTGGAGACATCCTCGCAACTCTAGGCTCCGAGATGCCGTTCGGGATGAAGAGGAGGTCGAGGAGGAGGAGGAGGAGGAGGAGGAGGAGAAGGAGAAGGAGATGGAAGGGAGAAGGAGGAGGCGGATGATGTGCATGAGGGAGCAAGCAGGAGGAGGGGGAGGAGGAGGAGGAGGAGGAGGAGGAGGGAGAAGGAAGGGAGTTGCAGGAGAGGACCTAACGGGAAGCGAGTGCGATGTGGACTTGTCAAAACGTGTGCGAAAGATTGTCCGGCCCGTTTCGTTTGAGACATCCTTCCAATACTGAGCTCCAAGATGTCGCTCGCGAGGTGGTCCAGCCCGTTTCGATTGAGCCATCCTCGCAATGCGAGGCTCGAAGATGTTGCGCGCGAGATGGTCTGGCCCATTCTGCCTGAGACGTTTCGTAGCACAGGAGCTCCAATCACAACCTCTCTCATTCCTTCTCCCGCCTCCCTCTTCCCACTTCCCGCCTGGTTCCTCTTCCCTCCTCCCTCCTCCCGCCTCCCGCCTCCCGCTGCTGCGCCTCTGCCTCCGCCTCCCCGTCCCCGCCGTCGTCGTTTCTGCCGCCTCAGCATCCGTCATGCGCGCACTGCCTTCCGCCCTCCCCAGACATCCGACGTCACGATTTTTCCCCAAACAGCTTGCTGAACGGGGTGCTGTTGTGATAGAAACTAACTTCGGCCGAGGGAAGGCGGAGCAGAGACATCCTCATACAAATTTATTCCCCCCAAACTCCGTTAACTGTCAAGAGGGAAGGAGGGCCCTGTTTGGGCGACGACCGCGAGCACAGCCGCGAGCACAGCCGCAGGCATTCCGCCCCGGAGCCCTCCGACTGACGGGGGGGGGCTCCAGGGTGCGGCTCCTTGCAAATAGTTGTGGGGTGGGAGGTGGAAAAGCACAGCTCGAAGCACAGACGGCTGCGGAAGAGGGGAAAGGGAAAGAAGGGGAGGGAGCCAGAGCACTACGGCCTAGGGGGGAATAAAACCGTTTAGGCATAGCCAAACGAGACCATATTCCCCCCAAACTCCGTTAACTGTCAAGAGGGAAGGAGGGCCCTGTTTTGGCGACGACCGCGAGCACAGCCGCAGGCATTCCGCCCACGCCCGTCCCGGGCCCCACCCTCCGGTAAAAGTCCAACCAGGCGCCGCGCGCCAGGGCGCGCGGGAAAACGCGTGCGGGGAAGCAGGGGCGCCACCGCCGACCCTCCGGTGGGCAAACTGCTCACAGGCAGGGGGCGGGGCCCCACGAGTCGATTAAACAAATGACCGCGGGCCAGCTCCACCGCCGAGCTCCACCTAGGGGGAGCTCCACTCCAGGCGCACTGGGGCATGTCCGCGCAGTGCGCCGCGAGGGGCGGGGAGGGGAGAGTGACCGGGGCCGCGCGGGGGCCACCCTGCCCGCATCCTGTACAGCCGCTTAACACGTT
The DNA here is from genome assembly GCA_963575745.1 of Prorocentrum cordatum. Taxonomy (NCBI): domain Eukaryota; class Dinophyceae; order Prorocentrales; family Prorocentraceae; genus Prorocentrum; species Prorocentrum cordatum. The sequence continues at coordinate 36,940 of CAUYUJ010007387.1, forward strand.
CATGACTCGGCGGCTGGCGTGCGTGCAGGGGGCCCCAAAAACGCGGAGCCACCCCTCCAGAGGGAGGAGGGTCCGTGGTGAATTAAAGGAGAGGGCCACCCGCCTCCCGGACGCCCGCACAAGGCCGGGTCCGGCTCAGTCCGTCTCCTCCAGCTGCAGTATCGCCTCCGCCGGGGGCTCCGGGGTCGCCTCCCGTGCACGGCTGGTAGGGGTCCCCCCCTTGTCCGGTGCGGCGGTCTCCCCAGCCTCGCGGGGGGAACGGGGTATCCCGCCCTGGGCTGGTCTCGGGGCTTCTGCCTCCGGCCGGGTCACTTCCAGGCTCCTCCGCATGGCTGCCTCCCTCGTCTCCTGCAACTTCTCCATGACCTCGGGGATCCTGTACTCCCTCCTGGTGGACGGGTTGGTATTGGTCTGAACACCTACCCCGAACGTGTCCTTCAGGTACTCCGCCGCGATCCGCCCGTTGGTCGGGCCCAGTCCCGCCTGGGCCATGCGGCTGAAGTCCTCCAGGTGGAACAGGCGCTCTCCACCGGGGGGGGGGGAGGCCCCCGCCCTCTGCTCGTCGACGAGGATCTCCACCAGGACCTGCAGGACGTGGCGGAAGCCGCCACCCCTCGGGGCTTGCCGCCACGCGTCCGACCAGAATAGCTCCCGGGTCTCGAAGGTGCCATCCTCCTCGTGGCCCCTCTCCGACCAGAGGCTCTGGCGCGGCTGGAAGCGCCTTCCTCCACCCGGGGCCGGAGGGCTTCCTCCCCCCGGCACGCTGCGCCCGAGGCGCTCCCCGTCCGCGTCACCGGCCGGGCCGTCGGGTGACTCTTCCGCTTCCCTCGCGGCCTTCTCCTTCTCAGAGGCCTCCAGGGCGATCTGGAGCTGGAGCTCCTCCACCGTGCCGGAGGCGGGTTCCTCCGGAGCCTGCGGCGGGGCCTGCTCCTCGGCGGGCGCCGCCGGCTCCGTCTCCCGGGGTCCCTGCTCCTCGGCCGGGGGTGCCGGCTCGGGCTCCGGGGGCCCTTCCTCCGGCAGCTGGAATTGCGGGTGCCTGGACTGGGCGCCCTCCGGGGGCTCGGGTGATTCGGCCGGTCCATCCAGCCTGGACCCGTCCTCCGCCGCACCCTGAGCCGGGCTGGCAGCCCCGACAGGGTCGGCCTCGCCCTTCTGGTCCGCTCCCCCTCCCGGCTCCGCGCCCCCGCCTCCCCGCCCCTCCTCAGCGGGTGCGTCCTGAGGCGGCTCCGCGCCCTGATCTGGGAGGGGTCTCCCGCCCCCGCTCTCCGCGTCAGCGGGGTGCCCCCCCGCGGCCCCGTCCGCCTCCCCGCCGGCGACGGGCTCCGCGGTCTTCCGAAGCGGCGGGGGGGAGAGGCGTCCCGCTCGGAGGTTTTGCTCGTCCCGGTGCGCCCTGAGGTGCTGGGGGACTGGGCCCTGGACCAGGTGCATCAGCCTGTAGACCTCCCGCGCCTCCACGAAGAACAGCAGCATGTGCTTCGGGTGGTAGTAGACCGTCTCCGTACCTCCCTCCTCCAAGCGGAGCGGGAGGGTGCGGTGGGTGTCCAGGCTCCGCGGGCACCCATCAAACTGGATCCACTCATCCCCCCCGACCCGAATGGTGGAGTCCAGCCATGCCGCCAGCTCCGGGGGAAAGTGGCCTATCTCCTGCAGGACCTCGGGCTTCCACAGCTCCACCCAGCTTGTGGGGATGGGCGCCCTGATAGTGTAGCCGCCCGTCGGCAGCATGGGGGTGCACACCCAGTCCGCCGCCATCCCTTCCGGGATCCAGCTGGCCACCCAGTCGTAAGGGTCCTCGTCGGGGTCCTCCTCATCCGCTCCTCCTGCGCTCCCGCCCGACTCCCCCGACTCGTCCTGGGCTTCTCCCTGCGCCGGTCCGGCGGGGCCGGGGACAACCGGCGCGCTCCCGAGGCCTGCGGGTGCTGGGGGTGGCTCCTCCGGGGGAGGCTCTTCCGCCTCCCGCGCGGGGTCGGGGTCCCCCTCCGCCCGTCGCTGCACCGGGACCACCTCGGGTCCCAGGGCCGCACGGAGGGCCCCCTCATGATCTCCCTCCTCGAGTAGCTTCTTCGCGGCCTCGGGCCTGTGGGTGAGCTCCAGGGGCCCGACCCCGGAGGCGAACGCGAGGGCGCGCCGCGACTCCGTCAGGAACGCCAGGTGAACCTCGGAGTACGACTCCTCCAGGGAGGCCACGAGGTCTTCGTGCGTGCAGCCCCGGGCGTCCCGGTCACCGGGCGTGTCGAGGACGCCCAAGAGGGTGATGAGGCGCTCCCGGAGGAGCCGGTGACGCTCCTCGGCGTGCTGGGGGCCCGCTATCCTCTGGAGCGTGATCCGGAGGCTGGGCCGGGCGACGAATGGGTCGGCGCCTGCCGCTCCCCCCGCCGTCCCGGATGCGGGTGCGGCGCCCGCCGCCCCCTCCGGCGGGGGCTCCGGCTGGGCACGCGCCCGGGCTCGCTCCACTTCCTCCGCCTGCTCCAGGGCCATCCGGATCATGCGCTGGTCGCTGGCGACGGGGAAGCGCAGCCTCCGGAGGTCGTCTACCGACACCAGGACGTACTCCCTGCCCGGCGTGTCCCTCCACTGCCGCAGGTTCCCTTGTACCGAATGGTAGTGGTAGTAGTATGCTCTGTCCTGGGTGGAGTGGAGCCGCCGGGCGTAGGGGTAAGCAGCCCCAGGGGTCTCCTCCGCGGGTGCTGGGGCATTCCCAGGCGTGGGGGACGGTGTTGCAGTTCGTGGACGGGGCGAGGGCGACCCCGAGCTGCTCGTCCAGGGCCCTCCAAGCGGTAACCACGGCCGACGTCTCCCCGCACCGCTCGCTCCCGTGCACCAGGGAGTGGGACCCATCCGAGCGGCGTTCCACCAGGGCCAAGACCGAGGAAGGTGGGCCCCGCATGGTCGCGATCACGCACGCGGTCCGAGGTGGAGGGGGCTCCGCCGGGGGCGGGGGGGCGCCTTGGGCCCCGGCGCCCGCTGCGGGCGCCGTGCCTGCCCGGCGCGGGCGCCCCGGCTGCCGGGAACGCTGGGGCGGCCTTGTGCGGCACAGCTGAGCCCCCCGCGCCCTGGGCTGGCGCGCCACCCCCTGCTGTCGCCCCGTGGCCCCCCTCCTTTGGGGGTGGGGGTCCCGCCGGTGGGGGGACACCCCCGGGCCCGCTGGGTGCCCCTCTCCCCGGAGCACCTGTTGCCGGGCCTCCCTCCGACTCCCTCCCCCTTTCCTCCCCCGCCGGGGGCCTGGGATGGTGGGGGAGGCCTGTAGCGCACGCTGCAGTCTGGCACCGTCGTGCGCGCATCCGCTTCCGGGGGCCCCTCTCCGCGCGGCGGCGGCGGGGGGAGGTAGATCCGCGCGATGTGGGCGTAGGGCTTGACGTCCAGGTCGTAGTAGTCGGGGTTGTCGTTCCGCGCTCCCTGCACGACCCCGTTTACGTAGGTGTCGTAGGTCGAGCTGTGGTAGATCACCCGCGCGCCTGGCAGCAGGTCGATGTGGCGGGCCCTCGGGCCCAGCCCCCTCCTGCTCTCCCCCTCCCAGGCGGGTACGGGTCTCTCCGGAGGCCTCGGCTTCGGGCTCCCGCCTTTGGGCGGGGGGGCGGGGCGTCCTGGGCGGCCATCCCCTAGGGCCGCTCCCCAGCCTTCCGCTGGCTCCTCGGTCAGGCGCGCCCGTGCCGGGCCTCCTCCCTCTTGAGGGGGGCCGTCCGTGCTGGACCTCGCCCCGGAAGGGGCTCCCCCCGAGGGTCGGGGGCGTTCGGGCGGGGGCTCCTGGGCCTGGCCCTCCCCGCTCCGCCCGGGGTCCGCGGTCCCTGCCCCGGAGGTCTGGGGGGCCCCCCACGCGGTGGGCCCCCTCCGGGGGGGGGCGACACGCGCCAAGTAATCACTATAGGCCGCCTGGTGGATCTCCTCCACCACCTCCTCCCGCTTCTGGTTGATTAGGCCCGTGTAGTACTTGGCGAAGTTGTCGTGCCGGGTCATCCCGGGGTCGGAGGGGTGCTAGTCGCGCAGTACCCTCCGGGCCACCTCCGCGGGCTGCCGGTACAGGTAATGCTTCGACCTGGGGTCCGGTGGGTAGTCCGCGATGTGGTCCCGCACCTGGGTGTGGAGATCCTCCCACTCCTCGTTGTCCAGCTGGCCCGCCAGGGACCCGTACTGTAATCCTCCACCTGGGACAGGAAGGCGCGGGCAACGCCCGGGGCCCGGTCGGGGTCGAAGTCGCTGCACCCGCACCTCCGCACGAAGTCGTGCCAGAACTTGGAGTGCCACTCCCCGCCCCTCTGGAAGTTGCGGATCGCCCACCCCTCCGTCGTCCTGGCTTGGGACCTCTCCACCCCCCGGACGACCAGGGTCGGCCCCCCACGAGTGTGGGTCCGGGGGTCGCCGACCACGTCCTCCGCGTCCGCATCAGGGGGCGGTCCCTCATCCTGAAGGATCAGCCTGAGCATGAGGGCGGCCTCCTCCGGTCGGCCCATAGCCACCAGGTCCCTATGCATCTGCGCCACGGCCTCCTGATGCAGGGGGTTCATAGCGCGCGCGGGAGGGGCCCCCGCCACCTCGGTCGCGCCTCCTGCGGGGGCGATCCCCTTCCCGAGGGGGCTCCGCCCTCGGGGAAGGGGTAGAGGGTCAGGCTCTCCGTGGTCGGGTCCCGCCAGGCCTTCCACTGTCCGGGGCGAGCAGGCAGGCCCCCTGAGGGGGCAGGCAGGGTCGCCGTGTAGCAGACGTGGCCTGCCGCGTTTTGGACGATCGGCAGCCCCCGGGCGCCAAGCTCCCAGAGGTCGATAACCCCCTGCGAGTGGAGAATGTCCACCCCGAGGTACTGCTGGTCTGGGACCCCCAGGGTCAGGTCCATGTCCCGGAGGTCGGCACCGAGCAGCTCCGCGAACGGATGGTGTACTCCCTCCCGTTCGCCGCCAGGCGGAAGTTCCAGACCCAGCGCGCTTGGGCGCTGCCCTGCCCGAGTCCCGGGAACAGGTGGGGCTCCTCGTCCACCCGGAGGTCGAGTCCGAGGGTGCGGGCGACCCGCAGGTACTTGACCCGGAAGTCGGACCCATGGAACGTCATGCCTCCGTTGGCGGTGTCGACCGCGACCAAGAGCTGCGGGTTGGTGTCCGGCTCCAGGCGGGGCGCGAGGAGCGCCTCGGAGGCTCCCTCCACCGTCCATCCTGAGGCCTCCTGCCCGACCGGGATGAAGTCCGCCGGGTCGTCCTCCGTCTCCTCCCCCCTTGGGGTCAGAGGGACTGGCTCCCCTCCAAAGGGGGTCCCCGAGGCAGACTCCTCCCGCAGCCAATCCCGAAACTTGTGCAGCGCATGGAGGCGGGGTTCCTGCTGGCGGCGGCGGAACTGGCGACGCCGCTCGGGGTACTCCCGGAGGAGGGCGAGGAAGGTCTTGTCGCCCCAGTCTAGGTGGCCGGGAACGCCTTCGGGGACGCGCAGGGTGGCGTGGTCGCGGTGGGCGACCGCCCGGCGGTCCGGACCCGCGGGGGTTCGTCCTCCTCCTGGGGGCCCGCGGGCCAGAGTCCTCCGAGGAAGGCGGATACCCGCTGCGTGAGTGCGCCGGCTCCCGCACGCTCCCTCGTCTGGACTGGCCGCCTCGGGTCGCGAGGGTCGGCGACCAAGGCAGGGTCTCGGTCCTCCCCGATTACCAGCCGGACGAGGCGACTGTCTGGGGGCGGGGGCAAGGGGGCCTCCGTAAGTCCCGTCTTCCACGGATCTGGAAACTTGGCCCGCGCCCTGCGCCCCTCCGTGGTGAAGATCAGGCGCATCTCCAGGAACCTCCAAATCTCCTCCGTCTGCTTCTTGGCTACCACCAGGTGCGCGCCTGCCCCCATCCTGCAGAGGTGGCAGCAGATGTAGCGGGAGGTCCCGTTGGCCCCGACGAATAGAGTGTGGGGGGCCACCCGCGCGTGGACACAGGGCACCTCCATGACTCCCATGCCGCGCCGCACGCGGGGTTTGGGCGCGGTCCCTCCCACCTGGCCGCCTGCCGCCTCCACGTGGTGCCGGATGACGGCGATCCGCTTGCGCTGGCTGCCTCCGACGCTCCGCTCCTCGATGACCCTCGGGGGGTCCTCCACGCCCGGCTTCGCCTCCCCTCCCGCACCGGGTGGGTCCCGAGCCGCAGAGGGGGAGCCCTCCTTGGCCCGGACTGGGGAGGGTGGTCCCCTCCCCCGGCTTTCCGAGGAGGCGCCCCGGCTCCGCTCCCGGGGCCGGGGTCGTCCCAGGCTTCCGCTCCTCCCCCGCTCTGGGGAGCCGTCCTTGGGCGGGCGGTCTTCCGGTCGGGCCGGCGCGGGGGGGCCCCTCGGGTGGTGGCGGCGGTACTTGCAGCCCGGCGTCTTGCAGGGGCGGCTCTTCCAGTAGTACCGGCACACCCCTGCGGGGGGCTGGGTGTTGTCGTAGTACTTCCAGCGCTTGCGCGACGTGGACCCACTCCCCTTCCCCAAGCGAGACTTCCCTCGGGACTTCCCTCGGCCGCCCCGTGGCTCGTTCCCCGGCCCGCGCCCCTTTCCTCCTTTCGGGGGTGTGCCGGGCCTCTTCCCCTTCCCGGTGGGACGGTCCTGCCAGGAGCCACTCCCTCTTGTGGCAGGGCTCGCCGCAGCTACCGCAGCTGTCCCTCCTCCCCAGGTGGTTGGGGCCGCTCTGGCACTTCGGGCACCACCACGCCCCCACCTTGGTCAGGAAGTGCGCGGAGCAGTTCTCGCAGCGACTCCGACGGTCCCCCACCTCCTTCCTGCAGCCGAGGCATAGCCAGAGGCCACCCGGCTGGGCAGGAGGGTGGGGCTCACGCGGCTCTGCCGTGGGAGGCTCGGCCCTTCTTGGGCTGCGGGGCCTAGGGGGTGGCGAATCCCGCGTGCGGAGCCCAGGCTCCTCCCCCCCGGTCCGCTTCCTCGGGGGGCTGCCAGCGAGACTTCCTGCCGGACGGAGCCCCTGGGGGTGGACACGCGCCGCACGCCCGCGCGGTCCGGTGCCGGCGGCGGGCGGGATCCAGCCTTGCTCCCCGACCCTCCTCGTCGGCGCGGGGAGCGTTCACGAGGGGCTCGACTCTCCACCCTTCCCCTCCGGTCTGGTCCCTCTGGGTATGCCCGCCGCCCCGCGCTCCGGGGGCGCGTGTGCTCTTCCGGTCGAGGGCCCCGTGAGGCGTGCGCTCCTCGGCCCGGGTCGCGGCGGGGGCTGACGGGCGAGCGACGGCGGGACCCCTCGATCCGCCGTGGGGGCTCGGAGGCCCCAGCGTCCCTCCGGCTCGGGCGGCTGTCCCGGGGGGCCCTGCTCCCTCCCCTCCCGCCGCTCGCGCTTTCCCCTCTGCGAGCCCCGGCGGTGTCCTCACTTCCCCTGCCTCTCCGGCGCTCCGTGGGGGGGCGCGGGGCAAGGCTCTCGGCGGCTGGTTTCCCATCCCCGGCCTGCCTGCTCCGGCCGCTGGCGGCCTTTCCGCGCTCGCCCTCCGACGTTCCGCCCTGTGGGGACCTCTCTTCTTCCTCCTCGCACTTGGCCCCCCCCTTCTCTCCCTTCGGCCTCTCTCCGAAAATGGGGGCCCCCTTTAGTCGTTCTCCCTCCATTCTCGAAGGTGGAGTCCGGCGGAGGGTAGACCGTGCCCTTCTTCATCTCACTCAGGAACGTGTCGACCAACCGCTGGGGGTACTTCCGCCTGTTCTCCCACTCCGCCTCCTCCCACCCCGCTCCGACGCTCCGGGCGTAGCGGTACCATTGGGTGCGGATCCGGGCGCCGTGCTTCTCGTCCTTCCCCAAGAGGTCCAGCATGTCCTGGCCCCGTGCCTCCTCCAGCGCCTGTGTGGCTCGGTTGAACGCGTCCAGGTGCGCCGGGGGCCCCCTCCCCTCGGTCTCCCTCCGCGGTGGCGGGTCTGGTCCCTTCCCCCAGGTCTCGCCGCTTGGGGCGTCCGTGGCGGCTCCGGGCGATGCCCCACCGATGCCGCCTTCCTCCCTCTGGAGTTGAGGGTCCGAAGGCCCTTTACCCCCCCCTGCGGGTTTGGGTGGGTGGGGAATTTCGCCGACGGCATCTGGGGCCGGGGGCGCCTCCGCTTGGCGCGGGCGGGGCCACACGTCCCGGTAGCGGATCCAGGTGAAGGCCTCCGGCGTGGGCCCCAGTGCGAGGGCGTGCCCCTGGTTGAGGAACAGCCAGGCGTCGGGGGGGTCGCCGCTCGCGCGGCTGGGAATCTGCGTATCGCGGAGGTAGGAGTCCTGGAGCGTGCACACGTGGAGGTCGACACTGGTGAGGGCGGGGCCTCCCAGTAAAGGAAACTCTCGGTAGTCTCTTCCCGGACGGCGGCTCCCGCCCGGAGTGCGTCGTCCAGGGGCGAACTGGAGGCCGGCGGCGCATCGCCGGCCGCCTCCAGCAGCTCCGCCCGGAAGCGGGTGGCCAGGGCGTGCACTTCCTCCTGATGAGGGGGGGTGCCGTGCTGCCGCCACAGCGAGGAGGCGGCGGTGCTCAGGAGCATGCACTGCCCTCCCTCCGGTTCGCCTTCCTGCAGCCCCAGCTTCTCCCGCATGCGATCGGCGTGGGGCCCCGCGGGGTGGAGGCACTGGCCGAAGTCGAGCGTGCCCCAAGCCGTGCGGCGCGGGCAGGCGATGCACGCCAGCACCCCCGGGGCGGGCGCCTGTGTGGCGCGCTGCTCGGGCTCCCCCCTCCCCGTGGTGGGGGGGTCCCCCGGGGGTGCCTCCGTGCCCCGGTTGGCGTTCTGCCCGCCGCGGGTCCTCGGGCGGGGCTTCGGTCCCTTCCGGAGTGCAGCCATGCGGGCATCCACCGCCGCGGGCGTCACGAGGGGGAGCTTGTGGAACCCTCCGAAGCGGAAGAAGAGCAACCTGGTCTCCATGGGGAGGCCCTTCAGATCGTTGATCTTCTGGTGGGCGTCCCGGCAGCCGCTCCCCCGCCAGCACGTGCTGTGGCAGTTGAAGGGGATGCAAATCCTCTTGCCCTGCGGGTTCTTGGGTATACCCGCCAGGGCCGCCTTATGCTCCTCCGCCTCCAGAGCCGTGCCGATGGGGTACTGCGGGTTGTCGTCCTGGCCGGCGCGTCCCGCCGGGGGCGGGGGTGGCACCTTCGCTCTGCTCGTCCGCGAGAGGGCAGACAGGGCGGACCGTTGCTCCCAAAACTTACGGGACACCACCCGGGCCCGAAAGAACCCGTTGGGGTGGTCCAGCTGGAAGGAGAGGGGCATCTGGAATCGCGGCTGGCCTCCCGGCCCCTCCAGGAGGTGGAGCCCGAACTCCTCCTCGGTGGGGTTCTGGTTTCTGAGGTCGCGGAGGGCCCGCTGGGCGATCAGTCGGATGCCGTCCCACCAGTCCCAATGGAGCTCCTCCCAGATCGCGAAGAGGTCCCACTCCGTCCACTGGTTGGGGTCATCGAGGTTGAGCTGCACCAGCCTCCTCAAGGCGCCCCGCCTCTCCCTCTCGTGGTCTTGGCCGTAGAACAGGCAGAAGGTGGTGATGCTCCGGTGGGCCTGGTCGGTCCAGACGGCGAGGATCTTGGTCCAGGCGGGACGCTTCTCCATGTGGGTGGGGTCCGAGTGCGGGATGAACCGTTCGAACTCCTCCCGAGTGGTCCGCGGGAAGTCCGATGCTCCCAGGGACCACTTGGCCATCCGTTCCAGGTCGCGGCCCCCCCAGAAGCCCCCCGCGATGGCGTAGGCAATCTGGTTCACGACCAGGATGGGGCAGCCTCCCTCGTGCATGATCATCCAGCGTCCGTCTCCCCCCCTTCCGGGCTGCGTCGCACAGCTCCCTTCCGACGAGGCCCGGGCAAAGGGCGACGTAGAAGGCGTTGAACCCCCGGGCGGTGTAGACCGCCAGCCGGCACTCCGTCTTCTTGAGGTAGCCCAGGGAGCCCTCCACATTCTTGGAGTCGTCGGCCTCCATGCGCTGGGAGAGGTTGAGGTGCTGAACCAAGAGGCGGGTGTTCGGGTCAGTGAGCATCCCCGCCTGCCCTTCCCCCCCTGCCCCGGCGCGTCCTGTGGTGCCCCTCGGTGGGGCGATCCCGTGAATGGCATCCCACTGCGCAGCGGGCGGGAGGGGATTCGAGCCACCGGACAGCGCGGGGCGCATGTCGCGGTATTCCCCCTCGGGGAGGCTGGTGAAGATCCCCTCCATGACGCCCGGAGGTTGGAGGGCCTGTGCCGGTGAGGGCGGGGGGGGTCTCCCTGCTGGGGTAGGCCCCTCCTGCCCCTTCTGGAGCAGGCGCTTCTCGCGGACGTACCGCAAGAGCTTGTCGAGGGCGG